>LR738711.1:733925047-734026317 GCA_902687465.1 Secale cereale
GGGGGGGCGCCTGGGCACCCCTGACCCCCTCTGGTGACCCCCTTTGGCATATATTTAAGGTCCGTCGAGGAAACCCTGATTCCGGACCCCTTTTCTCCAGACGCGATTCCGATCTCCGCCGCCATCTCCATCAAGCTTCGGGGGACCAGAATTCCTGCGCCGGCACCCTGCCGGGACGGGGAAGTGCCCCCGGATTCATCTCCATCGACGTTGCTTCCTCCCTCCATGATGCGGGAGTAGTTCCTCCTCGGGGCTGAGGTTCATACCAGTAGCTATGTGGTCAATTCTCTCTCCCATGATGTGATCTTCGTTGTGATCATAGGCTATGTTAATCTAGGGTGATCCCATGATATTTCCCCTTCCTCTATGTATTGGATTGGTGTACTCACTTGTCTTTATCTAGTATAATCCCCGAGACCAAGGTGACAGCGGTCTATTGGACATGGATTAGAAAAGTATTTTCATGAATGATTTCCTCTCTTGTGTGTTGATTGAAGATTGAGAGTCTCTTGGTGCTTGTCTTTGACTATCCTTTAGATATGTTGTGGTGATTGTGGGACTCTCTTTGGATGGCCGCGGTGACATTGGGAAATCCTTAGATTGAGAACTACGAACTTTGAGGTGTGCTTTTGTAGCCCTACATAATTCTCATCCTCTCTTGACCACGAAGGAATGAACTCCGAGTGTGTCCCCTTTGCATGTTTGATGGGAAATATCATGTGATTCGATTATGTTAATGTTGTTGGGAGTTGCCACTAGTGAAAGTATGAAGCCTAGGCCTTGTTTCCACCATTGCAATACCATTTGTGCTCCCGTTTACCACTTGTTTGCTTGCTGCACTTTTTATTACATATTTATATTACTTTGCTTTGCCACTCCTATCATCCATATTTTACCATCTCTTCGCCGAACTAGTGCACCTATACAACTCCTAGTTGTATTAGGTGTGTTGGGGACACAAGAGACTTCTTGTATCTTAGTTGCAGGGTTGCTTGAGAGAGACCATCTTCAACCTCTACTTCCCTGAGTTCGATAAACCTTAGGTCATCCACTTGAGGGAAATTTGCTGCTGTCCTACAAACCTCTGCGCTTGGAGGCCCAACATAGTCTACAAGAGTAGAAGCGTGTGTAGACATCAGTGATGTATGAGATTGATCATGTTCTTGTAATAGGGAATCACGACTTGCATGTCGATGATAATGACAACCGGCAGGAGCCATAGGAGTTGTCTTAATTATTGTATGACCTGCGTGTCACTGAATAACGCCATGTAATTACTTTACTTTATTACTAAACGTTAGCTATAGTAGTAGAAGTAATAGTTGGCGTGACGACTTCATGAAGACACGATGATGGAGATCATGATGATGGAGATCATGGTGTCGAGCCGGTGACAAAGATGATCATGTTGCCCCGAAGCTGGAGATCGAAGGAGCAAGATGATATTGGCCATATCATGTCACTTTATTTGATTGCATGTGATGTTTATCATGTTTATGCATCTTGTTTACTTAGAACGACGGTAGTAAATAAGATGATCTCTCACTAAAATTTCAAGAATTGTGTCCCCCCTAACTGTGCATCGTTGCTAAGGATCGTTGTTCCGAAGCACCACGTGATGATCGGGTGTGATAGGCTCTAACGTTCGCATACAACGGGTGTAAGCCAGATTTACACACGCAATACACTTAGGGTTCACTTGACGAGCCTAGCATGTACAGACATGGCCTCGGAACACGGAAGACCGAAAGGTCAAACATGAGTCGTATAGAAGATACGATCAACATGAAGATGTTCACCGTTGATGACTAGTCCGTCTCACGTGATGATCGGACATGGGCTAGTCGATTCGGATCATGTATCACTTAGATGACTAGAGAGATGTCAATCTGAGTGGGAGTTCATTAAAATTTGATTAAGATGAACTTAATTTTCATGAACTTAGTCTAAATTCTTTACAATATGTCTTGTAGATCAAATGGCCCACGCTCATGTCACCCTCAACTTCAATGCGTTCCTAGAGAAATCCAAGCTGAAAGACGATGGTAGCAACTATACGGACTGGGTCCGTAAACTGAGGATCATCCTCATAGCTGCCAAGAAAACTTATGTCCTAGAAGCACCGCTAGGTGACGCTCCCACCCCGGCAAACCAAAATGTTATGAACGCTTGGCAGTCGCGTTGTGATGATTACTCCCTGGTTCAGTGCGGCATGCTCTACAGCTTAGAATCGGGGCTCCAAAAGCGTTTTGAGCACCACGGGGCATATGAGATGTTCCAAGAGCTGAAAATGGTTTTCCAGGCTCATGCCCGAGTTGAGAGATATGATGTCTCCAACGCATTCTACAGCTGTAAGATGGAGGAAAACAGTTCTGTCAGTGAGCACATCCTCAAGATTTCTGGGTTGCACAACCGCTTGTCTCAGTTGGGAATGAATCTCCCGGACGAAGCGGTCGTTGATAGAATCCTCCAGTCGCTCCCACCTAGCTACAAGAGCTTCGTGTTGAACTTCAATATGCAGGGGATGGAGAAGTCCATTCCCGAGGTGTATTCAATGCTGAAATCAGCGGAGGTGGAGATCAAGAAAGAGCATCAAGTGTTGATGGTCAATAAAACCACTAAGTTCAAGAAGGGCAAGGGTAAGAAGAACTTCAAGAAGGACGGCAAGGGAGTTGCCGCGCCTGGTAAGCCAGTTGCTGGGAAGAAGCGAAAGTACGGACCCAAGCCTGAAACTGAGTGCTTTTATTGCAAGGGAACGGGTCACTGGAAGCGGAACTGCCCCAAATACTTAGCGGACAAGAAGGCCGACAACGTCAAAGGTATATGTGATATACATGTTATTGATGTGTACCTTACCAGCGCTCGTAGTAGCTCCTGGGTATTTGATACCGGTGCAGTTGCTCTTATTTGTAACTCTAAGCAGGAGTTGCGGAATAAGCGGAGACTGGCGAAGGATGAGGTGACGATGCGCGTCGGGAATGGTTCCAAGGTCGATGTGATCGCCGTCGGCATGCTGCCTCTACATCTACCCTCGGGATTAGTTTTAAACCTTAATAATTGTTACTTAGTACCAGCTTTGAGCATGAACATTGTATCTGGATCTCGTTTGATGCGAGATGTCTACTCATTTAAATCCGAGAATAATGGTTGTTCTATTTATTTGAGAGATATGTTTTATGGTCATGCCCCGCTGGTCAATGGTTTATTTTTGATGAATCTCGATCGTGATGATACACATGTTCATAGTGTGAATGCCAAAAGATGTAAAGTTGATAATGATAGTCCCACATACTTGTGGCATTGCCGCCTTGGTCATATTGGTGTCAAATGTATGAAGAAGCTTCATGCTGATGGACTTCTGGAGTCTCTTGATTATGAATCATTTGACATGTGCGAACCATGTCTCTTGGGCAAGATGACCAAGACTCCGTTCTCCGGAACAATGGAGCGAGCAACCGACTTATTGGAAATCATACATACCGATGTGTGCGGTCCGATGAGTGCTGAAGCTCGCGGAGGCTATCGTTATGTTCTCACCCTCACAGATGACTTGAGTAGATATGGGTATATCTACTTAATGAAACACAAGTCTGAGACCTTTGAAAAGTTCAAGGAATTTCAGAATGAGGTTGAGAATCAACGTGACAGAAAAATAAAGTTCTTGCGATCGGATCGTGGGGGTGAATATTTAAGTCATGAATTTGGCACGCACCTTAGGAACTGTGGAATTGTTTCACAATTGACACCGCCCGGAACACCTCAGCGTAACGGTGTGTCCGAACGTCGAAATCGTACCCTGTTGGACATGGTGCGATCTATGATGTCTCTCACCGACTTACCGCTATCTTTTTGGGTTATGCTTTAGAGACTGCCGCATTCACTTTAAATAGGGATCCTTCGAAATCCGTTGAGATGACACCGTATGAACTTTGGTTTGGCAAGAAACCTAAGTTGTCGTTTCTGAAAGTTTGGGGTTGCGATGCTTATGTCAAGAAACTTCAACCTGAGAAGCTCGAACCCAAATCGGAAAAAATGCGTCTTCATAGGATACCCAAAGGAAACGATTGGGTACACCTTCTACCACAGATCCGAAGGCAAAGTCTTTGTTGCCAAAAATGGATCCTTTCTGGAGAAAGAGTTTCTCTCGAAAGAAGTGAGTGGGAGGAAGGTAGAACTTGATGAGGTGACAGTCACCCCCCCCCCCCGAACCGGAAAGTAGCACAGCGCAGGAAATTGTTCCTGAAGTGCCTGCACCGACAAGGGAGGAAGTTAATGATGTTGATCATGAAGATACAAATCAAGTTACTATTGAATTTTGAAGGTCCACAAGGACACGTTCCGCACCAGAGTGGTACGACAACCTTGTCATGGAAATCATGTTGTTAGACAACGGTGAACCTTCGAACTATGAAGAAGCGATGGCGGGCCCGGATTCCAATAAATGGCTTGGAGCCATGAAATCCGAGATAGAATCCATGTATGAAAACAAAGTATGGACTTTGGTGGACTTGCCCGATGATAGGCATGCCATAGAAAATAAATGGATATTTAAGAAGAAGACAGACGCGGATGGTAATGTGACCATCTATAAGGCTCGGCTTGTCGCTAAGGGTTATTGACAAGTTCAAGGGATTGACTACGACGAGACATTCTCTCCCGTAGCGATGCTGAAGTCAGTCCGAATCATGTTAGCAATTGCCGCATTCTATGACTATGAGATATGGCAAATGGACGTCAAAACGGCATTCCTTAATGGCTTCCTCAAGGAAGAGCTGTATATGATACAGCCGGAAGGTTTTGTCGATCCAGAGAATGCTAACAAGGTATGCAAGCTCCAGCGCTCGATCTACGGGCTGGTGCAAGCATCTCGGAGTTGGAATATTCGCTTTAATGATGTGATCAAAGCGTTTGGTTTTATACAGACTTGGGGAGAAGCCTGTATTTACAAGAAAGTGAGTGGGAGCTCTGTAGCATTTCTCATATTATATGTGGATGACATATTGCTGATGGGAAATGATATAGAATTCTTGGAGAGCATAAAGGCCTACTTGAATAAGAGTTTTTCAATGAAGGACCTTGGAGAAGCTGCTTACATACTAGGCATCAAAATCTATAGAGATAGATCAAGACGCCTCATTTGTCTTTCACAAAGCACATACCTTGACAAGATATTGAAGAAGTTCAATATGGATCAGTCCAAGAAGGGGTTCTTGCCTGTTTTGCAAGGTGTGAGATTGAGCAAGGCTCAGTCCCCGACCACGGCAGAAGATAGAGAAAAGATGAGTGTCATTCCCTATGCCTCAGCCATAGTTTCTATCATGTATGCCATGCTGTGTACCAGACCTGATGTGAACCTTGCCATAAGTTTGGTAGGGAGGTACCAAAGTGATCCCGGTATGGAACACTGAACAACGGTCAAGAACATCCTAAAGTACCTAAAGAGGACTAAGGATATGTTTCTCGTTTATGGAGGTGACGAAGAGCTCGTCGTAAAGGGTTACGTCGATGCTAGCTTCGACACAGATCTGGATGACTCTAAGTCACAGACCGGATACGTGTATATTTTGAATGGTGGAGCAGTCAGCTGGTGCAGTTGCAAGCAGAGCGTCGTGGCGCATTCTACATGTGAAGCGGAGTACATAGCTGCTTGCGAAGCAGCGCAAGAAGGAGTCTGGATGAAGGAGTTCATCACCGACCTAGGAGTCATTCCAAGCGCGTCAAGCCCGATGACTCTCTTCTGTGATACCACTGGAGCTATTGCCATTACCAAGGAGCCCAGGTTTCACAAGAAGACCAAGCACATCAAGTGCCGTTTCAACTCCATCCGGAATTATGTTCAAGATGGAGACATAGATATTTGTAAAGTGCATACGGATCTGAATGTCGCAGACCCGTTGACTAAACCTCTTCCACGAGCAAAACATGATCAACACCAGAACTCTATGGGTGTTCGATTCATCACAATGTAACTAGATTATTGACTCTAGTGCAAGTGGGGGACTGTTGGAAATATGCCCTAGAGGCAATAATAAAAGTATTATTATTATATTTCCTTGTTCATGATAATTGTCTGTTATTCATGCTTGAATTGTATTGTACGGAAACAGCGATACATGTGTGAATACATAGACCACAACGTGTCCCTGGTAAGCCTCTAGTTACTAGCTCGTTGATCAACAGATGGTCACGGTTTCCTCACCATGGACATTGGATGTCATTGATAACGGGATCACATCATTAGGAGAATGATGTGATGGACAAGACCCAATCTTGAGCCTAGCACGAGATCGTTTAGTTCGTAATGCTTAAGCTTTTCCGGTGTCAAGCATATATTCCTTAGACCATGAGGTTGTGCAACTCCCGGATACCGTAGGAATACTTTGGGTGTGCCAAACGTCACAACGTAACTGGGTGGCTATAAAGGTACGCAACGGGTATCTCCGAAAGTGTTTGTTGAGTTGGTACGAACCGAGACTGGGATATTGTCGCTCCGTATGACGGAGAGGTACCTCTGGGCCCTCTCGGTAAGACATCATGATAATGAGCTTAAAGTGACTAAGGAGTTAGTCACGGGATGATGGATTATGGAACGAGTAAAGAGACTTGCCATGACGAGATTGAACAAGGTATCGGGTATACCGACGATCGAATCTCGGGCAAGTACCGACCGATAGACAAAGGGAATAACATACGGGATTGAGTGAATCCTTGACACCGTGGTTCATCCGATGAGATCATCGAGGAACACGTGGGAACCAACATGGGTATCCAGATCCCGCTGTTGGTTATTGACCGGAGAGTCGTCTCGGTCATGTCTGCGTGTCTCCCGAACCCGTAGGGTCTACACTTAAGGTTCGGTGACGCGAGGGTTGTAGAGATACATGCACATGGAAACCCGAATGTTGTTTGGAGTCCCAGATGAGATCCCGGACGTCACGAGGAGTTTCGGAATGGTCCGGAGGTAAAGAATGATATGTAGGAAGTCCAGTTTCGGCCATCGGGTGAACTTCGGGGGTCACCGGGAGTGTCTCGGGACCACTGGAGGGGTCCCGGGGGTCCACCGGGTGGGGCCACCCATCCCGGAGGGCCCCCTAGGCGGCAAGGGGGAAGGGGCCAGCCCCTGGTGGGCTGGCGCACCACATGGGCCCCCCTCCATGCGCCTAGGGTTGAAACCCTAGGGGAAGGGGGCGCCCTCTATGCCTTGGGGGGCAAGTCTACCCCCCTGGCCGCCACCCCCTTGGAGATCTGATCTCCCTAGGGCCGGCACCCCCTGGCCCCTATATATAGTGGGGGGGGGGTGAGAGGGGAGCCGCACCCCCAAGCCTCTGGCACCTCTCCCCCCTCCTGTCACACTTCCTACTCCTCTCGCAGGGCGCCGCCGAAGCCCCGCAGGTTTTCCTGTTGCATCCACCACCACGCCGTCGTGCTGCTGGATCTCCGACAACCTCTCCACCGCCCTTGCTGGATCAAGAAGGAGGAGACGTCGCTGTACCGTACGTGTGTTGAACGCGGAGGTGCCGTCCGTTCGGCGCTAGGATTATCGGTGATGAGGATCGTGAAGAGTACGACTACTTCATCCACGTTCCTTCGAACGCTTCCATTATGCTTGTTGCTAGATGACTCCTTAGATTGATCTTGGTGAAGCGTAGGAATTTTTTTGAATTCTGCTATGTTCCCCAACAATTATACCTCCCACGTGTCGAGGCACGACTTAAAGGCATAAGCTCATACTAGAATGATCTCAAATATGGTATCTTTGCATGACTCATGTAAAAGAGGGATGAAATTGCAAAAGAGTAGTTGGCTTACACTCGCCACGTCACACAATGCATTACATAAACAATCATCATCCAAATAACATCAGAGTCCGACTACGGACGAAGATCCAAATGAAAGATACCATAAATAACACAAGGTCTGATCGCCCCTAGTAGGAACCCCTACTGATCGTCGAAAACGTCACATACATACGGCCACTCTCTTCATCGAGCTCCCAGTGAAGTTCTTGGACCAACTCCTGCACTATTCTCAGTGGTACCTGCATCTGGTATTGTAGTATCTGTGAGCCACGAGGACTCAGCAATCCCATAACCATGGGTATCAAGACTAGCAAAGCTATAAGGGTATGGAAAAGGGTAGTGGTGAGGTTGCAGAGCGGCTAAGCATAATATGGTGGCTAACTTACGAGTACAAGAATAAGATGAGCATCTACGCAAACGATCGCAACTAATAGTGATCGCTAAATATCCTACACTACCTACGAGTCAAACATGACCCCACCGTGTTCTCTTCTCAAAGTGAAAAGAGACAGTCATGGTTACTCACACAGTTGTGTGTTTTACTTCGGATCCTCTGACAAGATTTCTACAACCGGACATTAACAAATTCCCATCTGCCACATAACCGCGGGCATGGCTTTCGAAAGATCATAACCCTGCAGGGGTGTCCCAACTTAGCCCATCACAAGCTCTCACGATCAGCAGAAGTAATAATAATATTATCACCCCTTATCTTAGGGAAGGTCCGATCAGACTCGGAATTCCCGGTGCACAAGACATTTCGACAATGGTAAAACAAGTCCAGCAAGACCTCCCGGCGTGCCGACACCCTGATAGTAGCCGTGCGTATCTCGTCTTAGGCCACGTCCGGATGAGCAATACGTACAGTAACCGAAGACCCAAGATAACTGGGTGGCACCGCAAGTGGCTCTAGTTTGGGACCAACACCATCAGCACTGGCCCCCCTGTATGTAGAAGAAACCGCGGGTAGCACTAACTCCCTATGCAAATAATTAATTAATTAAGTTTTTATTATGTTGCAAATTAAAACCAATGTTGGGCCTTGCTGGAGGAGTTTTATTCAAAGACGAACTGTCAAGGGATACCCATATACCCAACCATGTAAGGAACGCAAAATCAAGGAACATAATGCCGGTTTATCGGCTCCTAAGGTGGCATGAGTGGAACAAAACACCGAGCAAAAGGCCAAGCCTTCCACACATGCCCAGTATATATAGGTGTGTTAATAATAATAATAGATATTGTGATATTCCCAAAGCATCAAGTTCCAACATGGAACAATCTTCATCTTCACATGCAACTAACAACGCTATAAGAGGGGCTGAGCAAGCGGGTAACATAGCCAAACAACGGTTTGCTGGGAAGGTGTCAAAGGTTAGAGGTTTCATGGCAACAAGGAGAGGGGCTGACAATAAAGATGGGTAGCGCGACATGTAACGATAGCACCGAGACAACTAAGCATGGCAATGATAGTAAAGGTATCCAAGGGGATGGTCATCTTGCCTGGGATTCCGCAATGAAGAAGAACAAGTCCATGAAGTAGTCGAACAATCCTCACAACTCCGCAACGGAACCGAAGCTAACAAGAGAAGCATACCGGAAAGAAGCAAACAACATGGTAAACACACATATCATAACCATGGCATATTATGCACAACCAAGTATGATGCATGTCCGGTTTAAATCTGCATGGCATGGCAAAGTGCACAAACAGAACTACAAGTTAAGTGGAGCTCAATATGCAAAGAGTTGCATATTGACGAAACACCACATGTTATTTATTTAGTTGACTCTCAATTATTTACAAGACAAGATTAGATGTTTGTTAACATGTCAAGGGGTGGAGCAAAATTAAGCTAACTATTTAGACAAGTTTAAATGAGGCCAGAACAACAAACAACAATTCCGGAAAACCCCCATGTGCATAATTTGAATTTGGTACTGTTCTGCCTATTACCACATTTTAAAGGTGTTAAACAGCAAAGAAAAGTGCATCATGTTAATCTACACATTTTTCCACCCCATTTACATATAAAGTTTATTAAATTTGGAGCTACGGTTATTTAGTTATGAATTAAACCATTTTAACATGTTATTTAAGCAAATTTAAACAAACAACATTTTAAACAAGCGTGAAAGTGTTATATTAATAGTCTACACAGAATTCTAAGCAGGTTTCATATTTAAAACATTTTCAAACGATGCACTGTTAGTGAGATATTAAATGCATGAAGTCTAGGGGTCAAACTACAAAATTGCTGTCTGTGGAATAATTAGACAAATTGTTCCGCGAAAAAAAACAGGGAACGGGCCGCAACTGCTGGCCCAATAGTGCACAGGGTGCTAGGGGGGGATTTCTCACCATGGGCCTCGGCGCGTTTGGTGGAGGCGGCTCAGCGGAGTGTAGCAGGCCAGCTCAGGAGGAGGCCCAAGCGCGGCGCTGGAGCGGGAGATGCAGCTGCAGGAAGAGCAGTGGCGCGAAACTGAAGATGGCAGCGAAACTGAAGATGACAGGTCGGCCATGGCGCTGCTCTCCATGACGAGGACGAGGCGAGGAGGCGTGGATCTAGGCGGAGGCGACGGGGATCCAGATGAGGATGGCGTCGGGGTCCCGTTCCCCGCCGGATCGAAGCGGAGGCAGCGGGGAGTAGAACGACGACGAAATTGAGGCGACGGCGGGACTCGGGAATGGCGGGAATCGAGCGCGGAGGAGCCGGGGATGGCGGATCCAGGCGCGCACGGCAAGAACTTGGTGATGGCGGCTTCCTCCTTGTGGCTCCTGCACGAACGTACATGGGAGAGACAGAGAGCATGAGAGGGGAAAGAAAACAGGCAAAGAAAGGGAAAGGAAGGAGAGGCGCGAGCGTGGCTGGCCTGCGGGTCGACGACGGCGACTGCCGGGGTGGCTGGGCGCGGGCATGGTTGAAGCCACGATGGACTCGGGTGGCGACGAAGCCGGCCTCCGGCGAAGTAGGGGCGCGAGGACGAGGAGGCACAGCCTCGAGCGTTTCCTCGGGCGCGTGGACGAAACGGCGCAGTCGAGGACGACGGCCTCAGGTCGGACGAGCTCGGGTGCAGGGGACTTGGCTCCGACGAGGTTCGGCAACGACGGGGACGACCTGCCCGACGGCTACTCGCGGATGAAGCATGGGGCAGAGGAAGCTTCAGCGGCCATGGGATTGGATCAAGGCAGGGAGGAGCTGCCTCTGGATTGGCCGGGCACGGAAAGCCAAGTGGAATTTGGTGGGGGTGGCGACACTGCGCTAGGACGGATGGGACAGATCTCCTAAAAACTAGGGTTGGGTCTATATATAACAAGTGGTTAGGTTAGGGGCTATCCGGTCCCTCTGATCGTAATCGGATGGTCCGAAATAAATAGGTTAGGTGGCCCAAATAGGAAACAGGGATGTTTTAGGGATGTTTGGGATGATCCGGACCCATCGGTCACGACTGCGCGGGTCGGGTTCGGGACAGTTTCGGACGTGCAGTCGAGGGGTAAAAGTGGGCTGTGTAGAAGGCATCGGGCTGAGTCGAGAGAAGAGAGAGAGAGGCCCGACGGCAGTTTCGGAACACCGAAATGTCCGACGATTATCCGGCTATAGTGCCACTATATGTTTATCGGTTGGGCTATCAAACGAACTCCGAATGCGACGAAATTTGACAGGCGGTCTACCTACACTATAATAAGACCGCACGCCAAGTTTCAACCCATTCCGAGAACATTTTCCGGTCACTTATAAAATAAATATTCGGATGTGCCGTGGGCGCGTGCGAGTGTGTCTAGACTCGGAACGGACAACAGAGAGAACTGGGGAGCCCGAGCGAATGCAAGTTTTGAAAACATGCTGTTGAAATGCACATGATGTCATGATGACATAGCAAAGAGCAACACGCAAGCAAAAGACATGGCAACGACGACGAATAACTGGCTGACACCTGACGCAACGGTCTCGGGGCGTTACAACTCTCCCACACTAACAGAGGATCTCGACCTGAGATCCTGGAGAAGGCACTGGATAAAACGGAAAAGGAAGAGGTAAAACAAAGTTGCTTCTTTGACAAACGAGTGAAACCACGAACCTTGAGAGGTTGAACAATCTTGAAAGAATGAATACAACGGAGATGAACGAAGTTAAAAGCACTCCGGTAAAATGAGGAACAAGGAACATTACGAGAACCTTGTAGGTTGAAAGACATTAAACAAGAGCTCGTGGATGACGAAAGAATTTCAAAACCACTCCGGTTAACCAAGATTGAGAAGGAATAAGAACGAAATAATTTGGACAGCATTCCGACTGTAAATGGAAGGACTTAACATAAAATTGAGGAGATGGGATGATACCTGATGAAATCAACAAAACACTACCTCTGAAAGAATTGAATGATTGGCACAAGGGGTAAGAAAAGCTTCAGACAACACTCCGGTTGACAGAGAGTCAAAACTTGATAAGATGAGAGAACTTGAACGTTGGGCACAACACTCTAGTTAAATAGATAAACAAGGAAAAGAACATGATCTTGACAAAACGAGATTATGGGACGAAGAGGGCAATATCATAATGCCTCCGGAATGAAAGAATATATGCCAGATCAATGAAAGAAATGAACGGAGAAGAAAATGATAACTTATCCCACAACCGAATTTGAAAATCATCCTTACGAAGAAGGGTTGAACGGAGTTGTTGGACATTCAACAACGAAAAAGAATAAGCTTGATGTGGGCTTATGGAAAACATCTCAAAACATGAGGTGAAATTCTGCCACTAACTTAAACAATTGTTGCTAGAGATCAACGAAGAGATGAAAACTTCTTTCACCGAGAGGATAAATGCAGAATTTGGATCATTTATAAGCACCACGATAGCAACAATCCTTAGGGAAAGCTTTTAGATGAATTATAACCCAAGATAACTCCAACGAAGAAAATTGATGGGATTAAATATCTCATTCTTGATAACTTGTGAATCATGGAACATGAAGGAAATTGTCAAGAATGACATAACACCATCTGAAAAGATAAGGTAGAAAGGATTGCAATTCATAATGAAAGAAGAAGAATACTTGAGCTCCAACAAGAATCTTGATGAAAACTTCGAGGATGAACTAAATCATGATGAACCACCAAGAAGAACTCCGGTAACAAAAGGATGAAAAGTGAAGGATGAAAAGAATAAGATTGAAGCCTTGCAATGATTAGATGAAGCTTTGAAATGATATAATTTAAATAACTTGGAGCTCCGGAAAACAAGATGAACAACTTGGAACCGAGAATATGATATGATGAACAAGATCCGGAAAAGAGAATAATCACTTCGGGGAATTAAGAATAAGATTTATTGTATGCTTATCCTTCACCAAATTAAATTGATGACAAGCAACAGATTTGGCATACTACTTATTCTTGTTGCAAAGAATTAAAGAGAGATCTCGCACAAACTTGGTTAACTCTTCACCTAACCACCGGTAGGATTATGAAAAGAACAAATGAATTGATACTATAACAACGAAAGAGTAATCTTGAATGAAGCACCGTAAAAATTGAAACCGGGTGATGAAAAAGAATAATCCACCAGGAAGAATTTGCATTGAGGAAATTTAGATACAAGAGACAAAGAGATGGCGAACCGATTAAATAATACTTGAACAAAGCACCAGTAGAATATGGAGACGAACGAAGAGGCATCAATGAAGAATATTTGGAGGACGAAGTTGAAAACTGAGAACGAGGAAATCTTCTGAAATGATGGCCTTCGGAGGATCACAATGGGAAGAATTCATGAAATGCTTCGGATGGGTATAAAATAATTCCTCACAATCGGAACAATAATGCAGATGGCATGCAGCTAGAATCTTGAATCTTGGGAGAACGGGTAAGGATTCAAGAGGAACTCTTCTTCGGGTCTTCAAAATGTGAGAAGACGATGAGATACACCACCATGAATTGTTGAGGCACTCTAGAATGAAGAATTAAAAGGTTGAATCAACGATGAAAAGAATTTGAAAGCGATCATGGAGAAGGCATATGACTGATGTAAACCATTCTTACATCACACTTTGAAATGAATTTCAGAATAACTCCCGAAAAATAGAAGAGTCAGGTAAGATCCTGGGAAAGACCTGTGGGTTAGGGCCCACTAAAGAAATCACCGTTGAACAAGATTGCTTAAGAGATATTGCACCGGTTGAATTAAATGGCTTGAATAAGATGACAGTCCTCAAAATATAATGAACAGGTTGAAAATGGAAACACGAGTCCTCTGAGATACCTTGTACACACCGGATATGGATAGGAGTGTTGAATAAATAAGAGAGCCTTCGGATAATAAATTTCAACATGGGAAAACATGTTAAATAAAAAGGAAGAGATATGATCATGACGAAGCTTGAATTTATTCCAGCGAAGAAGAAACGAGAACGGAGAATGATGAACTTGAAGCTCTTGAGCATCTTCACGATAAATCACCGGATAAGAACATTGAAGGAAATGAATGAAGAAACCTCACATGAATAAAATGGATACTTGATTTGAGATCTCTGGCTCCGAGAATAAGAAGGGAGGGAGGGCGGGGAAACAAAGACAACTTGGGATGAATGAAACAGACACCGTTGAGAAAAAACCCAAGACTTGGTCTTGCACAAATTAAAAGGATCGGGTTAACTTGAGGAGAAGCACGCCGGTTGAAAAATAATTTACATGACAATCTCGATGATCAAGAAGGACTAGCACTCCCATAGAAATATGAGAACACTGCTTAGGAAAGGTATGGAATCAACATTTGACATCGAAGCAACTCGAATACCAGAATCAAAACAAAAACAAAGGATAGATATGTTGCAACATAATCTTCACAATATCATCCGAACAGAGAATTGAACGAATGAATTCCATAGCTTAATGGTACAACACTTATCGAGAAGCCACTTGGGAGAACAAAAGGTAAATAAATAAAAAACAACAAGGAGCAGATAGAACAAATACAAGATAGAAGTTTCGTTCCACATGTTTGTGCTGAAAGCTCATGGAACGTGTTACAAAAGGGTTTTGCAATCCCCAGATCAACATAGCCAAGGACCCTTTAAGATGCAACTCCCGATCAAAACAAACGCCCATAAAACTACTTCACTCAATGCAGAACCCCGAACTCCATGCCATGCATTCGTTGGAAGAATGCCTACGAGCTACTAGATGAACCCACCTATTAATTTCTGAAAGTTTCCGGTTATGCAATCGGGTGTTGGAGATGCAGGGGAAGCACCACGCACTCAACTCTAATCCTACATCCAGCTGTATCCATCCTTCAAAACATAACCAGTTATTTTCGGAAACCGTTTACCTCGGACCTTTGAAACGCATCTGCTATACAAGCTATGTCAATACTCCCGAACTACCTCCCCTGTACTGGGTGATGTCGGGGTTATCTTGCCACCTACCGCATAGAAGAGTTTTCGATGTCGTCCGTCTTAAGTATTCTAGAACCGCTGCGATACGTCTGTGACGACAACACCTCGGAGCTCAACTCCCCGAGACACTGCCACAACCCCTAAATGACAGGAGGCATTGAGAACAATGTTCTCGTCACAAAGACATCGGAACAATCCAAACAATACTCGCGTGATCCTAAAAAAATTTAGTGAATTTTTTAGAGTAGAAGAGATAGAGCAATCGTCAGGAGTCCTCAACAGAGTGATAAAGGGATGAGGAGTAAAAGAAATCCTACTCTCCGATATATATATAGGACTCAAAACATTTTCATGTGTGTGTGCCTAGACTCGACCGTCAACGATTCGATCAATCAGTGGGGGCTCCTAGGTCGGAGAAAGCTCTGATACCAACTTGTCATGCCCAGTATGAGATTATACCTCCCACGTGTCGAGGCACGACTTAAAGGCATAAGCTCATACTAGAATGATCTCAAATATGGTATCTTTGCACGACTCATGTAAAAGAGGGATGAAATTGCAAAAGAGTAGTTGGATTATACTCGCCACATCACACAATGCATTACATAAACAATCATCATCCAAATAACATCAGAGTCCGACTACGGACGAAGATCCAAATGAAAGATACCATAAATAACACAAGGTCCGATCGCCCCTAGTAGGAACCCCTAATGATCGTCGAAAACGTCACATACATACGGCCACTTTCTTCATCAAGCTCCCAGTGAAGTTCTTGGACCAACTCCTGCACTATTCTCAACGGTACCTGCATCTGGTATTGTAGTATTTGTGAGCCACGAGGACTCAGCAATCCCATAACCATGGGTATCAAGAGTAGCAAAGCTATAAGGGTATGGAAAAGGGTAGTGGTGAGGTTGCAGCAACGGCTAAGCATAATATGGTGGCTAACTTACGAGTACAAGAATAAGATGAGCATCTACGCAAACGATCGCAACTAGTAGTGATCGCTAAAGATCCTCCACTACCTACGAGTCAAACATGACCCCACCGTGTTCTCTTCTCAAAGTGAACAGAGACAATCATGGTTACTCACACAGTTGTGTGTTTTACTTCGGATCCTCTGACAAGTTTTCTACAACCGGACATTAACAAATTCCCATCTGCCACATTACCGCGGGCATGGCTTTCGAAAGATCATAACCCTGCAGGGGTGTCCCAACTTAGCCCATCACAAGCTCTCACGATCAGCAGAAGTAATAATAATATTATCACCCCTTATCTTAGGGAAGGCCCGATCAGACTCGGAATTCCCGGTGCACAAGACATTTCGACAATGGTAAAACAAGTCCAGCATGACCTCCCGGCGTGCCGACACCCTGATAGTAGCCGCGCGTATCTCGTCTCAGGCCACGTCCCGATGAGCAATACGTACAGTAACCGAAGACCCTAGATAACTGGGTGGCACCGCAAGTGGCTCTAGTTTGGGACCAACACCATCAGCACTGCCCCCCCCCCCCTATTTGTAGAAGAAACCGCGGGTAGCGCTAACTCCCTATGCAAATAATTAATTAATTAAGTTTTTATTATGTTGCAAATTAAAACCAATGTTGGGCCTTGCTGGAGGTGTTTTATTCAAAGACGAACTGTCAAGGGGTCCCCATATACCCGACCGTGTAAGGAACGCAAAATCAAGGAACATAATGCCGGTTTATCGGCTCCTAAGGTGGCATGAGTGGAACAAAACACCGAGCAAAAGGCCAAGCCTTCCACCCATGCCCAGTATATAGGTGTGTTAATAATAATAATAGATATTGTGATATTCCCAAAGCATCAAGTTCCAACATGGAACAATCTTCATCTTCACCTGCAACTAACAACGCTATAAGAGGGGCTGAGCAAGCGGGTAACATAGCCAAACAACGGTTTGCTGGGAAGGTGTCAAAGGTTAGAGGTTTCATGGCAACAAGGAGAGGGGCTGACAATAAAGATGGGTAGCGCGACATGTAACGATAGCACCGAGACATCTAAGCATGGCAATGATAGTAAAGGTATCCAAGGGGATGGTCATCTTGCCTGGGATTCCGCAAGGAAGAAGAACAAGTCCATGAAGTAGTCGAACAATCCTCACAACTCCGCAACGTAACCGAAGCTAACAAGAGAAGCATACCGGAAAGAAGCAAACAACATGGTAAACACACATATCATAACCATGGCATATGATGCACAACCAAGTATGATGCATGTCCGGTTTAAATCTGCATGGCATGGCAAAGTGCACAAACAGGACTACAAGTTAAGTGGAGCTCAATATGCAAAGAGTTGCATATTGACGAAACACCACATGTTATTTATTTAGTTGACTCTCGTTTATTTGCAAGACAAGATTAGATGTTTGTTAACATATCAAGGGGTGGAGCAAAATTAAGCTAACTCTTTAGACAAGTTTAAATGAGGTCGGAACAACAAACAACAATTCCGGAAAACCCCCAGGTGCATAATTTGAATTTGGTACTGTTCTGCCTATTACCACATTTTAAAGTTGTTAAACATCAAAACAAAGTGCGTCATGTTAATCTACACATTTTCCACCCAATTTACATATAAAGTTTATTAAATTTAGAGCTACGGTTATTTAGTTATGAATTAAACCGTTTTAACATGTTATTTAAGCAAATTTAAACAAACATCATTTTAAACATTTTAAACAGGGGTGAAAGTGTTATATTAATAGTCTGCACATAATTCTAAGCAGGTTTCATATTTAAAACATTTTCAAACGGTGCACTGTTAGTGTGATATTAAATGCATGAAGTCTAGGGGTCAAACTGCAAAACTGCTGTCTCTGGAATTATTAGACAAATCGTTCCGCGAAAAAAAAACAGGGAACGGGACGCAACTACTGGCCCAATAGTGCACAGGGTGCTAGGGGGGATTTCTCACCATGGGCCTCGGCCCGTTTGGTGGAGGCGGCTCAGGGGAGTGTAGCAGGCTGGCTCAGGAGGAGGCCCAAGCGGGGCGCTGGAGCGGGCGACGCAGCTGCAGGAAGAGCAGCGGGACGAAACTGAAGATGGCAGCGAAACTGAAGATGACAGGTCGTGTTGGGGAAGGTAGTATTTTTTAAAATTTTCCTACGATAACGCAAGATCTATCTACCAGATGCATAGCAACGAGAGGGGAGAGTGAGTCTACGTACCCCCGTAGACCGAAAGCGGAAGCGTTAGAACAACGCGGTTGATGTAGTCGTACGTCTTCACGGCCCGACCGATGAAGCACCGAAACTACGGCACCTCCGAGTTCTTGCACACGTTCAGCTCAGTGACGTCCCTCGAACTCCGATCCAGCCGAGTGTCGAGGGAGAGTTCTGTCAGCACGACGGCGTGGTGACGATCTTGATGTTCTACCGTCGCAGGGCTTCACCTAAGCACCGCTATAATATTATCAAGGAGAACTATGGTGGAGGGGGGCACCGCACACGGCTAAGAGATCAAGAGATCAATTGTTGTCTCTAGAGGTGCCCCCTGCCCCCGTATATAAAGGAGGGAGGGAGAGGCCGACCCTAGAGGGGGCGCGCCAAGTGTGGGGAGTCCTACTAGGACTCCCAAGTCCTAGTAGGATTCCCCTTTCCTTTCGTGAGTAGGAGAGAAGGAAAGAGGGGGAGAGGGAGAAGGAAAAGGGGGCTGCACCCCTTGTCCAATTCGGACCAGAAGGGGGGCGCACGCCTCCTTCCTTTTGGCCTCTCTCCTCTATTCCCGTAACTCCCCGGTACTCCGAAAATACCCGAATCACTCGGAACCTTTCCGATGTCCGAATATAGTCATCCAATATATCGATTTTTACGTCTCGACCATTTCAAGACTCCACGTAATGTCCCCGATCTCATCCGGGACTCCGAACTCCTTCGGTACATCAAAACTCATAAAATCATAATAAAACTGTCATCGAAACCTTAAGCGTGCGGACCCTACGGGTTCGAGAACTATGTAGACATGACCGAGACACGTCTCCGGTCAATAACCAATAGCGGAACCTGGATGCTCATATTGGCTCCCACATATTCTACGAAGATCTTTATCGGTCAAACCGCATAACAACATACGTTGTTCCCTTTGTCATCGGTATGTTATTTGCCCGAGATTCGATCGTCGGTATCTCAATACCTAGTTCAATCTCATTACCGGCAAGTCTCTTTACTCATTCCGTAATACATCATCCCGCAACTAACTCATTTGCTGCAATGCTTGCAAGGCTTATAGTGATGTGCATTACCGAGTGGGCCCAGAGATACCTCTCCGACAATCGGAGTGACAAATCCTAATCTCGAAATACGCCAACCCAACAAGTACCTTTGGGACACCTGTAGAGTACCTTTATAATCATCCAGTTACGTTGTGACGTTTGGTAGCACACAAAGTGTTCCTCCGGTATTTGGGAGTTGCATAATCTCATAGTCATAGGAACATGTATAAGTCATGAAGAAAGCAATAGCAGTAAAACTTAAACGATCATAGTGCTAAGCTAACAGATGGGTCTTGTCCATCACATCATTCTCCTAATGATGTGATCCCGTTGATCAAATGACAACTCATGTCTATGGTTAGGAAACATAACCATCCTTGATCAATGAGCTAGTCTAGTAGAGGCATACTAGGGACACTCTGTTTTGTCTATGTATTCACACATGTACTAAGTTTCCGGTTAATACAATTCTAGCATGAATAATAAACATTTATCATGATATAAGGAAATATAAATAACAACTTTATTATTGCCTATAGGGCATATTTCCTTCAGTCTCCCACTTGCACTAGAGTCAATAATCTAGCTTACATCGCCATGTGATTTAATACCGATAGTTCACATCGTTATGTGAATAACACCCATAGTTCACATCGCCAGGTGACCAACACCGAAGGGTTTACTAGAGTCAATTATCTAGTTCACATCGCTATGTGATTAATACCCAAGAGTAATAAGGTGTGATCATGTTTTGCTTGTGAGAGAAGTTTAGTCAACGGGTCTGTCACATTCAGATCCGTATGTATTTCACAAATTTCTATGTTTACAATGCTCTGCATGGAGCTACTCTAGCTAATTGCTCCCACTTTCAATACGCATCCAGATTGATACTTAGAGTCATCTGGATTTAGTGTCAAAGCTTGCATCGGTGTAACCATTTACGACGAACTCTTTATCACCTCCATGATCGAGAAACATTTCCTTAGTCATCCAGTTACTAAGGATAATTTTGACCGCTGTACAGTGATCTACTCCTGGATCACTATCGTACCTCCCTTTCAAACTCATGGCAAGGTACACAACATGTTTGGTACACAACATGGCATACTTTATAGAACCTATGGCTGAGGCATAGGGAATGACTTTCATTTTCTCTATATTTTTCTGCTGTGGTCTGGCTTTGAGTCTTACTCAACTTCACACCTTATAAGTCAGGCAAGACCTCCTTCTTTGACTGATCCATTTTGAACTACTTCAAAATCTTATCAAGGTATGCACTCATCGAAAGTCTTATCAAGCGTCTTGATCTATCTCTATAGATCTTGATGCTCAATTTGTAAGCAGCTTCACCGAGGTCTTTCTTTGAAAAACTTCTTTCAAACACTCCTTTATGCTTTCCAGAAAATTCTACATCATTTCCGATCGACAATATGTCATTCACATATACTCATCAGAAAGGTTGTAGTGCTCCCACTCACTTTCTTGTAAATACAGGCTTCACCGCAAGTCTGTATAAATCTATATGCTTTGATCAACTTATCAAAGCATATATTCCAACTCCGAGATGCTTGCACCAGTCCATAGATGGATTGCTAGAGCTTGCACACTTTGTTAGCACCTTTAGGATCGACAAAACCTTCTGGTTGCATCATATACAATTCTTCTTTAATAAATTCATTAAAGAATGCAATTTTGTTATCCATTTGCCAGATTTCATAAAATGCGGCAATTGCTAACATGATTCGGACAGACTTAAGCATCGCTACGGGTGAGAAAGTCTCATCGTAGTCAACTCCTTGAACTTGTTGAAAACCTTTCGCAACAAGTCGAGCTTTGTAAACAGTAACATTACCATCAGCGTCAGTCTTCCTCTTGAAGATCCATTTATTTTCGATGGCTTGCCGATCATCGGGCAAGTCAACCAAAGTCCACACTTTGTTCTCGTACATGGATCCCATCTCAGATTTCATGGCCTCAAGCCATTTTGCGGAATCTGGGCTCATCATCTCTTCCTCATAGTTCGTAGGTTCATCATGGTCCAGTAACATGACTTCCAGAACCGGGTTGCCGTACCACTCTGGTGCGGAACGAACTCTGGTTGATCTAGGAAGTTCAGCAGAAACTTGATCTGAAGTTTCATGATCATCATCATTAGCTTCCTCACTAATTGGTGTAGGAATCACTGGAACTAGTTTCTGTGATGTACTACTTTCCAATTCGGGAGAAGGTACAATTACCTCATCAAGTTCTACTTTCCTCCCACTCACTTCTTTCGAGAGAAACTCCTTCTCTAGAAATGATCCACTCTTAGCAACAAAGACCTTGCCTTCGGATCTGTGATAGAAGGTGTACCCAACAGTTTCTTTTGGGTATCCTATGAAGATTTACTTCTCCGATTTGGGTTTGAGTTTATCATGTTGAAACCTTTTCACGTAAGCATCGCAGTCCCAAACTTAAAGAAATGACAGCTTAGGTTTCTCGTCAAACCACAGTTCATACGGTGTCATCTCCACGAATTTAGATGGTGCCCTATTTAACGTGAATGTAGTTGTCTCTAATGCATAACCCCAAAAGCGATAGTGGTAGATCGGTAAGAGACATCATCGATCGCACCATATCTAATAAAGTACGATTATGATGTTCGGACACACCATTACACTATGGTGTTCCACGTGGCGTGAGTAGTGAAACTATTTCACATTGTTTTTTACTGAAGGCCAAACTCGCTAACTCAAATATTTTACCTTTACGATCATATCATAGAAACTCTTATTTTCTGTTACGATGATTCTCCACTTCACTCTGAAATTCTTTGAACTTTTCAAATGTTTCAGACTTGTGCTTCATTAAGTAGATATACCCATATCTTCTCAAATCATCAGTGAAGGTCAGAAAATAACGATACCCGCCGCGAGCTTGAACACTCATTGGTCCGCATACATCAGTATGTATGATTTCCAACAACTCTGTTGCTCGCTCCACAGTTCTGGAGAACGGAGTTTTAGTCATCTTGCCCATGAGGCATGGTTCGCAAGCACCAAGTGATTCCAAAAGTCCATCACTATGGAGTTTCTTCATGCGCTTTACACCAATATGACCTAAACGGCAGTGCCACAAATAAGTTGCACTATCATTATTAACCTTGCACCTTTTGGCTTCAATATTATGAATATGTGTATCACACGATCGAGATCCAACAAACCATTTTCATTGGGTGTATGACCATAGAAGGTTTTATTCATGTAAACAGAACAACAATTATTCTCTAACTTACATGAATAACCGTATCGCAATAAACATGATCAAATCATATTCATGCTCAACACAAACACCAAATAACACTTATTTAGGTTCAATAATAATCTCGAAAGTATAGGGAGTGTGTGATGATGATCATATCAATTTTGGAACCACTTCCAACGCACATCGTTACTTCACCTTTAACTAGTCTCTGTTCATTCTGCAATTCTCGTTTCGAGTTACTAATTTTAGCAACCGAACCGGTATCAAATACCCAGGGGTTGCTATAAACACTAGTAAAGTACACATCAATAATCTGTATATCAAAATATACCTTTGTTCACTTTGCCATCCTTTTTTATCCGCCAAGTATCTAGGGCAGTTCCACTTCCAGTGACCATTTCCTTTGCAGTAGAAGCACTAAGTTTCAGGCTTGAGTTTAGCTTTGGGTTTCTTCATGGGAGTGATAACTTGCTTGTCATTCTTCTTGAAGTTCCCCTTCTATCCCTTTGCCCTTTACTTGAAACAAGTGGTCTTATTAACCATCAACACTTGATGCTCTTTCTTGATTTCTACCTTCGCCGATTTCAGCATCGCGAAGAGCTCAGGAATTACCTTCGTCACCCCTTGCATATTATAGTTCATCACGAAGTTCTACTAACTTAGTGATAGTGACTAGAGAACTTTGTCAATTACTATCTTATCTGGAAGATTAACTCCCACTTGATTCAAGTAATTGTAGTACCCAGACAATCTGAGCACATGCTCACTGGTTGAGCTATTCTCCTCCATCTTGTAGGCAAAGTACTGTCAGAGGTCTTATACCTCTCGACACGGGCATGAGTATGAAATACTAATTTCAACTCTTGGAACATCTTATATGCTCCGTGGCGTTCAAAATGTTTTTGAAGTCCCGGTTCTAAGCCGTAAAGCATGGTGCACTTAAACTATCAAGTAGTCATCATACTGAGCTTTTGTCAAAACATTCATAACGTCTGCATCTGCTACTGCAATAGGTCTGTCACCTAGCGGTGCATCAAGGACATAATTCTTCTGTGCAGCAATGAGCATAATCCTCAGATCACGGACCTAGTCCACATCATTGCTACTAACATCTTTCAACTTAGTTTTCTCTAGGAACATATAAAACAAACGGGGAGCTACATCACGAGCTATTGATCTACAACATAGATATGCTAATACCACCAGGACTAAGTTCATGATAAATTAAAGTTCAATTAATCATATTACTTGAAGAACTCCCACTTAGATAGTCATCCCTCTGGTCATCTAAATAATCACGTGATCCAAATCAACTAAACCATGTCCGATCATCACGTGAGATGGAGTAGTTTTCAATGGTGAACATCTTATGTTGATCGTATCTACTATATGATTCACGCTCGACCTTTCGGTCTCCAGTGTTCTGAGGCCATATCTGCATATGCTAGGCTCGTCAAGTTTAACCCGAGTATTCTGCGTGTGCAAAACTGGCTTACACCCATTGTATTTGAACGTAGAGATTATCACACCCGATCATCACGTGGTGTCTCGGCACGACGAACTTTCGCAACGGTGCATACTCAGGGAGAACACTTATACCTTGAAATTTTGTAAGGGATCATCTTATAATGCTACCGCCGTACTAAGCAAAATAAGAAGCATAATAAGATAAACATCACATGCAATCAAAATATGTGACATGATATGGCCATCATCATCTTGTGCTTTTGATCTCCATCTCCAAAGCACCGTCATGATCACCTTCGTCACCGGCGCGACACCTTGATCTCCATCGTAGCATCGTTGTCGTCTCGCCAACTATTGCTTCTACGACTATCGCTACCGCTTAGTGATAAAGTAAAGCAATTACATGGCGATTGCATTTCATACAATAAAGCGACAACTATATGGCTCCTGCCAGTTGCCGATAACTTTACAAAACATGATCATCTCATACAAAACCGTATAAATCACCATGTCTTGACCATATCACATCACAACATGCGCTGCAAAAACAAGTTAGACGTCCTCTACTTTGTTGTTGCAAGTTTTACGTGGTTGCTACGGGCTTAGCAAGAACCGTTCTTACTTACGCATACAAAACCACAACAATATTTCGTCAAGTATGTGCTGTTTTAACCTTCACAAGGACCGGGCGTAGCCACACTCGATTCAGCTAAAGTGAGAGAGATAGACACCCGCCAGTCACCTTTAAGGAACGAGTGCTCATAACGGTGAAACCAGTCTCGCGTAAGCGTACGCGTAATGTCGGTCCGGGCCGCTTCATCTCACAATACCGCCGAAGCAAAGTATGACATGCTGGTAAGCAGTATGACTAGTATCGTCCACAACTCACTTGTGTTCTACTCGTGCATATCATCTACGCATAGACCTGGCTCATGATGCCACTGTTGGGGAACGTAGTATTTTTAAATTTTTCCTACAATCACGCAAGATCTATCTACCAGATGCATAGCAACGAGAGGGGAGAGTGAGTCTACGTACCCTCGTAGACCGAAAGTGGAAGCGTTAGAACAACGCGGTTGATGTAGTCGTACGTCTTCACGGCCCGACCGATCAAGCACCGAAACTACGGCACCTCCGAGTTCTAGCACACGTTCAGCTCGATGACGTCCCTCGAACTCCGATCCAGCCGAGTGTCGAGGGAGACTTCCGTCAGCACGACGGCGTGGTGACGATCTTGATGTTCTACTGTCGTAGGGCTTCGCCTAAGCACCTCTACAATATTATCGAGGAGAACTATGATGGAGGGGGGCACCGCACACGGCTAAGAGATCAAGAGATCAATTGTTGTCTCTAGAGGTGCCCCCTGCCCCCGTATATAAAGGAGGGAGGGAGAGGCCGGCCCTAGAGGGGGCGCGCCAAGTGTGGGGAGTCCTACTAGGACTCCCAAGTCCTAGTAGGATTCCCCTTTCCTTTCATGAGTAGGAGAGAAGGAAAGAGGGGGAGAGGGAGAAGGAAAAGGGGCTGCACCCCTTGTCCAATTCGGACCAGAAGGGGGAAGCGCGCCAACTTCCTTTTGGCCTCTCTCCTCTATTCCCGTAACTCCCCGGTACTCCGAAAATACCCGAATCACTCGGAACCTTTCCGATGTACGAATATAGTCGTCCAATATATCGATTTTTACGTCTCGACCATTTCGAGACTCCTCGTCATGTCCCCGATCTCATCCGGGACTCTGAACTCCTTCGGTACATCAAAACTCATAAACTCATAATAAAACTGTCATCGAAACCTTAAGCGTGCGGACCCTACGGGTTCGAGAACTATGTAGACATGACCGAGACACGTCTCCGGTCAACAACCAATAGCGGAACCTGGATGCTCATATTGGCTCCCACATATTCTACGAAGATCTTTATTGGTCAAACCGCATAACAACATACGTTGTTCCCTTTGTCATCGGTATGTTACTTGCCCGAGATTCGATCGTCGGTATCTCAATACCTAGTTCAATCTCATTACCGGCAAGTCTCTTTACTCGTTTCGTAATACATCATCCCGCAACTAACTCATTAGCTGCAATGCTTGCAAGGCTTATAGTGATGTGCATTACCAAGTGGGCCCAGAGATACCTCTCCGACAATCGGAGTGACAAATCCTAATCTCGAAATACGCCAACCCAACAAGTACCTTTGGAGACACCTATAGAGTACCTTTATAATCACCCAGTTACGTTGTGACGTTTGGTAGCACACAAAGTGTTCCTCCGGTATTCGGGAGTTGCATAATCTCATAGTCATAGGAACATGTATAAGTCATGAAGAAAGCAATAGCAGTAAAACTTAAACGATCATAGTGCTAAGCTAACGGATAGGTCTTGTCCATCACATCATTCTCCTAATGATGTGATCGCGTTGATCAAATGACAACTCATGTCTATGGTTAGGAAACATAACCATCTTTGATCAATGAGCTAGTCTAGTAGAGGCATACTAGGGACACTCTGTTTTGTCTATGTATTCACACATGTACTAAGTTTCCGGTTAATACAATTCTAGCATGAATAATAAACATTTATCATGATATAAGGAAATATAAATAACAACTTTATTATTGCCTCTAGGGCATATTTCCTTCAGGTCGGCCATGGCGCTGCTCTCCATGACGAGGACGAGGCTAGGAGGCGTGTGTCGGGACCGGAATTTCGGGACATTAATTTCCCAAAAATGGACCTGGTGCTCACCAGCCCCAGGTTTACTGTTAGCTGATGAGGCACCAACTTGTTACAGAAACTCCAAGCAAAAATACAAGATATGTAGTACAAGACCATTCTGGCCTGTGTGTACAACATAAAGCTTTTAGTGATTGATGGCGGAAGCGGTTTGTGGATCATCGGTGACTATGGGACTGCATTTCCCATAGGAACGGCTGACCGGGATAACTCCTATCTTCGTGGGGCTGCTATCTCCATAAGCATAGGTTTCGGGGCTATCATCACGTCGTTCCTTCCTACGCAAGGAATCTGGCGAAGACAATAGCCAGGGACAAGCCAGTGAGTACTTTGAATGTACTCGCAAACATTATGAATATGAGTGAGACAAAACATGCTCGAGGATGATTCATGATCACTATGATAATATTGATATGACAGTATATAAATTCAAGCAGGGCTTCCGAGTAAAAGGCGTATGCAATCAGAGAGTAGTAACAAAATAATTAACAAGTATGCCACAGTCGGGCGTATGAGCAACACCACAAAAAGGGCTTATAAGGAAAAGAAAATAAAAGACAAGAATGCCACAGTCGGACGTCTGAGCGACATCACATAAAGGGCTTGTAAATAAAAAGAATGCCACAATCGGACGTCTGAGTGACATCACATAAAGGGCTTGTAAATAAAAAGAATGCCACAGTCAGACGTCTGAGCGACATCACCTAAAGGGCTTGTAAATAAAAAGTAAATAATGGTAAATATCCGGGAGGTAGAACCATCCCAAGGATACTCATTGTTCCAAAGAATACGAATGGTTAGTCCATAATAATAATAATTCACAATCACCACCTGTCGCAGGTCATAAATAAAGTTCTGGCTTAAAAGTTTCTCCTCCGAAGACCGACACTAAGACCGACACTCGACCCATCCCAGACTGTAGTCCTTAACCATGGACACGGCAATTCGACTAGGTTTTATATCTCTGCAGAGGGTGTACTCTTTACCCATGAATAACGGATTTTCTATAGTCTCTCTGGACTAATTCCGCCTACGATCTTTTAATTTGAAGACGCACCTGACTGCACACACCAGCCTAACTTACCGGTGTCTGGAATCACCCATGACACTAGTTAAGCCAAACTTTAAGTGGGGAGGCTACAACCTCGACTAGCATGGGATCACAACAATTTATAATGCGCGCGAAAACCGGGGAAGCTATCCCCTTCGGCTCCAACCGAAACACCCATGCTCCCAGACCAGGTGGCCTGCCTACCGGATGCAGCCGGTATCTTCCACCGTGGCCTCTCTGTACGGTGTGTGATAGAACAGGGGTCGACAAATTTACTGAACCGCACCCTACCTGTAGCAAGGACACGTGGTAGCACGAAACAAGTATGGGGGTTACTGGAGCAAGACTCGATCTATGGTCGACTCAGGAGGTTTCAGCTTTACTATATGGTTAGTGTCATATAGCTTGACACCGCTCTCTGACAGGGTCACCACCCCTCATGCTTCATCCTGCCTCACCGCGCATCGTTCGTCATCACGAGATGTTAGTCACTTAGCTGTGCTCACCGAAACACAACTTTCCTTCGGACTCCGTCCGAACTATCATCAGGCATATGAGGCATGAGAAGTGGTTACTGCCACCAATATCACAAACATAACAGAAAAGATTTTTCACCACAAGTAGATATGCAAGAGTAAGACTTCTACATGAAATAATGATGCTCCATTTTGGCATATCAATGGAGTTCTTGAGTTATAGCAAACAACACACAACGTGTATTATCACGGGGTTCAAGATGCTTGCCTTCAAGTAGAGGGGAGGATAAAAGCATTCTAAGAATTTTGGAAGTTTTCTCCCTCTTCAAAGTCCTAAAAGAAATAAAAGAAAATCAATACATAGACTTAGAACACCCCCAAAAAGTTGTCTGGAAAATTTTCATTTTAAATATGAAAATAAACTAGGCAATATTTGGGAAACAACAGAAACAGAATCAAATCATTTGGATTTGTAGATTAAAAGATATTGCCAGTCAAAGTTCAGTCAACTCTGGTTTTAATAAAAACCAGAAAAAGGAAGACGAGTCGACTCAGAAAACGTCTTCAGAGAAGAGAAGACGTACTTCGGGGAAATGCGCCTCCACTTAAATTGGTGGGCGGGGACGCGAGGGGCTGACAGTGGGACCTGCGGGCCCACCTGTCATATTTGACTGGTCTACCCGCCTTCCTCCTCCTTCGCCCGACAGAGACGGAGCTCCGGTGATCGTCGCCGGCGAACGGTGGCTCCTCGAGGGCGTTCGAGTGCAGGGATGGATCCGCGGGGTTGGTGCGGTCCTCCCGGTGGTCGTGTGGTCGACGGAGGTGTAGGAAAGCGACGGCGATGAGCCTCGCGAAGGACGGCGGCCTCGGTGGGTTTGGGGCTTTGCTATACGGTGGCTTCTGAGCTAGTCTGAAGTGATTGGCGGCTCCACAGGATCACACGGAGTCGGATGTTGGTGCTTGCTGGATGGGAGGGGCGATGGTTGCGACGAACTGAACTAAGGTGCGGTGGCGGCCGTATTCGCCGGAGATGAAGAAGAAAGCTTGCTAGGGACGAATGGCTGCCATTGGGTTGCTCTGCGGGGTGCCTAGTGGTCGTCTGTTGCGGCGGAGGGGTTCGGGACACTCTTAAATAGGCGATCGAGGTCGGTTCGACGGTGGCCGAGGATAAGGACGACGGTGGTGGCATTAATGCAGAGCAGGAGAGGTGGGGACTGGCCAGCAGAACTTGCAGAGGTAGACGACACGTTTGTGGATGAGCACGGCGGCCTGGGACGCTCGGGGGCGCGCCAGGTGGCCCGTACGGCGTCGACCACAGCAAGCGGCGGTGGCGGCTAGCTCCTGGCTTGCTGGAGACGTGGCGAGTGGTTGTGGCGTTTGTGAGGAGGTGCGGGCAGAAGCTTGGCTCGACGCGGCAGGCTGCAGTGGTTTGGATAAGCACGGGGGAGACATGCCAGGGACACGGCGGCTCGGGCGTGGCACGTGCAAAATGCGCGCTCTCGCCACGCTCTGTGCACGCACGACAGGTGCTCGACGAAATGCCAAGGCGTCCAAACCTGCGTGGATGCCAAAGCAACTCAACAGTCTTAGGTTAGAGGTAGCTAGGAGGTTAGTTGACATGGCTGCTAGGTCAGGGGTTCAAGTCCACCATGTGATCTAGGAACTATGCCAGCACTGGTCATGCGCACAAGGTGCTCGACAGAATGCTATGGGCATAGGGGCATCTCCACTGGTGGTCAAACTCTCCAGATCATAGCCTCCTTAGGTGAAAGAGATGATGGCAAGGCTAGTTGGGCAAAATCAGAAACTTGTTAGTGCAAGTTTTGAAAACCTTTAGTTCTGGACAGAAAATGCAGAGCATTGTTTCATGAACCAAAACTACCCCAATAGGCCCACTCTTCTGGACTTAAGGGTTTTGCAAGAGAGACTATAAGCATGAGGAAGCTCAAAGGCACTAGAGCAAAATAGACTAGGGTTGCAGTTCAAAACACCAAACTGAACCAGAATGGAAAAGAGGTCGGTTCACTCAAATCTTCCAAAGGACCAAGATGTTTTTTTTTGCATAAAGGTGAATAACATACTGCTATGAACATCCCATAATTTTGGTGGAAGCATTACATGAATATTTGAAGGGGTTGTAGTGCAATTTGGCCTACTGGACCAGATTGGGAAACATGTTGTGGAGCTCAAAATATTAAATGAAATAAATATATTCTAGCATAAAAGTGATCTAATGGCATTACCTAACATCTCCAATTTTTGGTTGAAATTTTAAATAAATCTATCAAGTGGTTGCAGTTCAAGAGAGGCCTTAAAACTAGGGGCAACCATTTATATAGGGAAGAAAATTAAGGAGTCAATTATATAATTAATCCTGCTGATATAAGCAAAGTTTTTAATGGGTGCATAAGAGGATCTAATATTAGCTGGAAAGTTTTCACTAGGGGTAAAAATTCCAACATAACAGAACAAGAATGGTTCTGGAGTCCAAAGAAACATTCAGCAAAAGGCAAAATTTTAATTAACTGGCAAAATTTAAATTAATAAAACATTGCTAAATTTTTGGGGTGTTACATCGTGGATCCAGGCGGAGGCGACAGGGATCCAGATGAGGATGGCGCCGGGGTCCCGTTCCCCGCCGGATCGAAGCGGAGGCAACGGGGAGTAGAACGACGACGAAATTGAGGCGACGGCGGGACTCGGGAACGGTGGGAATCGAGCGCGGAGGAGCCGGGGATGGCGGATCCAAGCGCGCACGGCAAGAACTTGGCGATGGTGGCTTCCTCATTGTGGCTCCTGCACGGACGTACATGGGAGAGACAGAGAGCATGAGAGGGGAAAGAAAACAGGCGAAGAAAGGGAAATGAAGGAGAGGCGCGAGCGTGGCTGGCCTGCGGGTCGACGGCGGCGACTGCCGGGGTAGGCTGGGCGCGGGCATGGCTGAAGCCACGATGGACTCGGGCGGCGACGAAGCCGGCCTCCGGCGAAGCAGGGGCGCGAGGACGAGGAGGCACAACCTCGAGCATTTCCTCGGGCGCGTGGACGAAACGGCGCAGTCGAGGACGACGGCCTCAGGTCGGACGAGCTCGGGTGCAGGGGACTTGGCTCCGACGAGGTTCGGCAATGACGGGGACGACCTGCCCGACGGCTACTCGCGGATGAAGCACGGGGCAGAGGAAGCTTCAGCGGCCATGGGATTGGATCGAGGCAGGGAGGAGCTGCCCCTGGATTGGCTGGGCACGGAAAGCAAAGTGGAATTTGGTGGGGGTGGCGGCGCTGCGCTAGGACGGATGGGACAGATCTCCTAAAAATTAGGGTTGGGTCTATATATAACAAGTGGTTAGGTTAGGGGCTATCCGGTCCCTCTGATCGTAATCGGATGGTCCTAAATAAATAGGTTAGGTGGCCCAAATAGGAAACGGGGATGTTTTAGGGATGTTTGGGATGATCCGGACCCATCGGTCACGACTGCCCGAGTCGGGTTCGGGACAGTTTCGGACGTGCAGTCGAGGGGTAAAAGTGGGCTATGTAGAAGGCATCGGGCTGAGACGAGAGAAGGGAGAGAGAGGCCCGGCGGCAGTTTCGGAACACCGAAACGTCCGACGATTATCCGGCTATAGTGCCGCTATATGTTTATCGGTTGGGCTATCAAACGAACTCCGAATGCGACGAAATTCGACAGGCGGTCTACCTACGCTATAATAAGACCGCACGCCAAGTTTCAACCCATTCCGAGAACATTTTCCGGATACTTATAAAATTAATATTCGGATGGGCCGCGGGCGTGTGCGAGTGTGTCTGGACTCAGAACGGACAACGGAGAGAACTGGGGAACCCGAACGAATGCAAGTTTTGAAACATGCTGTTGAAATGCACATGATGTCATGATGACATAGCAAAGAGCAACACGCAAGCAAAAGACATGGCAACGACAACGTATAACTGGCTGACACCTGGCACAACAGTCTCGGGGCGTCACACCCCTGCAGGGTTATGATCTTTCAAAAGCCGTGTCCACGGTTATGTGGCAGATTGGAATTTGTTAATATTTGGTTGTAGTCAACTTGACACATACCTCAAACATAATACACTACCGTGTGAGTAGTCGTGATGGTCTCTTTTCGAGGGAGTTCGGGAAGAGAACACGACTGGGTTATGGATGACTCGTAGGTAGACAGAATCATCTAATGATCATGGATTAGTTCACGACCAATGGCTTTCACTTCTCTTCTCGCTCTGATGATACATAAGCTAGCCACCTCATCTACGCTTAGTGCTTGCAGCAGCCCACTTATACACTTTCTCCTTACCGAAAGGCTTTGATAGTTTTGATACCCGGGAATGGGATTCCTGAGTCCTTGTGACTCATAGATTACTACAAACACAGGTGCAGGTTCAACCGAGTACGATTCAGGTGATGGCCAGGAACTCAAGTGGGAGTTTGATGAGGAACGTGGGAGTATGTACGTGACGTATCCCGACGATCAGTAGCGGTTCCTACTAGGGCCGATCGGGCATAGTGGGTGGTTATCTTCTTTTCATTTGGATTTGTCCGTAGACGGACTATGATTGTACTTGAATGAATGTATGACTTATTTATGCATTGTGTGAAGTGGTGATTGTAAGCCAACTATGTATTTTCCCCTTTGTTCTTGTACATGGGAATGTGTGAAGATGACCATCTTGCGATCATACCAAAATGCGATTATGCCTCTAAGTCATGCCTCGACACGTAGGAGATATAGTCGCATATTGGGCATTACAAGTTGGTAAGCAGAGCCTTCCCCGACCTAGGAGCCCCTGCTTGATCGAACCGCTGCCGATGTCGAGTCTAGAATTTTAAAAAAATTGAGTCTTAGGATTATATATATCGGAGAGTAGGAATTCTTTTTCTCCTTATCCCCTTCGTCGCTCTAGTGAGGACTCCTCATGTAGAAGTTTTGTCTTCCAACCCTCTTTTCCACAATTTTTTTTAGGATCACGCAGATATTGTTGGGATCGTTTCGATATCTTTGTGACGAGAACATTGTTCTTGGTGCCTCCTGTCATTTAGGGGTTGTGGCAGTGTCCCGGGGAGTTAAGATCCGAGGTGTTGTTGTCACAATTGTATCATTGCAGTTCTGAAATATCAGAGGTGGCCGACATCGAAAACGCTTCTATGCATCTCTAGTGGTGAGATAACCCCGACGTCACCCAGTACTGGAGGGATAGTTCGGGAGTATTGCCACAGCTAGTATAGCAGAGGCTTTTCGAAGGTCTGAGGTAAACGGTTCTCGAAGGTGCCTGGTTATGTGTTGACGGATGGATACAACTGGATGTATGACTTATTAGTTGTGTGATATGCGGTGCTTCCCCTGTATCCCCAACACCAGATTGCATAACCGGAAAGCTTCAGCAATTAATAGGTGGGAATTCGATTAGCTCTTAGGGAATCTTCCAACGAATACATGATATGAGGTTGGGGTTCAACGTCTAGTGGTTCGCTTGTCACAGTCGATTTTACATTGGGGGTTGCATCTTAATGAATCCTTGGCTATGCTGATTCGGGGATGCAATGTCCATTGTAACGTCGTGCCTGGGGGGCCTCATCACGAAAACTTTGGACGAAACCTCTATCATATGTTTGTTCCGACTTATTTTACAAGCCAAATCCTTTGTTTTGTTTTGAGTTGTGGTATTCGAGTTGCTCCGAAGTCAAATGTTGATTCCATACCTTTCCTAGTAGGTGTTCTCATATTTCTATGGGAGTGCTAGTACTTCTTTATCATCGAGATTGCTATGTTAAATTCTTTTCAACCGGCGTGCTTCCCTTCAAGTTAATCCGATCTCTTCATCATTTGCAAGATCAACTCTCAGTCTTTTCTCAATGGTGTTCGTTTTGCCCGTCTCAATTTCTCTTTGTTTTTTCCACCCTCCCATCCTTCTTCTTCTCGGAGCCACAATCCTTAATCAAGTATCCATGATATTCACGTGAAGTCTCTTCATTCTTTCTGCCGATGTTGTTTATCCAGTGATTCTTGTGAAGATGCCAAGGAAGCTTCAAGATTATCATTCTCCGTTCTCGTTTCTTCTTCGGTGGACTAAATTCAAGCTGCGGTGCTGATCATATCTCTTCTTGTTTCACATGTTTTCCCATGTTGAAATTTCTTATCCTAAGTCTCTTTTATTTATTCACCTCCCTTTATTTCTTCTCCGGAGCCTCAAGATATCTCAGAAGATGATTTGTGTTTCCATTCTTAACCCGTTCAAACTATTTTGAGGTTGTCATCTCATCCAAGCCATTTAATTCAACCGGTCTAATATCTCTGAAGCAATCATTTTCGACGGTGATTTCTTTTGACTGGGCCCTAATCCACATGTCTTTTTCTAGGATCACACCTGACTCTTCTATTTATCAGGAGTTATTACGGAATTCTTTTCAAAGTGTGACATAAGTATGGATTCAATCAGTCATATGCCTTCTCCCAGATCACTTTCAAATTCTTTTCATTCTTGGTTAAACCTTCCATCTTTTCATTCTCCCGGAGTATCTCACAAATTCTTCATGGCATTTCTCGTCTTCATTCTCAACATTTGAAGACCGAAGAAGAGTTTTCCTCTAAATCTTTTCTTACTCATCCGAAGCATTTCATGAATTCCTTCCATTGTGATCATCTGAAGGCCATCATTTCAGAAGATTTCTTCGTTCTTAGTTTTCAACTTCGTCCTCCAAGTATTCTTAATTGATGCCTCTTCGTTCGTCTCCATATTCTTCCGGTGCTTCATTTAAGCATTCTCCACTCGGTTCGTGATCCCTTCGTTCTTTTGTATCTAAGTTTCCTCAAGTGTTGTTGTTACTTTTCTAATTCTTTCCGGTGTTTCGTTCTCATTTCTTCGTTTATTTTTCAGATTCTTACGGTGGTTCATTGGACATTCCTCTTCCTACATTATCATATCATTTCACTCAATCTTTCCAAAATCCTATCGGTGGTTCGCTCAAGAGTTTTTTCTGGTGTTGTCATATCAATTCATTCGTTCATTCCAATCCTACCAGTGGTTCATGAAGACTTTCACAAGTTTTGCGCTATATCTCTTCCTAATCCTTTTCAACGCGAATAAGTAGTATGCTAAATCCATTGCTTCTCATCGATTTAAGTTGATGGATGATAAGCATAACATAATTTCTTATTCTTGTTTTCCTCAAGGTTATTAATTCCTTCTTCTGAAGTTTGTTCATGATGAATAAATTCGTGGTTTCAAGTTGTTCGTCTTGTCTCCCGGTGTTTCAAGATCTCAATTTCTCATCGCGAAGCTCCATCTAAATCATCGCAAGGCTTCAATCTTATTCTTTTCATTGTTCAGTTCTCATCCTTTTGTGACCGGAGTTCTTCATGGTGGTTCATCATGAGTTAATTCATCCTCGAAGTCTTCTTCAAGATTCTTGTTGGAGGAGCTCAAGTATCCTTCTTCTTGCATTTCGAAGTGCAATTCTTCCTACCTTTTCTTTTGAGGTGGTGTTATGTCATTCTCGACAAGTTCCTTCTTGTTTCATGATTCACAAGTTATCAGGAATGAGATATTTAAACCTATCATATTCTTCGTTCATGAGATCTTTTCGACCTTCAATTTCCTCGTTGGAGTTAACTTGGGTTATAATTCACCTAAAGCTTTTACCTAAGGATGTTGCTATGTGTGGTGCTTCTAAATGACCCAAATTCTTCATTTATCCTCCCGGTGAAAGAAGTTTTATCTCTTCGTTGATCTCTAGCAACAATTGGTTTCCGTAAGTGGCCGGTTGTCACCTCATAATTTTGAGATGTTTTCCATAAGGCTACAACAAGCTTATTCTTTTCGTTGTTGATTTTCCAACAACTTCGTTCAACCCTTCTTTGTAAGGATGCTCTTCAAACTCAATTGTGGTAGAAGTTGTCATTTTCTTCCTCGTTCTTTTCCTTCAAACGATCTATATTCTATTCTTTCATTCCGGAGGCATTGTGATGTTGCTCTCCTCGTCCCGTCATCTTGTTTTGTCAAGATCATGCTCCTTTCCTTTCTGGTCCATTTAACAGGAATGTTGTGTCCTTCATTCAAGCTCTATCTTCTTATCAAGTTTTGCCTCTCTTTTCAACCGGAGTGCTGTCTGGAATCCTTCTTACCCCTCGTGCCATTCTTTCAGTTGTTTCGGAGGTAGTGTGCTGTTAATTTCATCAAGTATCATCCCAACTTGGCAAGTTCATGTTCAATTCCTTCCATTTTCAGTCGGAGTGCTGTCCGAATTCTTCATTCTCGTTCCTTGGCTATCTCATTATATCGATGCAATTTCAAATTCTTTTGGTTCGTTAGGCTCTTGTTTCATGCCTTTCAACCTACAAGGTTCTCATAATGTTCCTTGTTCCTCTTTGCTAACAGAGTGTTTCCAAGCTCTCTCATCTCCGTTGTATTATTTCTTACAATTTGTTCAATCTCAAGGTTCATGGTTTCACTCGTTTGTCGAAGAAGAAACTTTGTTTCACCTCTTCCTTTATCCTCTTCTATCCGGTGCCATCTCTAGGATCTCGGGTCGAGATCCTCTGTTAGTGTGGGAGAGTTGTGACGCCCCAAGACCGACGCTCCAGAAGACTTCCATATGTTTCGGTGTTACCATGTATTTCTTTTTGATTGTTCTATTTATTTTTGCATTGCATCATGTCATCATGCCATCATCTCATTAATTTTGCAACTCAAATAAATAAATCGTATGGATCTTCGGTCCATTTAAATCGAGGGATATTCACAATGGTGATTTCTCTTTAGAACATATACTCCCAATAGTATTAAGGGAGCTATTATAAAGTATTCCATTCATTTGGCATTCACCATAACACACTTACAATTTAAGTTCCATGCATTTTCTATCTCAATTCCTTGCCTCGAACTTTGCCAACAATTCTTTCATCATTTTTTCTGAGCTCCACCTTAATCCTCAACATTTTTGGACACTCCTAAAGTCTAGACTCCATTCAAACTCCTTTGATGCAAGTTAAATAATTTTTGATTTAACTTCCCCTATTTTGTTGGAACCACGTTTGTTGGGTTGGAAATATTCCATAAAGCCTTACAAATATGTCCCATCATTTTGTTCTTGTTCATGGCCTCTTTTCTTAATTCTTTTGAACTCTCTCTATTTTTTCTACTAAAAGAAGAAGAAGAAGAAGAAGAAGAAGAAGAAGAAGAAGAAGAAGAAGAAGAAGAAGAAGAAGAAGAGAGAGATAGAGAGAGAGAGAGAGAGAGAGAGAGAGAGAGAGAGAGAGAGGAGCCCAGCTGGGCCTCACAGCAGCCCAACCATCCCCTCTAGGCCTAACTCCACCTAGGCCCAGTGCTCCTCCACTTAACCCTATCCCCGACCCGCTCCTCTCGCTCTCTCCCTCGTCCTCCCACGCTGCCGCCGCACCTACACACACGCACGCGCAGAGCCCACGCCTCTCAATGCCCACCTCTCTCTTGCCTCTGCCCGCGCATCCCACTGCTCCTGCCGCTGGCTTGCCTCTGCTCCATCTCCCTCGCCTTCGATCGCCATTTCCGGCGAGTGCAGACGCCGTTGAAGACCCGCAGCTCCGCCTCGATCCCCGGTCGCAAGGACCTCGCGCCCGAGGGCCTCCAAGACCACCATCGCCCCTCCGCCGTCAAGCACAGCCGCCGCTGCCTCCCCGCCGCAAGCAACAACCGAGGCCACCGGAGCACCCTCCGTGCCCCTTCAGCCTCCTCCCGGAGCACCAACCTCCTCCGCCACCGCTGAGTCCCCTGCCTCGACCACCTCGCCGGAGTTGGACGCACCTCCGCCTCGCCCTGTTCTCCGCAAGTCCCACCGCATCGCTGGCCGCCTCTGCGTTGTCCTCGTCCGCCTCCGGCCCGAGGCCCAGCCAGACCGCCGCGGCCTTGATCTCGAGCTCCGTCGCCCACTCCTCGTTCTACTCGGGAACGAGTTCGACCTCGCGCTAGTCGCCGAGTCCCCTGCGTCGAGCTGTTGCTCACCTTCTAGCCGATGCCGCCAAGTCCACCTTGCCACTATAGCCGCCTTTTGCTGCTGGAGGTCGCCGCGTCATGGCCTCATCTCCGGCCAGAGCCATCCATCCTCGACACCTCCTGCTGCCTTTGTCTTTGCCAAGACCAACCAAGCGCCCGAATCCCATCTCTTGTTGCACACCAAGCGGGCTTTGCACTTTTGCCTTCTATCATGTGCCGCGACCAAGTCCAAGACACCCCCAAGTTCGACTACTGCATGGCTACACCAAGTTCGAGTTCCCACGCCGCGTGTTTCTGCCGCCAAGTACAATGACGCCCCGAAGACCTACAATACGCAAAGTTCGACTCCGTCGCCGAGAACGACTACATGACGACCCTGGTTAAGGAATTGAACAAGACCAACTACCCCCTTCGATTTGTCAAAACCGGCAAGCCCGAGACCAAGTACCCCTACGCATGGATACGCCAAGTTCCTCTCCGAACATGTACGAATATGCCCGTCAATGCGACAAGTACCTCTATCGTCGTCGTGTACCACTACTTCTACTACCGCCGCCACGTGAACGACTACTTCCAACAACGACCCGTGAACGACTACTTCCACTACAAACTCGAACCGCTCCGAAACTCATGCTTGGAAGGTATACAGCCGAGACGATCCCCCTGGACGCATGTTGCATGTGTTGTATGAGATGCACCCTTGTTTGCCCCGAGTCTGAATTGTCTTGTGCATGTTCCTCTTTTGCCATGCCGTCGAACCATGGGAACCCGGTAACCGGGAGCACCCCGCCATCTTGCATGACACGCTCACGCTGCCCTTCTTTTGCATCGGCATCTCAACAAGTTGTCGGAACTGGAATGTTGCTGTGGCACCATTTCCGTTGTCGTTGCCATGGCACCCTTTCTTTCTGCCATGGTGATAAATACTCCATATCATCTTCATGTCAACTTTTAACTAAAAATTGCATAAAACTTGCTTTTGTCATCCGCATCATGATAACAACATTTAAATGGTTAAAATTGTTGTTTGCTTTAAAAATTGCTAAATGACATGGAGTTTTTCCGGAATTGTTGTTTGTTGTTTCCGGCCACATTTAAAATGCCTAGATAGTGTAGTTTGCTCATGCTTCACCTCTCACCATGTTAATCAACATTTAAACTTGTTGGGTTCATAAACGAGAGTCAACTAAATAATTAGAATGTGGTGTTTTGTCTATATGCAACCCGTTGCATATTGAGCTCCACTTAAATTGTAGTATTGTTTGTGCACTTTGCCATGCTTATTTAAACCGGACATGCATCATACTTGATTGTGCATTATGCCATGTTTATGCTTGTATGTTTACCATGTTGTTTGCTTCTTTCCGGTTTGCTTCTCTCATTAGCTTCGGCTTCGTTCCGGAGTTGTGAGGATTCGTTCGACTATGTCCGTTTGTCTTCTTCATGGACTCGTTCTTCTTCCTTGCGGGATCTCAGGCAAGATGACCATTCCTAGATATCACCTCTATTGTTGCTATGCTAGATGCCTCGCTCTATTGCTTTGTCATGGTACCTATCCTTTTGCATGTCAGCCCTTACCTTGCCATGAAACCTCTAACTACCTTCCTAGCAAATCATTGTTTGGCTAAGTTACGCTTTCGCTCAAGCCCCTCTTATAGCGTTGTTAGTTGCAGGTGAAGATGAAGTTTGCTCCATGTTGGATTGGATATTTTGGGAATAACACAATACCTATTATTTAAATTAATGCACCTATATACTTGGCAATGGGTGGAAGACTTGGCCTTTTGATTGGTGTTTTGTTCCACTCATGCCACCTTAGGATCTAACACAGTTGGGGTTTACGGGCCCCCCCTCGATAATTCCCATTGCTTAAAGCTTTTCCAGCAAGGCCCAACTTTGGTACTACATTTTCCTAACAACTAAAAACTTGCATAGGGAGTAATTAACCCGAGGATTCTTAATCAAACCCCAGGCCAGTGCTCCTCATGAGTGTTGGTCCAAACTAGAGCATTGTGTGGGGCCGCCCCTTGGCAACTTGGGGTATTTTGGCACCTGTACACCTCGCTCATCCGGTCGTGGCCTGAGACGAGATACGCGTGGCTACTATCAGGGTGTCGGCACGTCGGGAGGTCTTGCTGGATCAGTTTTACCTTTGTCAAAATATCTTGAGCACGGGATTCCGAGAATACTCGGGTCTTCCCAACATGGAGTTGCAACTCCGCGGATCGTGAGAGCTTGTGATGGGCTAAGTTGGGACACCCCTGCAGGGTTATGATCTTTCGAAAGCCGTGCCCGCAGTTATGTGGCGGATTGGAATTTGTTAATATCCGGTTGTAGACAACTTGGCACATACCTCAAACATAATACACTACCGTGTGAGTAGTCGTGATGGTCTCTTTTCGAGGGAGTTCAGGAAGAGAACACGGATGGGTTATGGATGACTCGTAGGTAGATAGGATCATCTAGTGATCATGGATTAGTTCACGACCGATGGCTTCCACTTCTCTTCTCGCTCTGATGATACGTATGCTAGCCACCTCATCTGCGCTTAGTGCTTGCAGCAGCCCACTTATACACTTTATCCTTACCCAAAGGCTTTGCTAGTTTTGATACCCTGGAATGGGATTACTGAGTCCATGTGACTCACAGATTACTACAAACACAGGTGCAGGTTCAACCGAGTACAACTCAGGTGATCGCCAGGAACTCAAGTGGGAGCTCGATGAGGAACGTGGGCATATGTATGTCACGTATCCTGACGATCAATAGCGGTTCCTACTAGGGCCAATCGGGCATAGTGGGTGGTTATCTTATTTTCATTTGGATTTGTCCATAGATGGACTATGATTGTACTTGAATGAATGTATGACTTATTTATGCATTGTGTGAAGTGGCGATTGTAAGCCAACTATGTATTTTTTTCCCCTTTGTTCTTGTACATGGGAATGTGTGAAGATGACCATCTTGCGATCATACCAAAATGCGATTATGCCTCTAAGTCGTGCCTCGACACATAGGAGATATAGTCGCATCTTGGGCATTACAAGTTGGTAATCAGAGCCTTCCCCGACCTAGGAGCCCCTGCTTGATCGAACCGCTGCCGATGTTGAGTCTAGAATTTTAAAAAAATTGAGTCTTAGGATTATATATATCGGAGAGTAGGAATTCTTTTTCTCCTTATCCCCTTCATCGCTCTGGTGAGGACTCCTGACGTAGAAGTTTTGTCTTCCTACCCTCTTTTCCACAAATTTTTTTAGGATCACGCAGATATTGTTGGGATCGTTTCGATATCTTTGTGATGAGAACATTGTTCTTGGTGCCTCCTGTCATTTAGGGGTTGTGGCAGTGTCCCGGGGAGTTGAGATCCGAGGTGTTGTCGTCACAATTGTATCGTTGCAGTTCGGAAATACCACAGGTGGCCGACATCGAAGACGCTTCTATGCATGTCTGGTGGTGAGATAACCCCGACGTCACCCAGTACTGGGGGGATAGTTTGGGAGTATTGCCACAGCTAGTATAGCGGATGCTTTTCGAAGGTCTAAGGTAAACGGTTTCCGAAGGTGCCCGGTTATGTGTTAACGGATGGATACAGCTGGATGTAGGACTTATTAGTTGTGTAATATGCGGTGCTTCCCCTGTATCCCCAACACCAGATTGCATAACCGGAAAGCTTCGGGAATTAATAGGTGGGAATTCAAGTAGCTCTTAGGGAATCTTCCAACGAATACATGATATGAGGTTGGGGTTCAAAGTCTAGTGGTTTGCTTGTCATGGTCGATTTTACACTGGGGGTTGCATCTTAATGAATCCTTGGCTATGCTAATTCGGGGATGCAATGCCTTTGTAACGCCGTGCCCGGGGGGCCTCATCATGAAAACTTTGGACGAAACCTCTGTCATATGTTTGTTCCGGCTTACCTTACAAGTCAAATCCTTTGTTTTGTTTTGAGTGGGTATTCGAGTTGCTCCGAAGTCAAATGTTGATTCCATACCTTTCCTAATAGGTGTTCTCATATTTCTATGGGTGTGCTAGTCCTTCTTTATCATCGAGATTGCTATGTTAAATTCTTTTCAACCGGCGTGCTTCTCTTCAAGTTAATCCAATATTTTCATCATTTGCAAGAACGGTACTTGTCTTGTTGAAGGTTAAAATAGCAAACTTGATAAATCACCATTGTAGTTTTTGTGCCATAGGTAAGAACAGTATTTGCTAGAAGCGCGTAGCAGCCACGTAAAACTTGGAACGACAAAGTAGAGGATGTCTAACTTGTTTTTGTAGGGCATGTTGTGATGTGATATGGTCAAGACGTGATGAGTTATACGTTATTGTATGAGATGATCATGTTTTGTAAATTATCGACAACCAGGAGGAGTCTTATGGTTGTCTCTTTATTGTATGAAATTCAAGCGCCATGTAATTGCTTTACTTTATCGCTATGAGTTAGCAATAGTCGTAGAAGCAATAGTTGGCGAGACGACCACGACGCTACGATGGAGATCAAGGTGTCGAGCTGGTGACGATGGAGATCATGACGATGCTTTGGAGATGGATATCAAAAGCACGAGATGATGATGGCCATATCATGTCACATATTTTGATTGCATGTGATGTTTATATTTTATGCATCTTATTTTCTTAGAACGACGGTAGCATTATAAGATGATCCCTTAACTAAATTTCAAGGTATAAGTGTTCTCCCTGAGTATGCACCGTTGCGACACCACGTGATGATCGGGTGTGATAGACTCTACGTTCGCATATAGCAGGTGTAAGACAGTTTTACACACGCGGAATACTTTGGTTAAACTTTACGAGCCTAGCATGTACAGACATGGCCTCAGAACACTGGAGACCGAAAGATCGAACATGAATCATATAGTAGATATGATCAACATAGATATGTTCACCATTGAAGATTACTCCATCTCACGTGATGATCGGACATGGTTTAGTTGATTTGGATCATGTTTCAGTTAGATAACCCGAGGGATGTTAATTTAAGTGGGAGTTCATTAGTAATTTGATTAATTGAACTTAATTTATCATGAACTTAGTCCTGATAGTATTTGCATATCTATGTTGTAGATCAATAGATCGCGATTGAGCTCCCCTGTTTTTGATATGTTCCTAGAGAAAACTAAGTTGAAAGATGTTAGTAGCAATGATGCGGACTGGGTCCGTGATTTGAGGATTATCCTCATTGCTGCACAAAAGTATTATGTCCTTGACGCACCGCTAGGTAACAGACCTATTACAGGAGCAGATGCGGACATTATGAATGTTTAGCAAACTCGATATGATGACCACTTATTAGTTTAGTGCGCCATGATTTACGGCTTACAACCGGGACTTCAAAAACGTTTTGAACAACACATAGCATATGAGATGTTCCAAGAGCTGAAATTGGTATTTCAGACTCATGCCCATGTCGAGAGGTATGAGACCTCTGACAAGTACTTTGCCTACAAGATGGAGGAGAATAGCTCAGCTAGTGAGTATGTGCTCAGAATGTCTGGGTACGACAATCACTTGAATCAACTGGGAGTTAATCTTCCAGATAAGATAGTGATTGACAGAGTTCTCTAGTCACTATCACCAAGCTACTAGAACTTTGTGATGAACTATAATATGCAAGGGATGACGAAAACTATTCCCGAGCTCTTCGCGATGCTGAAATCGGCGAAGGTAGAAATCAAGAAAGAGCATTAAGTGTTGATGGTTAACAAGACCACTAGTTTCAAGAAAAAGGGCAAAGGAAAGAAAGGGAACTTCAAGAAGAACGACAAACAGGTTGCCACTCCCATGAATAAACCCAAAGCTGGTCCTAAGCCTGAAACTAAGTGCTTCTACTGCAAAGGGAGTGGTTACTGGAAGCGGAACTGCCCCAAGTATTTGGCGGATAAGAAGGATGGCAAGGCGAACAAAGGTATATTTGATATACATGTTATTGATATGTTCCTTACTAGTGCCCGTAGCAGCGCTTGGGTATTTGATACTGGTTCGGTTGCTCATATTTGTCTGGGTTCAGTTGCTAAGATTAGTAACTTGAAGGAGGAGTTGCAGGATAAACCGAAACTAGTTAAGGGTGAGGTGACGATGTGTGTTGGAAGTGGTTCCAAGACTGATATGACCATCATCGCACACTCCCTATACTTTCAGGATTAGTGTTGAACCTAAATAAATTTTATTTGGTGTTTGCGTTGAACATGAACAAGATAAGGATCATGTTTATTGCAATATAGTTATTCATTTAAATCAGAGAATAATTGTTATTCTGTTTACCTGAATAAAACCTTCTATGGTCATACACCCAATTTTAGTGGTTTATTGAATCTCGATCGTAGTAATACACATATTCATAATATTGATGCCAAAAGATGCAAAGTTGATAATGATAGTGCAACATACTTGTGGCACTGCCGTTTAGGTCATATTGGTGTAAATCACATGAAAAAACTCCATGCTGATGGACTTTTGAATCACTTGATTATGAATCATTTGATACTTGCGAACCATGCCTCATGGACAAGATGACTAACACTCCGTTTTTCCGGAACAAAGGAGCGAGCTAATCACTTATTGGAAATAATACATACCGATGTATGCGGTCCGATGAGTGTTGAAGCATGCGGCGGGTATCATTATTTTCTCACCTTCATAGATGATTTGAGTAGATATGGGTATATCTACTTGATGAAACACAAGTCTGAAACATTTGAAAAGTTCAAAGAATTGCAGAGTGAAGTAGAGAATCATCGTAACAAGAAAATAAAGTTTCTACGATCCTATCGCAAAGGCGAATATTTGAGTTATGAGTTGGGTCTTCATTTGAAACAATGTGGAATAGTTTCACAGCTCACGCCACTTGGAACACCACAGTTTAATGGTGTTTCCGAATGTCGTAACCATACTTTATTGGATATGGTGACATCTATGATGTCTCTTCCCGATTAGCCTATATAATTTTGGGGTTATGCATTAGAGACAGATGCATTCACGTTAAATAGGGCACCATCTAAATCCGTTGGTACGACACCTTACTAGAGAAGAAGCTAGAGAAGAAGCTAATGACGATGATCATGAAACTTCGGATCAAGTTACTGCAGAACCTCGAAGGTCGACCAAAACACGTTCCGCACCAGAATGGTATGGCAATCCTGTCATGGAAGTGATGTTGTAAGAAAACGACGAACCTCAGAACTATGAAGAAGCTATGATGAGCCCTTTCGATAAATGGCTTGAGGCCATGAAATCTGAGATAGGATCCATGTATGAGAACAAAGTGTGGACTTTGGTGGATTTGCCCGATGATCGGCAAGCCATAGAGAATAAATGGATCTTCAAGAGGAAGACATACGCTGATGGTAATATCACTGTGTACAAAGCTCGACTTGTTGCGAGAGGTTTTTGAAAAGTTCAAGGAGTTGACTATGATGAGACTTTCTCACCCGTAGCGATGCTTAAGTCTGTCCGAATCATGTTAGCAATTACCGGATTTTATGATTATGAAATCTGGCAAATGGATGTCAAAATTGCATTCCTTAATGGATTTCTGAAAGAAGAGTTGTATATGATGCAACCAGAAGTTTTTGTCGATCCTAAAGGTGCTAACAAAGTGTGCAAGCTCCAGCGATCCATCTATGGACTGGTGCAAGCATCTCGGATTGCAAACCCTACAACGGGATCCCTCACGCTTGCGCGACACGGAGATCACCACAGGACAACAGAAATAATAAAACATGCAACTCAAACCAATCACGATCATCAATCAACCCATAGGACAAAATAGATCTACTCAAACATCATAAGATAGCCATACATCATTGGGAAACAATATATAGCATTGAGCATCATGTTTAAGTAGAGATAACAACGGGTAGAAGAGAGGTTACACCGCTGCATGGAGGGGGAGAGAGTTGGTGATAATGGTGGCAAAGTTGTTGGTGTAGATCACGGTCATGATGATGGCCCCGACTGCGTTTCGGCACCACCGGGAGAGAGGGGGAGAGAGCCCCCCCTTCTTCTTCTTCCTCGACATTCTCCCTAGATGGGAGAAGGGTTTCTCCTTTGTTCCTTGGCTTCCATGGCATGGGAGGGGCGAGAGCCCCTCCGATATTGGATTTGTCTCTCTATCTCTCTCTATTTTTGCTTTCCCAGATTCTGTCCTTTCACCGTTTCTTATATTCTCGGAGATCCGTAACTCCGATTGGACCGATATTTTAACACGATTTGTATCCAGATATTGGCTTTCTTGCGGCGAAAGAAGGGCACCAACCGCCTTACGGGGTGGCCACAAGGTTCAGGGGCGCGCCCCCCTACATTTTGGCCCCCTAGGGCATCGTCTTCCCAAAAATCACGTATATTCCAAAAAAAAAATCTATAAGTTTTTATCCTGTTTGGACTCCGTTTGATATGGGTTTTCTGTGAAACAAAAACATGCAACAAACATGAACTGACACTGGGCACTAGATCAATATGTTAGTCCCAAAAATAGTATAAAAAGTTGCCAAAAGTATGTAAAAGTTGTAGAATATTGGCATGGAACAATAAAAATTTATAGATACGACGGAGACGTATCAATAGGCATGCCAACAACAAGTCTATTTTTATCTTTAGTATCGGGTTTGGCAATTCTAGCAGCTTCATCACAGAAATAAATAACATGCCCATCAATATTATCGACGAAGAGATCTTTAACCATAGCAACATTGGGTTCTACTTTAATTTGTTCAGAAGGTCTAGGTGCTCTAATATTACTTTTGCTAAGCATGGTTGAGACTTTAGTATGTTCCTTTATCCTAACAGGGAAAGGTGGTTTTTCAATGTACGTAGTAGGCAAAACTGGGTCAACATTGTAAACGATAGTTTCTTCTTTAACTCTAACTAGTTCCTCAACTTTTTTGGTGGGTGATATTTTAACCACTTCTCCTTGGGGAGATCAACATGACTAGCAAATGATTCACAAAATGAGGCTACTATCTCAGAGTCAAGTCCATATTTATATAGTAATAAAATCATAGAAAACATTGGTATCCATAAAAGATTTAACACAATCAAACTCAAGTTTTATATCTAACTCTTTACCTTTTCGAGCTCCCAATCTTCAGAGTTGCGTTTAATTCTTTCAAGAAGATTCCACCCGAATTCAATAGTCTTCTTCATAAAGGATCCAGTATAAGAAGTATCGAGCATTGATTGATCATTATGAGAAAGTCGAGCATAAAAATTATGTATAATAATTTCTCTTGATAGCTCATGATTAGGGCATGAATATAACATTGACTTAAGCCTCCCCCAAGCTTGAGCTATACTTTCTCCTTCACGAGGCCAAAAATTATAAATATAATTCCAATCATGATGAACTAGATGCATAGGATAACACTTTTGGTGAAATTCCAATTTCGATCGATTCCAGCTCCAAGATCCAATATCATCGCATAGCCTATACCATGTCAATGCTTTCCCCCCAAAGATAAAGGGAAAAATTTCTTATTAACTTCATCTGCGGGTAAACCTACAAGCTTAAATAATCCATAAACTTCATCCACATAGATTAGATGCATATCAGGATGTAATGTTCCATCTCCTGCATAAGGATTAGCTAGCAGTTTCGCAATCATACCCGAAGGAATTTCATAACCAATATTTTTAGTAGGTTCAGTAGGTTGAGGGACAGCTCTTTCTACCACCGGTCAAGGTGAAGATACCCCAGGCAAACCCCTCAATCGATTGTTTCCCATAGTGACAATTGATAATAAATTTCATTAAGTAATATAATTTTTTCCTTAGCAAATTCTGCTTACTATAGACACCTCACTCCCTAGCAACGGCGCCAGAAAAGAGTCTTGATGACCCACAAGTATAGGTGATCAATCGTAGTCCTTTCAGTAAGTAAGTGTGTCGAACCCAACGAGGAGAAGAAGTAAATGACAAGCGGTGTCCAATAAGGTAATTTATACATGCACTGAAATTGTGGTAACAAGTTGTTTGATAGCAAGATAATTTGTAACAAGTGTGTGACACCCCGAGACCGATGCTCCGGATTTCATCCTCTTATTCGTCGTCATTGCCATGTCATTCGCTTGCGTGTTGCACTTTGTCATATCGTCATGTGCATTTCATCTGCATATTTTTCAAAAACTTGCATCCGTGCGTAGTTGCCCGATCCCTGTCCTCTTCGTTTTCCGTTCGGAGCCGAGACACACTCACACACGTGCCCACGGCACCTCCGAAATATTATTTTATAAGTGGTCAGAAAATTTTCTCGGAATGGGATGAAAGTTGGCATGCAGTTTTCTTATGGTGTAGGTAGACCGCTTGCCAAATTTCGTCGCATTCGGAGTCTGTTTGATAGGCCAACTGTCAAACCTATAGCGGCACTATCGCCGGTCAAATGCCGGACGTTTCGGTCTCCGAAACTGTTGCCGGGCTGCTCTCCTATTCTCTCCTCTCAGCCCACTCATCTCCTACACAGCCCACTAGCCCACCTACCTACCCCCTTCGCTCCGGGCCATCCGATGGTGATCGAACCGTTCAAAAACGGACTAAAAAACCCCAACCCTAGCCCCTCCTCCTATATATGGACACCCCCTTCCTATTTTGGACATCCCTAGATAAACCTACCCTTCCCCTACCTCCTAGCCACAGCCAAACCCTCCCCCTCCTTGGATTCGGAACCGCCAACCACACCCAACACTTGGCGCCGCCGCAGCCGTCCTTCTCGTCCAACCAAGGGCCGCTGAGGGAGTCCTGGACTAAGGGGTCCTCGGGCGTCCGACCTATTATCAATGGGCCGGACTGGTGGGCTATGAAGACATGAAGGCCCAAGACTACATCCGTGTTCGGATTGGACTCTCCTTGGCGTGGAAGGCAAGCTTGGCGACCAATTATGAAGATTCCTTCTTATGTAACCGACTCTATGTAACCCTAGACCCCCCCGGTGTCTATATAAACCAGAGGGTATAGTCCAGATGGCATACACACATTACCATAGTCATTCATGCTAGGCTTCTAGGGTTTAGCCATTACGATCTCGTGGTAGATCAACTATTGTAATACTCATATTCATCAAGATCAATCAAGCAGGAAGTAGGGTATTACCTCCATAGAGAGGGCCCGAACCTGGGTAAACATCGTGTCCCGAGTCTCCTGTAACCATCGACCTTAGACGCATAGTTCGGGACCCCCTACCCGAGATCGGCCGATTTTGACACTGACATTGGTGCTTTCATTGAGAGTTCCACTGAGCCGTCGACGAAAGGTTCGATGGCCCCTTCAATCGTCGATAGTGACGCCATCCAGGGAGGAACCTTCCTCCCCGGACAGATCTTCGTATTCGGCGGCTTTGTACTGCGGGCTAACTCGCTTGGCCATCTGGAGCAGATCGACAGCTACACCCCTGGCCATCGAGCCAGATTCGGGAGCTTGAACTACATCACGAACATCCGTGGAGACTTGATCTTCAATGGATTTGAGACCGCGACGATTGCTCCCCCTTGCTTTGATGAACATGACTTAAATCTGTCATCAGACCACGTCCAGGAGATAGATCCTGTTGCTTCAGCGGCCTTAAATTCGGTGCAGATTGTACCCTCCGAGGCCACAGAGTCCGTGACGTTGGAGCCACACACAGACTCGAGACCTCGCAATATTCGCGTCAACGGAACTCCGGACTCGTCTCCAGCTATAAGTTCCGAACAATATACGCCTGCGGACACCGAGCTGGATCGGTTATCGATTTTCGAATTCGGCGCCGCAGACATCTTCCAACACTCGTCCCTGGGCGACGTGCTAAACTCGTTAAAAACCTATCCTTGGCAGGGGACTCACAGTCTAACTATGTCCGGTTCGAACTAGGGGCTGGCGACGGAGAATTTTGCTTCCCACCCGCCACCCACTTCATAGCCACTGTTGAGGACTTAACCGACACGCTTGATTACGGCTCCGAAGACATCGACGGCATGGATGACGATGACGATGAGGAGCAGGGTCAAAACCCGCCATTTACTAGGCGATGGACGGCCACTTACTCATACGATATGCACATGGTTGATACACCCAAAAAAGCTGATGACGATGACAAAGAAGATCCAGTTGAGAATAAACCTCCTGAGACACAGCCCAAACGTTGGCGGCTTAAACGCCATTCTAAGTCACGTCGCTCAAAAGACAGCAACACTGGCACCGGAGAAAATAATACTCCGGATGACGGCGAAAACAACAAAGACCCTATGGGAACAACATCCGAACAGGGGGAACAAGACAACGGGAAAGTCAAACCTGATAAACATGCCATGACTAACGACCCGGATGACGATAGTTACCATCCACCCTCCGAGGAGGAGGAGAGCCTCGGCAACAAGGACTTCATTGTGCCTGAGGCACCCCTCAAGCAAGAGCGCTTCAAGCGCCAGTTAATAGCCACTGCAAGAAGCTTGAAGAAAAAGCAGCACCAGCTTCAAGCTGATCAAGACCTACTCAATGACAGATGGACTAACGTCCTAGCAGCCGAAGAATACTGCCTCAAGCGTACAACCAAGAGTTACCCGAAACGCAGACTGCTACCTCAGTTCGATGAGGAGGCGCCGGAGCCCATACCTCCCTCGTGCAATGCGGACTGACCACCTCGTGGTCGAGATAAAACGTCAACTCATGCCGAACACCAGCCCGCCCTACCGCCTCGTAAAAACAGAGACAAAACAACTCGGGACTATACATACGACCTTCGGTAGGACCTGGACAGTAGAGCAGGACACACCAGATCAATCTACGGATCGCGAGGACGCCCTTCGACTCGTGACGATGGCTACCTATTCGGACGGGACAAACCTAGTCACGCCCGGGCTGATAATTGCAGGCGGACTTCATCGGAGGTGCGCCGCGACACGTCCCAATATAGAGGCTCCGCACACCCTCTCTGCTACACAGACGAAGTACTGGATCATGAATTCCCCAAGGGGTTCAAGCCCGTCAATATTGAATCATACGACGGAACAACCGATCCCTCAGTATGGATCGAGGATTTTCTTCTCCACATCCACATGGCCCGAGGAGACGATCTCCACGCCATCAAATACCTCCCACTAAAACTAAAAGGTCCAGCTAGACACTGGTAAATAGCCTGACTGAAAATTCCATCGGCAGCTGAGAGGACTTGGAAGAAGCTTTTCTTGACAACTTCCAAGGCACTTATGTCCGGCCACCAGACGCCGACGGCTTAAGTCATATAGTTCAACAACCTGGAGAATTAGCCAGAAAATTCTGGACTAGGTTCCTAACCAAAAAGAACTAGATCGTTGAATGTCCGGATGCCGAAGCCCTAGCGGCCTTCAAACATAGCATCCGTGATGAATGGCTCGCCCACCACCTCGGCCAAGAAAAGCCGAAATCTATGGCAGCCCTCACGGCACTCATGACCCGCTTTTGCGCGGGCAAGGATAGTTGGCTGGCTCGTAGTAAAAACACAGCCAACGAGGCAGGCCCCTCCGAGGCCAAAAGCAGCACCGGCAAGTTCCGGCACAATAAACAGAAACACCAAAGTAATGGCAATAACACCGATGACACGACAGTTCACGCCGGATTCAGTGGCTCCAAATCCAGCCAGCGGAAGAATCCCTACAAAAGGCACAGCGAGAGACCAACCAGCTTGGACCGCATACTCGATCGCCCGTGCCAGATACATGGCACCCCAGATAAACAAGCCAATCATACCAACCGAGATTGCCGGGTTTTCAAGCAAGCCAGCAAGTCAAATACTGAGAGCAAGGAAATAGGATCGCAAAGAGAGGACGATGACGAAGAGTCCCGGGAGCCGAACACTGGAGAACAGAAAAAGTTTCCCCCTCGAGTCAAAACGGTGAATATGATATATGCTACACACATCCCCAAAAGAGAGCGCAAGCACACACTCAAGGACGTCTATGCGATAGACCCAGTCATCCCAAAATTCAACCAATGGTCGTCATTCCCGATCACCTTCGATCGTCGAGACCATCCAACTAGTATCCGTCATGGCGGTTCGGCCGCACTGGTCCTCGACCCAATCATAGACGGATTTCACCTTACACGGGTCCTAATGGATGGGGGTAGCAGCCTCAACCTGCTCTACCAGGATACAATGCGCAAAATGGGCGTTAACCCATCACAGATCAAGCCCACAAGGACTACCTTTAAAGGAGTCATCCCAGGTGTTGAGACCCATTGTACGGGCTCAATCACACTTGAAGTTGTCTTCGGATGCCCGGACAACTTCCGAAGCGAGGAGTTACTCTTCGAGATCATCCCCTTTCACAGCGGCTATAACGCGCTGCTCGGATGAACCGTGTTTGCTTGATTCAATGCGGTACCTCATTACGCTCATATCAAGATCAAAATGCCCGGACCTCGCGGCGTCATAACAGTAAATGGAAATACAGAATGCTCCCTCCATACCGAGGAACACACCGCGGCCTCAGCAATAGAAGTACATCGCGGCCTTTTTCAGCAGAACCCTAATTCGGCGGCTGAACCCTCGGACACCATTAAGAAAGTCCGGACCGTTCTTAGGCGAGACAGCCCAGCTCGTCAAGAGCTTAACTAGCAATTCTGCCTCCGTCCAAGTCCCGATCGAATGGCGGCATTCGTACCGCGTGTACATAGCTATCCACTCAAAATTCCTTGGGCATTAATGGAGGCATAACCAGCTCGCGATCCACAGTACGGTTCGACCGCCCCTGGATCCGCACACCCTTAATTTTCCTTCTGGATTTTATCTTTTCGAGGTTTCTTCCGACAACCCGTTCGACAGACACATTAAGGCGGCGAGGGGCTTTGGCGTATAGAGGAATCCCTAGGTGATCTCTGCTAACGATCGCTATACCTGTTTTACATACCCACACGCAGCTCACTCTGGGCCATGGCATGCCAAATAGCCTTTCTCGCTTACTGCATTACTTGTACAAGTACACCTTCATATATTTATTACATTACAGTAAAGGATAGTAAAAGCTTATTGCTTGATTTCCCGCTCCTTTTCCTTACCTTTGTATTTATTACTCATTGCACACGTGCACTCTGGCACGTACGTCTGTGCCAGGGGCTTCATTACGCCCCGCACTAAGGCAATAAAAGCCCGAACACTTTACAATATAGTTCGGCACCCCGAACTTATAGCATTATATGCATCGGCTCCGAATCATGTCTTTGGTCAATAGTTGGGTTGCCCGGCTCCTGTGCTTACTACCTTACGTTCCTCTATATCGGCTAGGGTAGTAAAGGGAGAACTACTGCAATTGTGCCCCGGTTCTTCCGGACGAGCACCTCAGTAGAGAAAGCCAAAAACTGACTGTCATGGTGCGGCGAGAGCTGGTCAGCTGTTCGAGAGGTCTCAAATCCCTAGAGATTTTTTTTGCTTTACGCGAGGAATCGGTTTTTTCTCCGATTAGGCGTGTATAGTGCCCCTAGTTCGGCCTTTCGAAAACTAGGGGCTTCGCCGAAATCTTCTTTGTCAAACTCCTATGGCTAAGTGAGGGTAATAAAGGCCGCATAGTCTGATTGCCTTGTTCGTTGCGCTAAAAACCTCGTTTAAGGATTAGAATGTGGAGTAAAGAGTGTTTAGATTTATCCCGAACAACCCCATACTATCTACGTGGGGGCAGAAGCCGACGACTGGTCAACCCTCAGATTTTAAACAAACGGCCGCATAGGAGGTAAAAATTTCGTTACAAGCATCATATTACATACCGATCTTGTTTCGTATAACCCGAATGTTTTCACGAGAATATCACATCCTTTATACATTGCTCCACCACAAGGCGGGATCCCTCTAGGACTCCGTCAAAATACAGCTCGGGTCGACGATGCTCCTTGCCCTCCGGCAGCCCCTCGGTCATCAGCTTCTTGGCATCCAGCTTCGCCCAATGCATCTTGACGCGGGCAAATGCCATTCGTCCACCTTCAAAGCAGACCAATCGTTTCACGGCTTCAAGCTGTGGGCAGGCACTCACAAGCCGCTTTAAAAGTCCAAAGTAGCTGCTAGGTATGGGCTCGGCAGGCCACAACCGGACTATTAGGTCCTTCATGGCTAGCTCGGCCGACCGGTGCAGCTCGACCAGCTGTTTCAGCTGGTCGCTAAGGGGCACCGAATGTTCTGGTGCAAGATATTGAGGCCATAATATCTTCTCCGTAGACATCCCCTCTACGGCTCGATAAAACTCGGTAGCATCGGATATGCTGCACAGCAGATTCGCAAACGCCCCTGGAAAACACATATTCGGGTAAGTCCAAGGAATGTTTCCTTCGCACACTTGCTTTGCATAGCAAAAGACTTACCCGCCGCAATCTTCTTGGCCGCCTGAATCTCCTGGCGGGCGCTCTGGGCTTCAGCTCAAGCATCCTGCACGCTCTGGTGGGCCTTCGCAAGTTCGGACTCTTGCGTCCTAAAATCACGCTCTAGGGACTCAAGCCTCTCAATGGCGTCTTGGAGATCTTGCTGGGCCTTGCTAACCAGGGCCTCGTGCTTCTCGTGCACGGCGCATTCCCTGGCCGCTTTGTCCTCGGCCTCGGCTAACGCCTCCTTGAGGGCTGCCACCTCGGTCATGGCCCCTAATAAAGTTCATGACACTTTAGTCCGCATGGAACACTCATCCTTATTAAATGAACATGCCGGTTATGGCATACCTTGGCTATCCTCCAGCTGCTTCTTCGTGAGGCCAATCTCTTCCTCGGCTCGCTCCAGTCTTCGTTTCAGTCCAGAGACCTCTGCCATATGAGTGGTAGCAACCCGCACCGATGCCTGCTTATTCACATAGACACCTTATGTTAGACTCCTGCGAAAATTATTCCTGATCCCCCGTTCGACTCTTTCTTTCCGAACATCGAACAGAGCATCAGGGGCTACTGTCTACACTGTGATATTCTTCCTACAATTACATTACTCACCTCAAAGCCTTTTAGAAGGCTAACGCAAGCTTCGGTCAGTCCGCTTTTGGCAGACTGAAACTTCTCGATCAATGTACACATAAAGGTACGATGATCATCCATAATGGAAGCGCCCCGCAACACTTCCAGCAGATTATCCGGTGCCTCTCGTTGGACAAAGGTCACCGCTGGAACAGGCACACCTCCTCCTTTTGGGAATGGCCGTTCGCCGGACTCTGGAGCCATGAAGGTCTCCAGAATAGTATCCGGCAGAGGGCGAAATGGAACCCGTCCTTCATCACCAGTCCCCATGGAGGCGTTTCCCTCCACAGGTCCGGCGGCCGAGGAGTCATCCTGGAGTGCCCCTGACGATCTCCGGAACCTTCCCCCGGTCTGGGAAAGTCCTTTGGGACACCACCTCGACATCACCCTTGGGTGAGACCAAATAAGCAGGCGGCGAAGACATGCTAGCCATCTCCTTAGAGTTTAGCAAACTGTCTGTGGAGGATCACGGGGAGTCATCACGGGTCGGACTGGAATAACACGATTTACACATATCAATATTAAAAACCGGAAAGGCTAGACGTTTGGGCACGCATAAGGATTTTGGTACTTACGATGCGGCCCGAGGCTTGGCCCGGAGAGGTCGCTCCGGACTACTATCGTTATGCCATGCAGAGTTATCCGCGCGGGAGCCCCTACCCTTCTTGGGCGTCGTCGCCTCCAGATTCATGGAGGCTACTCTCTTCTTTCTCCCCACCTCGGGTGGGGAGTCTTCTTCTTCTTCCTCCTCCTCATCATCGTCTTTGGCGGACGAAGAGTGAGTCTCGTCTTCGAACATCATGTTCGAAGCGCCTTTTCGGCGAGCGCCCCTCCGGGTCCCTTCGGCCCCTTTCTTGGCCGTCTTCACCGGCACCTCATAAGGTGCGGGAAACAACATTTTTGTTAGTAATGTGAATTCTTGGTCTTTGGGCAGCGGAGCCGGACAGTTAATCCTCCCTGCTATCTCGATCCAGGCCTGTAAAACAAGGATGGGAAGGCTTAGACTTTTTCCTCAAAATATGCTAGTAAAGGGTATACCTTGAAAACATGAAAGAACTTACTGGATTAGCTTGGCGTTTTAAGCTGAACCCGCGATCCTCGGTCGTGGGCGGTGGCATCTCGCCGGCCTTGAAGAGCACTTTCTAGATGTCTTTGTGTGTCGTGCCGAAGAGCTCTTGTAGCGTCTGGTGCTTGGCCGGATCATACTCCCACAAACAGCAAGTCCGACATTGGCACGGAAGGATCCGACGAACGAGCATGACCTGGATCACGTGGACAAGCTTGATTATCCTGTCTGTCATGTTCTGGACGCACGTCTAGAGCCCAGTCAGCTCATCCAAGGGACCCCAGGATAGGACCCTCTCTTGCCAGTAGGTGAGCCGCATCAGGGTTCCAGATTGGAATTTGGGGGCCACCGCCCAGTCAGTGTCGCGCGGCTCGGTGATGTAGAACCACCCCGATTGCCACCCCTCACCGTATCCGCGAAGGAGCCTTCAGGCCAGGTAACATTGGGCATCTTGCCCACCATGGCGCCTCCGCACTCTGCTTGTTGACTGATACGTCTCCAACGTATCAATAATTTTTGATTGTTCCATGCTATTATATATGATGTTTTGGATGTTTAATGGGCTTATATTATTTTTGGGACTAACCTATTAACCCAAAGGCTCAGTCCAGATTGTTGTTTTTTTTGCCTATTTCAGGGTTTTGCAGAAAAGGAATATCAAATGGAGTCCAAACGGAATGAAACCTTCGGGAGAGATATTTTTGGAGCGATATCTTCACGGGAGACTTGAGAACCACGGAATAGGGCACACGTGGCGTCCACGAGGGTGGGGGGCGCGCCGCCTCCCCATGGGCATGCCCCCTGCCTCGTGGGCCCCACATTGCTCCCCCTACGCCCTCCTTCCTCCTATATATACCCATGTACCTTGAAAACATCGAGGCAATAGAGAAAACCCTAATTCCACCGCCGCAACCTTCTATTCCCGTGAGATCCCATCTTGGGGCCTGTTCCGGAGCTTCGCCTGAGGGGGTTCTTCCACGGAGTGCTTCTACATCAACACCATCGCCTCACCATGAGTTGTGAGTAGTTTACCATAGACCTTTGGGTCCATAGTTAGTACCTAGATGGCTTCTTCTCTCTTTTTGGATCTCAATACCAAGTTCTCCTCGGTCTTCGAGGAGATCTATTCGATGTAATCTTTTTGCGGTGTGTTTGTCGAGATCCGATGAATTGTGGGTTTATGATCAAGATTATCTATGAGAAATATTTGGTTCTTTTCTGAACTCTTTTTTGTATGATTATAATATCCTTGCAAGTCTCTTTGAATTATCGGTTTGGTTTGGCCTACTAGATCTATAGTTCTTGCAATGGGAGAAGTGCTTGGTTTTGGGTTCAATCTTGCGGTGTCCTTTCCCAGTGACAGCAGGGGCAGCAAGGCACGTATAGTATTGTTTCCATTGAGGGTAAAAAGATGGGGTTTACATCATATTGCTTGAGTTTATCCCTCTACATCATGTCATCTTGCTTAAAGCGTTACTCTGTTCTTATGAACTTAATACTCTAGATGCATGCTGGATAGCGGTCGATGTGTGGAGTAATAGTAGTAGATGCAGAATCGTTTCGGTCTACTTGTCACGAACGTGATTCCTATATACAATGATCATGCCTAGATATTCTCATAATTATTCGCTTTTCTATCAATTGCTCGACAGTAATTCGTTCTCCCGCCGTAGAAATCTGCTATCATGAGAGAAGCCACTAGTGAAACATATGCCCCCCCGGGTCTATTCTCAACATATCAATCTACAATCTACTTTACTTTGTTGTTTTCACTTTTTGTTCTTATATCCAAAAATACCAAAAATATCAAACTATCATATCTATCACATCTCACTTTCGTAAGTGACCGTAAAGGGATTGACAACCCCTTATCGCATTGGCTGCGAAGTTCTTATTTGTTTGTGCAGGTGTGAGGGACTCGCGTGTGGTCTCCTACTGGATTGATACCTTGGTTCTCAAAAACTGAGGGAAATACTTACGCTACTTTGCTGCATCACCCTTTCGTCTTCAAGGGAATACAACGCAAGCTCGAGAAGTAGCATTGACCGCCCACCACCTTCGATTTCACATTAAAGGTCTTCAGCCATAGACCAAAATGAGTGGGATGCGGTGAAAGGCCTCGCACACGACGATAAACGCCGTGATGTTGAGAATAAAGTTAGGGGCTAGGTCATGGAAATCTAGCCCGTAGTAAAACATCAGTCCATGGACGAACGGGTGGAGAGGGAATCCCAGCCCGTAGACAAAATGTGTGAGAACCACAACCCTCTCGTGGGGCTCTGGAGTCGGGACGATCTGTCCTTTGACCAGGAGTCGGTGAGCGATCTCCTTGGCCAGGTATCCGGCCTCCCGGAGTTCCTTGATGTCCTTCTTCTTAACAGAGGAGGCCATCCACTTGCCTCCATCTCCGGATCCGGACTTATTTGGAGTGCTTTCTCGAACGAGAAAAAGCTAAAAGCTTGGGCGCTGGAGCTCATGGACGGAAGGGCTGAGGGAGAGAAAGGGCGTGAGTAATAAAGGGGAATCCTTATCCCCTTATAAAGGCCGCTAATATCAAGCATCTCCCCACTCGCCCTAAAAAGCTCTCCTATTCCCAAGGCCTATGTAAACGGCACGGTTGGGTTACCCATACCCGCATTGATGAGAGCCCCGCAATAAGGGGGCATGATCTTTGCTGTGACGAGACGTGTCGATAGCAACCGCGTCTCGGGATGTGGAGCGTCGAGCATAAAGCGGTCCGGAATTATGACCGGTCGGATGTGATGTCATGCTACAAAAATTTGTTAGCGGATTGGACTCGTGCAAAATTATATTCTCTCTGTGGTTGCGTATGGTGTGTTCGTTAGGTCTGGATACTATCATCGTGTCTGAAGACTATCTTGGAGTTCGGAAAAAAGGGAACCCGCCTTGCAATGCCGAAGACAATCTGCGCGTCGGACTCCTCGTCATTGAAGCCAGGTTCAGGGGCTACTGAGGGAGTCCTGGACTAAGGGGTCCTTGGCGTCCGGCCTATTATCAATGGGCCGGACTAGTGGGCTATGAAGACATGAAGGCCCAAGACTGCACCCGTGTCCGGACTGGACTCTCCTTGGCGTGGAAGGTAAGCTTGGCGACCAATTATGAAGATTCCTTCTTATGTAATTGACTCTATGTAACCCTACATCCCCCCGGTGTCTATATAAACCGGAGGGTATAGTCCAGATGGCATAGACACATTACCATTGTCATACAGGTTAGGCCTCTAGGGTTTAGCCATTACGATCTCGTGGTAGATCAACTCTTGTAATACTCACATTCATCAAGATCAATCAAGCAGGAAGTAGGGTATTGCCTCCATAGAGAGGGCCCGAACCTGGGTAAACATCGTGTCCCTAGTCTCATGTAACCATCGACCTTAGACGCATAGTTCGGGACCCCCTACCCGAGATCTGCCGGTTTTGACACCGACAACCGCCACGTCAGCCCAATGCCCACTCCAGCCAACCGGGGAGCGCCCCGCATCCCTCCCCGTGTCGCCAGCTCGCCTCCACCACCACAGCCCTGCAGTCCCAGGCGCAGCCCACCCGGGCCCGTTCCTCCGCCGCCGCAGCCCGCGGGATAGAGCCGCCCCACGCGCGCTCGCCCAGGCTCTCCTCCGCCCCGCCGCCAACACCACCACGCGCCACCCCGCGGCAGAGTGGCTCGCCCCGCCGTCGTGGTCAGATCCATAGCCGCCGCCCTCCCGAGCTGCCGTTGAGCCTCGCTCTCCCCCGGGTCTTGCTGCTCTCTCTGCTCTAGACCTATCGGACTCGCGCCGCCGCCCCTCTGCATCAGCCCCGTCGCCAACCAAGCTCCTCCTCATCATTCCGTCGATGAACTCCACCGCAACCGGCCAGATCCACCCTCCCTAGCCTGGATTTGGTCGTCCCTGACGCCCGTGCCATGTCTAGCCGTCCTTGTACCTCACCGGAGTGCCGCCCCGCTGCCGGTCGTCACCACCTCCTGCCTCTGCCTCGAGCACGACGGACACGCACGCCTCCTGCGCGTGGGCCTCCACACTGACCTCGTCCCACCGCAGCGCGTGGCCCAACTCGCTCAGCCAGCCCCAAGCCGGCCCATGAGCCCAATGTGAGCACCCGTCCAATCCCTCGCCCGGGCACCTTTTAGCTATCTGTCGCCCGCTTTAGTTTTTCTGCGAATTGGCTAAGTCCTTGAAAAGTTACATTATGTGTGCATGCTAAATTGCTTGTAACTTTGTGCATAATGACCCTATGATGGTGTATGATATATCAAAATGTTCATCTCTGAGTGCTCTACATGTTGGTTGCATTTTCATACATGTTAGGATGCATTTTGACATGTTAATCTCTATTGCAAAAGTGTGCTATTAACTGCCAAAAACTAATATAACTTGCTCATTTGTCTTTTTCAAGCATTTTGTGTGATTTTCTTTTGAGCATTATGTCAGCATGTTTTAGGAGCACAATCATGTAATATTTTAATTGGTGTATTCCACTTATCATGATATGCCTACTGTTTGCTGTTTTCTGAGACTTGTTAAAAACTGATAAGTCTGAAACTGTTATATTGTGATGCCATGTTTGCTTGATGCTACAGTCCAATCTATGCATATTTGGAGATGTCCAGTGATCATGTTTTGAAGACCATGTTATGCTATATCCATCCATGCCCTTGTTTGCAATTATAAGTTGTTGTTGCATGTCTCTTTCTTGCTCTCAAGTTGTCATCATGATAAATCTATCAACCTATCAACAACATGTTCCATTAGGCAAAGGTCATTGTAATCAATCAATGCATCGTATGGAGTTGTGCCAATTGAGTTAATTGGAGTATGCCATGCCTACTACATGTTCATGACCATTGCATGCTTATTAGGATTGCTATGCTTGTTGTTATATGCCTCTAAAGTTAGCATCATGATGTTGTTGTTTGCATTGCTAGATTTTCAGTAAGTCCGAGAATCTGCTATATCATGTTTGCATCTTGTTTTGATGAACGCCATGAACCTGTTGCTCCCATGTATATGTCATGTTAAGTTATGTGAGCTCTAGTTTATGTACTAGCATGCCATGCTTTGGTTTGCCATGTTCTTGCGCTATAGCTTAGTTATTTCTTGCCTCCAACATGCCAACATTTTAACTCTGCTCATGTATATGCCCTGTTTTTCACTAAGTCATAATCTGTGATATAAAGTTGCTTGTTGCTTTGATCATGTTGGATTAATCTTGATGCCTATGAACCCGAAGCTTGATGATTCTTGAAGCATGAAATATGTACTTTGAGTTCATGCCATGCTTGTGCCTAACTTGTACTTGTAGCATGTTGTTTTGATGCTTGTAAGATGCCTTGTTGCTGTTTTGGACAGCTTGTCCTTTAAACTTGTTTCATGTGTATGTGTTGAATCGTGGCTCCATTTGGGGAATGCTCTATATGAAACTTGATTGGTTTTGCATGTAGATGCATCATGCCATGTTGCCTCCATGTGTTGAGTGTTTTGCTTGATGTTTGAATGCATTTTGCATCTATGCCATGCTTAACTTGTTGTGCTCATATCTTCTAGGCAGTAGCTCCGAATTGAATGAACTTTATATGTAACTTGACTAAAAAATCGTGTAGATCATCATGGTGCATCTTAACTTCTATTTAACAACTTTAACATAATGTGTTATCCAGATCTGGACCAATTTCAAACTTTGCATATGAGGACTTACCGGAATTGTTATATGTTGTTTCCGGCCTCATTTAAACTTGCTTGGTTGTGATGATATTGTATGCATCATCTCTTGCCATGAGTTGCATCATGTTGCCTTGTCATGCATCATACTTGGTTGAGCATCATGTCTTGTTTATGTGTTGTGTGTTTACCATGTTGTTGGCTTCTTCTCGTTAGTTCTTGTTTCGTTGCGATCGTAAGGATTCGTTCGACTATGCTTGGTTCGTCTACGTGGCTTCATCTACTTCATGGACTCGTTCTTATTACTTGCGGGATTCCAGGCAAGATGACCGTCACCTTGGATCTCATTACTATCGTTGCTATGCTAGTTGTCTCGATACTATCGCTATGTCGCGCTACCCACCACTTGTTTACCAAGCCTCCCATTATGCCATGAAACAACCTCTAACCTTTTTCCATCATCCCAGCAGACCGTTGTTTGGCTATGTTACCGCTTTTGCTCAGCCCCTCTTACAGTGTTGTTAGTTGCAGATGAAGATAAAGTCTGCTCCATGTCAGAACATGGATATGTTGGAATTACACAATATCTCTTATGCTTCATTAATGCACATATATACTTGGTAATGGGGGGAAGGCTTGGCCTTTTTCTTGGTATTTTGTTCCACTCATGCCGCCTTAGGTTTTGATAAACGGGTGTTATATTCCTTGATTTTGCGTTCCTAACACGGTTGTGGTTTATGCCCCCCCCCCTCGACAATTCGCTCTGTTTAAAGCTTTTCCAGCAAGGCCTAACCTTGATTTTCCATTTGCTTAATAACTAAAAACTGCATAGGGACTTCCCGGGCCCCGTGGATTCTTAATCAACCCCCGGGCCAGTGCTCCTCATGAGTGTTGGTCCAAACTAGAGCCACTTGTGGCGCCACCTGGGGCAACTCGGGTTTTTGGCTGTTGTACGTAGTGTTCATTCAATCGTGGCCTTAGACGAGATACGCTCAGCTCTTATTAGGGTGTCGGCACGTCGAGAGGTCTTGCTAGATTAGTTTTACCATTGTCGAAATATCTTGAGGACGAGATTCCGAGCACACTCGGGTCTTCCCAATTTGGAGTTGTACCTCTACTGATCATGAGAGCTTGTGATGGGCTAAGTTGGGACACCCCTGCAGAGTTATGATCTTTCGAAAGCCGTGCACGCGGTTATGTGGCAGATTGGAATTTGTTAATATCCGGTTGTAGAGAAATTGACAGAGGATCCGAAATAAAATACACCAACCGCATTAGTAACCGTGACAGTCTCTTTGTAATTTGAGAAGAGAACACGGTGGGGTTATGTTTGACTCGTAGGTAGTTCAGGATCACTTAGTGATCATTACTAGTTTGCGACCGTTTGCGTAGCTTCTCATCTTTCTCTTGAAATCATAAGTTAGCCATCATACAAATGCTTAGTCGCTTGCTGCAGCCTCACCACTTAACTTCTCCATACCCATTAAGCTTTGCTAGTCTTGATACCCATGGTCATGGGATTGCCGAGTCCTCTTGGCTCACAGATACTACAACACCAGTTGCAGGTACAGGTTTTCGATGGCTTGACGTGAGAGCGATGTTTACTTGTGTTGGAGTTCTTTCTTCTTCTTCTTCGTCGATCTTGGGATAGGTTCCTGGTCGGTAGCCTCGGATAGTAGGATGGATATCGTTGTGCTTTTTCATGGTCTTCATCCGTAGTCGGATGTCTTGTGTATGATATGTTGTATTAATGTGGCAATTGTAAGACTTGTATGTATCCCCCATCTATTTATGTAATGGTACGATATAATGATATCCATCTTGCTAAGCGCCCGGAATGTGGTTGTGCCCCAATCACGAGTTCATCATGTGATCTGTATAGAATCGCATCTTGGGCATGACAAAGTGTCAAGTAGCAATAGTAACAATAAGTACAACAAGATAGCCCAATCCTGTTGTGGCAAAGGACATGCCAGAACGATTTCTTATAATAGGCAAAGTGTTCTTGAGGAGTCACGGGAATTTTGTCTAGTCACTTTCATAGTGTTGGTTTGATTCACGTTCACTACTTTGATAATTTGATATGTGGGTGGACCGGTGCTTGGGTGTTGTTCTTACTTGAACAAGCCTCACACTTATGATTACCCCCCTTCGCAAGAACCCGCAACTATGAAAGAAGAATTAAGACAATATCTAACCATAACATTAGCATATGGATCCAAATCAGCCCCTTACGGAGTAGCGCATAAACTACGGTTTAAGTTTCTGTCAATCCCGCAACCCATCATCTAATAACTACTCCACAATGCATTCCCTTAGGCCCAAGGATGGTGAAGTGTCATGTAGTCGACATTCACATAACACCACTAAGGGATCACAACATACATATCATCAATATTAAACGAATATCAAATTCACATGACTACATGCAACATGACTTCTCTCGTGGCCTCAAGAACGAAAGTAACTACTCAAAAAACATATGAATGTTCAAGATCAGAGGGGTAATAAATACCATAATGGATCTGGACATATTATCTTCCACCAAATAAACGAACTAGCATCAACTACAAGATGTAATCAACACTACTAGCAACCCACAAGTACCAATCTGAGGTTTTGATACAAAGATTGAATACAAGAGATGAACTAGGGTTTGAGATGAGATGATGCCGATGAATATGTTGATGGAAATTGATCGTCGCATGATGAAAGGGTTGTTGGTGATGATGATGGCTTTGATTTCCCCCTCCCGGAGGCAAGTATCCTTGGTGGAATCGCTTCGCCGAAGAGCAAAAGTGTTCCTGCCCAAGTTCCGCCTTGAGACGGTGGCGCTTGATACGTCTCTTTCGTATCTACAATTTTTGATTGTTGCATGCCAATATTATACAAGTTTTACATACTTTTGGCAACTTTTTATATGATTTATTGGACTAACCTATTGATCCAGTGCCAAGTGCCAGTTCCTGTTTTCTGCATGTTTTTTGTATCGCAAAGCATCCATATCAAACGAAGTCCAAATGCAATAAAATTTCACAGAGAATTATTTGGGAATATATGTGATTTTTGGGAGGTGGAAGCAACGTAAACTACGTGCCCACAACCCACCAGGGCGCGCCAGAGGTGCCTTATGCCCACCTGGAACATCAATTGGAGATGTACTTCGAGCGCAAGGAAGCTTATATCCGAAAAAAAATCATGTAAATATCTCCGCGCAATCGAAGTTACGGATCTCAGGGAATATAAGAAGCGGTTTTCGGCCAGATCTGAAAAACGCGAAACAGAGAGAGACAGAGAGACATATCCAATCTCGGAGGGGCTCTCGCGCCTCCCATGCCATGGAGACCAAGGACCAGAGGGGGAAATGTCCTCCCACCTAGGGAGGAGGCCAAGGAAGAAGAAGAAGGAGGGGGGCTCTCCCCCCTCTCTCCTGGTGGCGCCGGAACGCCGCCGGGGCTAGGATCGTGACGGCGATCTACATCAACAATCTTGGTACCATCAACAACAAATTTCTCCCCCTCTATGCAGCGGTGTAACCTCTGTATTCCCGCTATAATTCTCTACTTAAACATGGTGCTCAACTCCATATATTATTTCCCAATGATATTTGGCTATCCTATGATGTTTGAGTAGATCTGTTTTGTCCTACGGGCTTATCAGTGAAATTGCTATGGTTGGTTTAATTTGCTTGTGGTTATGTTGTTGTCCTTTGGTGCCCATCATATGAGCGTAGGGATGAAAACGGAGCGGAAACGGACGAAACTGAGTGCTACCATATTTGTTTTCATATATTTTTGCAGAAGCGGAAATGAATACAAAAACCCCGGAAATGAATACGGAAACAGATAGTACTAGAAACGGACATGGAGCGAATACAAAGCGGACACGGAAACATAAGTGGGCGTTGACTGGAACCTAAAAAACCTTTGAATCATAGAGAAATACACACAAGATACAAATAAATTTAATGAATTGTTAACATGGCTACAAAATAATATCATTATGTTAGCACCTTAGCATAATATTGTAGTACTACTGGACAATTGCGTATAGGGTTAGGCTAAGTACATGTGTGATAGTAGAAGTTGGGCTCAAATGATCCTTTTCTACTCATTGTATAATAGTTTATTGTTTGGTGGTTAGAGTACAAAGCAACCATAGGTCTATAGTAAAAACAGAAATTCCATATTCACGGAAACGGAAAGTTTTGTTTCCACGCCTGTTCCACCGGAAAATACTGTTCCATTTTTGTTTCCATTTCCGCATAAAAAATTCCACTTTCATTTCCGTTTTATAAATTTCCGTTTCTGTTTTCATATTTCCTCTCTGTTTCCATTTTTCCTCCGGAAAAACGGAAATTTTTCACTCCATTTTCATCCCTATATGAGCGCACGTGTGGATCACACCATAGGGTTAGTTGTATGCTGATATGACTATGTATTGGAGGGCAAGGGTGACAACAGCTTCAGCCTGGCATAGAAATTGATGCATATGAGATTGAAGGGGGTTTTACCTTAATGAACGATAGTAGTTGCGGATGCTTGCTAGAGTTCCAATCATAAGTGCATAGAATTCCAAGTAAGGGAACATGTGCTAGTAGTGGCCTCTCCCACATATAAACTTGCTATCAATATAGTAACGTAGTTGATGGCCTATGGACAAATCATTCTCTCATGATACAAAAATCTTGCTACTACACTAATTTTATTGTCTTGCAACCTATTTCAAGTTCCCTCAAAGTACGCCTAGTTTTATACTTCTTTCCGGTAAAGCAAATGTTAAGTGTGCGTAGAGTTCTATCGGTGGTCGATAGAACTTGAGGGAATATTTATTCTACCTTTAGCTCCTCATTGGGTTTGACACTCTTACTTATCGAAAAAGTCTAGAAACGACCCCCTATACTTGTGGGTTATCAAGGCCTTTTTCTGGCGCCGTTGCCGAGGAGTTATAGCATGGGGTGAATATTCACATGTGTGCTTGTTTCCTTTATCACTAAGTAGTTTTTATTTCCTATTCTAAGTTGTTCTCTTTCTTTAGTTATGGATATGGAACATGAAACACCAAAAAAATTAGTGGTACTTGCTGCTCATGGAGATGGGAACCTCCTAAAACCCTCGATGCTCGTTATGTGAAAGATATTATGCACTTCTTTGATAATCCTGAGAAAACCCCATTCAACTATATAATGGCAGTAACGTTGGATCAACGTGAATACTTTAGGGATTATAGCTTGACTCAGAAAGGGAAATTGTTATGGGATCAAATTCATATGTTGCATTGGTATGCTTATAATTTATGCTTGAGATATGATTATACTTGTTGCTCTAGGATGAATGCTCCACACCTACCCTTTTCATGTGAATTCAATGATAATGAAACCTTGGCTTCTTATGCTAATGGTATATATGATTATTATGATGTGGAACAAATAGAAGAATTTGTTTCTTTTAAGGGTGCTTATGAAATTAAATGTTTGTTTGAAGAGTATGAAAATTATGATGATGCTGTTTACATATATGAAAATCTTGCTATTTGAATTATAAATACAATGCCCATATTGATGCGTTTATTGAGAAGGCCTCCGCTGTCCAAGAAGAGACTAATATTTTGCAAGAGTCTATGGAAGAAGAAATTAATGACATTGTGAGCTCATTGGATGAAAAAGATGAGGAGGAGAGCAAAGAACAAAAGGAGGAAGAGCGGATTGATCACCTGTTCCCACCATCAAATGAGAGTAACTCTTTATCCCATACATTGTTTAATTTCCCTTCGAATTTACCGAAGGATGAATGCTATGATGATGGCTACGATCCCGTTGATTCTTTTGAAATATCCCTTTTTGATGATGCTTGCTATGCTTGTGGCCAAGATGCCAATATGAATTATGCTTATGGAGATGAACTTGCTATAGTTCCTTATGTTAAACATGAGATAGTTGCTATTGCACCCACATATGATAGTCCTATTACCTTCTTGAATTCTCCCGACTATACTATATCGAAGAAGTTTGCACTTATTAAGGATTATATTGCTGGGTTGCCTTTTACAGTTGCACATGATGATTTGGATGAATATAATATGCATGTGCTTGCTACTCTTACTTGCAATTATAATGAGAGAGGAACTACATCTCCACCTCTCTATGTTTCCAATATGATAAAATTGCAAGAAATTGCTTATACTATGCATTAGGCTTTACTTGATGTGCATGAATTGTTCTTTTATGACATGGCAATGCATAGGAAGAGAGTTAGACTTCATCATTGCTTGATATATGTAGCTTTGTGCTCACTACTAAATGCCAAATCATTGCTAATTCAAATTGGCTTTGATATACCTTGGGATTCCGGTGGATCCATTACTTGAGCACTTTATGCCTAGGGCTTTAAAGAAAGTGCTGCCAGGGAGACAACCCAGAAGTTTTTAAAAAGTGTCATTTATTTCTGTTGAGTGCTTTTATAAAGTTTAAAAACAAAAATAATATAGAGGGGAACCTAAAACATTTTCAAAAAGAAAAGTGAAAGTGAGAGGGACAAGCATTGTGAAAGTGGGAGCTAGCCTTGAACTTTGTTCATGCCCACGGGAACTTTGTGTTATCCCCTTGTACAATTCCATTTCATTATAAAAATAATGTGCCAAGAGTTTCCTTTATGATGATTAAATTGCTAGTTGGTTTGTGCGGTGCAAAAACAGAAACTTTGGCTGTACTGCGCGATTTTACCTTTTTACTGGAACATTGAAAGGTTCTGAAACTTTTTGCACAGTCTTGCTATACAAAATCTTTAATTTTACTAATTTTCCAGAATTTTTAGAGTTATGGTGGATGTTCAAATCTTTACAGATTGTCCTATTTTCACAGATTGCCCTCATAGCTTCATTATTTGCGTATGTTTGAGTTCTTGTTGAAGCCTCCTTGACTTGGGGCCATAGAATTGTGATAGGATACATTGGGTAATTTTTTTATAATTATACAATAATGTTAGAGCAGTACATGATGGGATTTCATTGATCATATGCACTAACCCCTCCAGTAAAAGATCGGTTAAGTTTTGTGTGGATGAAGTGTTCGAAGATCGAGGAGGTCTCAATGTGAGGAGAAGGAGGAGAGGCAAGAGCTCAAGCTTGGGGATGCCCAAGGCACCCCAAGTAAATATTCAAGGAGACTCAAGCGTCTAAGCTTGAGGATGCCCCAAATGGGAGTATCAGTATGTTCTCGGATTCGTTTTGTTCACATGATATGCGTAAATTCTTGGAGCCTCGTGTGCCTTTTATTTTTCTTTTAATAATGCACCATGCTGGTATGAGATAGTCATTGGTCAATTTGTAGAATGCTCTTTGCACTTCACTTATATCTTTTGAATATGGCTATATAGAATGCTTTATGAGCTTCACTTATATCATTTGAAGTTTTGATTGGCTGTTTCCCTTCACATAGAAAACCGATGTTCGTACAATTCTCTCGTGCTTCACTTATATTTGATAGAGCATGATATTTTGTAGAAATAATTAAACTCTCATGCTTCACTTATATCAATTTAGAGAGTCAACATGAATTGGTTAATTGGATGGTTAGTCATAAAATCCTACATAAAACTTATGGATCACTGAATATGGTATGTTTGATTCCTTGCAATAGTTTTGCGATATAGAGATGATAATATGTGGGAGGTACTAGTGGATGATCGTGTTTGGTAAGATATTGATGTTAAGGTTTGTGATTCCCGAAGCATGCATGTATAATCTCTCGTTATGCCGGGAAGTTGGAGCATAATTTATCCTTGATTGTCCTATCTTTGTGTGAAGGTCGGGGGCGCGCGATGGTTAACTCCTACCAACCTCCCCCCTAGGAGCATGCGTAGTATTACTTTGCTTCGAGGGCTAATAAACTTTTGTAATAAGTATGTGAGTTCTTTATGACTAATGTGAGTCCATGGATTGTACGCACTCTCACCCTTTCATAATTGCTAGCCTCTCTCGTGCCGCGCAACTTTCGCCGGTGCACACACTTTATTATACCTTCCTCAAAACAGCCACCATACCTACCTATTTTGGCATTTCCATAGCCATTCCGAGATATATTTTCATGCACTTCCATCATATAGTTGACTTGAGCATTCATTTTCATATTGCTTTGCATGATCGTAAGACAGCTAGCACGATATTTTCATGGCTTGTTCATTTTTTGATATCTTTGCTATGCTAGATCATTGCACATCCTGGTACACTCCCAGAGGCATTCCTTTAGAGTCATACTATGTCATAGGTATCGAGTTGTAATTTTTATTTATTTTGAGTTATAAGTAAATAGTAGTGTGATGATCATCATTATCCATTATTAGAGCATGCCCCATGATGATAGGATGATGGAGACCATGATTCCTCCACAAGTCGGGATGAGACTAAAAAAAAAGAGACCAAAGAAGCCCAAATAAAAAAAGAGGCCAAAGAAGCCCACCAAAAAAGAGAAAACAAAAAAAATGGAAGGAAAAGAAAGGGGCATGCAAATACCACACTTGTGCTTCAAAGTAGCACCATGTTTTTTATATAGAGAGTCTCCTATGCTTTCACTTTCATATACTAGTGGGAATTTTTCATAGTAGTTTGATGCATACCCACTTAGTTTCATATTGAGCTTTCATACACTTATAGCTCTTGGTTGCATCTGTTGCATGGCAATCCGTACTCCTCACATTGATATCGATTGATGGACATCTCCATAGTTCATTAGTTTGCCTAGTTGATGTGAGACTTTCTTCCCTTCTTTTGTCTACTACCACCGCATTCTATTCCACCTATATTGTTATATCCATGGCTTGCGCTCATGTATTGCGTGAGAGTTGAAAATGCTAAAGCGCGTTAAAAAGTATGAACCAATTGCTTGGCTGACACCGGGGTAGTACATGATGTATACTTTGAGTTGGGAAGACAGAGCATGAGAAGACTATATGATTTTGTAGGGATAACATTCTTTAGCATTTTATATTCCGAAAGACATGATTGTTTGTTGGGATGCCCGAGTATTGATGTCTTTATGTCAAATAATAGGCCATTGCTTTGAATCACTCATGCCTTAATATTCATGCCATGACTAGATATATGATTAAGTTTATGCTAGGTAGCATTCCACATTAAAAATTAACTTTTTTTATCATTTACCCTACTCGAGGACGAGTAAGAATTAAGCTTGGGGATGCTGATACGTCTCCGTTGTATCTATAATTTTTGATTGTTTCATGCCAATATTATACAAGGTTTACATACTTTTGGCAACTTTTTATATAATTTATTGGACTAACCTATTGATCCAGTGCCAAGTGCCAGTTCCTGTTTTCTGCATGTTTTTAGTATCGCGGAGTATCCATAACAAACGAAGTCCAAATACAATAAAATTTCATGGAGAATTATTCTGGAATATATGTGATTTTTGGGAGGTGGAAGCAACGTAAACGGGGGCCCGTAGGCCCCACAACCCACCAGCTGTCTTGTGCCCACTTGGAACGTCGGTTGGAGCTGTGCTTGGGGCGCAAGGAATCTTATATCCAGAAAAAAATCGTGTAAAAATCTCAGCGCAATCGGAGTTACGAATCTCCGGGAATATAGGAAACGGTTTTCGGCCTGATCTGAAAAAAGCGAAACAGAGAGACAAATCCAATCTCGGAGGGGCTCTCGCCCCTCCCATGCCATGGAGACCAAGGACCAGAGGGGGAAACCTCCTCCCACCTAGGGAGGAGGCCAAGGAATAAGAAGAAGGAGGGGGGGCTCCGTCCCCCTCTCTCCCGATGGCGCCGGAACGCCGCCGGGGCTAGGATCGTGACAACGATCTACATCAACAATCTTTCTACCGTCAAGAACAACTTTCTCCCCCTATATGCAGCGGTGTAACCTCTCTATTCCCGCTGCAATTCTCTACTTAAACATGGTGCTCAACTCCATATATTATTTCCCAACGATATTTGGCTATCCTATGATGTTTGAGTAGACCTGTTTTGCCCTACGGGTTTATCGGTGAAATTGCTATGGTTGGTTTAATTTGCTTGTGGTTATGTTACTGTCCTTTGGTGCCCATCATATGAGCATGCGTGTGGATCACACCATAGGGTTAGTTGTATGCTGATATGACTATGTATTGGAGGGCAAGGGTGACAGCGGCTTTAGCCTCGCATAGATTGATGCATATGGGATTGAAGGGGGACCAATATGTGATATTTCTATATATATAGAAATATATTTACTCTCTACTTTATCTATACCTCTATATCTATGTTTATATATATATCTATACTAATATAAAAAGACCCAAAGGGGCATATCCAATTAATCCCGGCCATCAAATCATGTCAATCCAACGACCTAAACTGCTTCAATGTCGAGCGCTCAACACGTTTAGCGTGCAGTTAATTTCATGCCAAATATAGTGCTAATCACATAATAACATGAAAATATTATCCTACTTAATATCCGCATGCACGGAACATCAAGATGCATTTATATAAGTAGTTTATATATCATGTGGGAGATAAGGATGAACGAGGGAAGGCCTTATCTGCAAATCTGGAGAGGAGTGCGGGTATCTTTTTGCAAAATTGTCATAGTTTCCTTCCTATCCGTCAGATATAGATCGGACTGCCTATATTGAAGGATGGCAGGCACACGATCATCACCAACTCTGTTTTTTACTAGCAAGATGTCCGTGCGTTGCATGGAACATCAAGATGCATTTATATGAGTAATTTATATATCCTGTGGGAGATAAGAATGAATGAGGGAAGGCCTTATCTGCAAATGTGGAGAGGAGTGCGAGTATCTTTCTGAAAAATTGTCATAGTTTCCTTCATGTCCGTCAGATATAGACCGGGCGGCATATATTGCAGGATGGCAGGCACACCATCATCACCAAATCCGTTTTTTACTAGCAAGATGTATGTGCGTTGCATGGAAGATCAAGATGCATTGATATGAGTAGTTTATATATCCTGTGGGAGATAAGGATGAATGAGGGAAGGCCTATCTGCAAATGTGGAGAGGGTGTCAAAATGTGTGGGTTGATGCATGTGTTACATGCGATCGTGCGAGGGACGGACGAATCGAGAGAGATGGTTGTGCTGTGTTACGGATCCTCCCCCTCTCTCTCTCTCTCCCGCACACACACAAGTACAAATAGAAGACTGTTCTCTCATGTATACATAATATCTCGGCATCTCTCTATGTATTTGTCTCACTCATGCCTGATCATTTGCATATTCACACCTCTCTATGTCTCTAGCACACGCACACCGTCTCCACACTGCCCTTCCGCCACAACACACATATAGACACATACACGCGTTCTCTCCCAGTCACACACACATAATTAGTATTAAAAAATTCAAGGGGGCACCTAAAACGTCGAAATCCAAACAAGCACAAACTGACGCTAAATTCAAATGAATGGACATATTGTAGCGTGAAGAACTTTTCCAGGAAAAAATAGAGTAATATTCAGGGATTGTTTTCACACGGACAACAAGGTTCGGTGGATCTCCTTCGAGCGCGACACGGTGACACACCATTCGATCGACCACGCGGTCGCGGTGCACGCGCTTGCATAGGTTTCCGTGTCAATGCTGTGCTAACTAACGTGGTAGTATAAGCGCTGCCTCAGTCTAATGTTCACGTGTACTAGTACGGTGTTCTTTTAAGTTTGACCAACACTATATAAAACTAAACTAAGCTCCCATACACGCACTCATCAATATGCCGCCGCCATTGCGCCTGCCGGCGCCCGCCTGCTCCGGCCGACCATTTCTCGCCCATCACCGCTGTGTCCCCGCCATCCCTCTGCCATGAAGCTGAAGGCTTGCCCGCTCACGTCGTCTGCCATCCTTCCTTGCACTGCCAAGCCTGCGAGCTGGTGGAGCCATGTCTATGCCCACAGCATATGAAGAGGAGGACGATCGCATGCTCCAGCATGCCGGTGAGAAGGAGCTAGCGTGTCATTGTCGTCTCCGCCCGTGCGGAGGAGGCGTGCATGGTGGTTGTCGCGGCGGAAGCCGGTCGCGCCTGCGCCGAGCCTGCAAACATATCTTATCGTTTGTCGCTGCCGCCCCGCCCTCCCCTGAACCGCCTGCCACTGACATGCTCCCCCAACCCCGCCATCCGTTTAACCCCGGACACGATCCATTTTTTCCGGCAAACTGCATTCCACACCCAACACTCATAAGATAGATCATGGGCACCCTGCCACCCTAATATAGATAGTGGGGTAGCTTCTCTGTCGTCTTCTTCCTTCGCTCCGTCGAACTTCTTTCACCAATCGACTGACCTAAATTATACTACTAGTACGTATTAAGTACAGTAGGAACGCGAAGGTACGAGTAGTAGTACCAACTAAGAATAGTAGTAAGACATGCTAGTACTATTGTACGTACTAAAGAGTTCAACTAACGAGAAAGAACATCACATAGTTCTTCTGGGGGCTCAGCACAACACACCCCTGAAATAAAACTAAGCAACTACTAGTAGTCCGCTTGACACTGCAGTAGAACTAGCATGAGCAACGGCACTGCCACCTGATACGTCCAAAACGTATCTATAATTTCTGCTTGCTCCATGCCCTTTTTGTGTGATATTGCTATGATATTTATGCACTTCCATACACTTTTTGATCATATTTGGACTAACCTACTAATGGTTGCAAAAGTGCACAATGTTCTTGTTTTACACTTTATTGTGTAGGAATTACTTGGAAATTGACAAAAACGCAAAAAGAGTCGTATTGGACTAGGACTCTGACTTTCCTGAAATCTGTCTGAGAACGTTTTTTAAAGACGGTCACGTTCCGGCCCGAAGACGACGTCAAACGGAAAAAGTCTAGTTGCGAAAGTTGTGGGGAATTTCGAGGCGATGCTTATGGATATAAAATTCGTCCAAATCTGAGTACGGACGGCCGAGTAAAACCCGTTTTACTGAGGTCCAAAATCTGATGACGGGAATCCGAGAGTCTATATAAAGAGAGGAAACCTAGGTCACCAAGGGCCACGAATTTTCCTCCTCCCAAGCCGCCGTCTTGGAGGGGAGGACCAGCACCATTGCAGCACCATCCACAAGGAAGAAGGGGGGCCAAGGAGCCGCTGCCCCCTAGGGCCGCCGCCACCCCCTAGGGCCGCCGCCGTCTCCTCCTCGCCGCCGCCGCCTCCGTGGCCGCTGCCGGCCGCCACCTCCTCGCGGGGCTGCACCTCTCCATCAACACCATCATCAACCTCCTCCTCACCATGTCCATGTGTGAGTAGTCTTCTCCGGGGCCGAGGGCTCGTACGTGTAGCTATGTGGTTATCTCTCTCTCCCATGATGTGATCTTCGTTGTGATCATAGGCTATGTTAATCTAGGGTGATCCCATGATATTTCCCCTTCCTCTATGTATTGGATTGATGTACTCACTTGTGTTTATCTAGTATAATCCCCGAGACCAAGGTGACAGCGGTCTTTTGGACATGGATTAGAAAAATATTTTCGTGAGTGATTTCCTCTCTTGTGTGTTTATTGAAGATTGAGAGTCTCTTGGTGCTTGTCTTTGACTATCTTTAGATATATTGTGGTGATTGTGGGACTCTTTTTGGATGGCCGCGGTGACATTGGGAAATCCTTAGATTGAGAACTACAAACTTTGAGGTGTGCTTTTGTAGCCCTACATAATTCTCGTCCTCTCTTGACCACGAAGGAATGACCTCCGGGTGCGTCTCCATTGCATGTTTTATGGGAAATATCATGTGATTCGATTATGTTAATGTTGTTGGGAGTTGCCACTAGTGAAAGTATGATCCCTAGGCCTTGTTTCCACCATTGCAATACCATTTGTGCTCACGTTTACCACTTGTTTGCTTGCTGCACTTTTTATTACAGATTTATATTACTTTGCTTTGCCACTCCTATCATCCATATTTTACCATCTCTTCGTCGAACTAGTGCACCTATACAACTCCTAGTTGTATTAGGTGTGTTGGGGACACAAGAGACTTCTTGTATCTTAGTTGCAGGGTTGCTTGAGAGAGATCATCTTCAACCTCTACTTCCCTGAGTTCGATAAACCTTAGGTCATCCACTTGAGGGAAATTGCTGCTGTCCTAGAAACCTCTGCGCTTGGAGGCCCACCATAGTCTACAAGAGTAGAAGCATGTGTAGACATCAAGCTATTTCTGGCGCCGTTGCCGGGGAGGTGAGTGCTTGAAGGTATATCTTTAAATCTTGCAATTAAATCTTTTTGTTTCTTGTTTTTATTTTCACTAGTTTTGCTTAGTGGAAAACAACAAAAATATGAGAGAGCTTTATAAGCTCTACCTTGAACTTGGACATGATGTGTTCGAAGATAAAATTAAAAAACCTTTGGAACTTTATTATTTGCATAACAATCATGATGGTGGTGATGTTATTAGTATGTTTTTATTTAATATCAATATTGCTAATGACATGGAAAGCTCTAAGCTTGGGGATGACACGTTTGATGAACATGATATTTTTAGTCCCCCAACTTTTGAGGAGAAAATTTACTTTGATGATACTATGCCTCCTATATATGATGATTACAATGATGAATATGATATTTTCAGTCCACCTACTATTGAGGATAAAATTTATTATGATTATGATATGCCTCCTAAATACGATGATTACCATGATGGTTATGATAGTCTTACTCTCACTATTCCTAATAAGAAAGATTTTGCTTATATGAAGAGTAATGACACTTTTATGCTTTTGGATCATGGAAATAATGCCTTATGTGATAGTTATATTGTTGAGTTCATCCATGATGCCACTGAAATTTATAATGAGAGAGGGAGACATGGTTCTAAATATCTTAATAATAAGAAGTTTCCTCTTTTTATGGTGAATATTTTGAAGTTATGCTTGTTTTGCCTTCCTATGCTTATTGCTTTGTGCTTCAATGAATTATTCTATTGCAATATTCCTATGCATAGGAAGCATGTTAGGCTTAAATGTGTTTGGTATTTGCTTCTTGATGCTCTCTTTTGTTCTTCAACTCTTATTCCTACGAGAGCATCATTAAAGTCTTATGCCTAGCTTAAAGGCATAAAAGAAAGCGCTTTTGGGAGGCAGCCCACAATGAATAAAATTTAATTTTGCTTTTGTTGTGTCTTGATGTTGCTACTACAGTAGCATCATCATTGTATCTTTACTTTTCAGCTTTGTGCCAAGTGTAGCCTCTGATTGCAAGAAAGTTCAAAAGTTGTGACGTGCTGTCCAGGAAACAGATTCTGTCCTTGGATAGAAAAATTCGTATAAAATCACCAGATCATCTTTTTGGTCTGAATTTTTTCGACAGCGTGATATATACAATTGGCATTCGGGCGTCTGTTCTGAGTTTTTTGATTAGAGTTGCAGAAGTGCCCCGAAAAAATCATTTACTACCTGCTGGTCTGTTTTTCACAGATTCTGTCCCGTTTTGCCTTTCCTTCATTTTGCAAACCTCGAGCTTGCTTTTTCTTTGCAAAAACCTTTTGGCAATCTTGAGAAACAGTAGACCTTCAAGAATATCCTTATTTCCAGCAAGGAACAATTATTTTATTAAGGGTACTAACCTCGCTAATCAGATTATGATGAGTTATGTATGAAGGGAGTTTTCAAGTGTGCGAGGGAAGATGATAAAAAGATTCAGGAGTGTCAAACGCTCAAGCTTGGGGATGCCCCCGTGCACCCCGAAGACATATTCAAGAAGACTCAAGCGTCTAAGCTTGGGGATGCCCCCGTGCATCCCCTTCTCCATCAACAATTATCAGTTCGTCTTTCGTTCCACTATATTTTTATCACTTCATGTGTTATGTGCTATGCTTGGAGCGTCTTGCTTTAGTTTCCTTTTTAGTTTTCTTTAACTTTGCTTGCTGTTCATAACGAGTTGGAACTCAACTTTCTTTGTGTGGGAGAGAAACACGCTCCACTTCAACCTAGAGCACAACATAGAATTTTCATGTCTATCCTTGCTGTGTGTGTTCTTTGTCTTTCAATAGCTACTATCATGATCAGCTCTTAGTTTCCATGCTTATCTTTTTAAAGAGCTTTTGTTTAGTTGGTCGCTGGAACTCTCTTTAGTATCATGCTTATCTTGTTAAGAGAGTTGGCTTCTGTTGCACTAGTCGATATGTCTATGATAGAAATGCTATGTGCATAATGGTGTTTAGTAGTTCATGTTTTCTTATGGTTAGTCTCAAAAAGCTGGGGGGTTCCCAATGTGTTATTAGAGTACCAACATGATTTGTTTGCCCATGATGTGGTATGGTTTAGTGATATCTTCCTCCGATAATTTATTTTGATTGACTTGGCGTATGCTCACGCATATTTAAGACTGTAAAGAAAGGCTGTCAAGCCTTGATGATCTTTAATTTCTGAGTAGCGATATAACTTCCATGCCCGATTTAATGTTGCTTTGTCGCTCTGCATGATTATGACCGTCATTGCTCTTTTAGTTGGTCGCTCCTAGTCTTTTGCTAACCTCCACCTGTACTAAGCGGACTGACTGCTTGTGCATCCAAAATCCTTTAAACCAGTTATGCCATATGAGTCCACCATACCTTCCTATACATGGTATTTACCTGCCATTCCTAACGAAGACTTTCATGTACCATCTTGAAATTATTCAAAAAAAAAGCATTCCTATTTTGTGCCTCTGTTTTAGCTCATGAGGAAGTAGTAGTTAATTCATGATCTTTTTAAGTTGGACAAGCTTCACCCCGGGATTGCATGTCTAATGTGCAAACCCATAATACGAGAAGGAACTGGCATAGAGTGCGCCCGGCTCATTAAAAAATTATACAACAAACAAACCCTACTTCACGCTTTGTTCATGAGAAATCAGAAAACTTTGGCAGTGATAAACAAAGGAGATTAAGAGGATGTGATCATCCTCATTCGGGAGCCGTTACTCGAAACTTGTCCAGCTCAAGAAGTAATTGAGTTATCTTCTAGCATTCGTTGACGAAACATGCATATCTAAAAATAATAATTATTACCTCTGTTTTTAAAACCAAGAGCTCTGGTACATGTTTAGTTTTTGTTTCCGACCATGGGTTTTCAACCTTGCCAATAAAAGCCATGGTTCGAGAGTCTCCACCTTCTTTAAAGCACCAACTATTGAGAGCATGATTGTCATTCTGAGTGTAATGTGCATTGTCCCAAAGTACCATTGTCTTTTGCATGATTATGATATTGTTTATTATGAAATCATTGTATCTAGTCGTCACTTAAACCTTGGAGGTGCCCCTGCATTTATGTTTTTCTTCACTAAAGGGGGCAAGTGAGATACCACTTTGTCATATTTGCACACCATGCTCATTACAAATTTATTGAGTGTTTCAGTATCATATTGTAAAACTTTCAGTTCTTTATGATTTTCTCATGAGGCAACTTAATTACTACAGATTCATTGTCTCAGTAAGCACTTGTCATGTGGCTGTAAAAAGTTCTTATATGGTTAATAGCATGTCACCACATAAATTATGTTTGTTATCTTTTACCTACTCGAGGACGAGCAGGAATTAAGCTTGGGGATGTTTATACGTCCAAAACGTATCTCTAATTTCTGCTTGCTCCATGCCCTTTTTGTGTGATATTGCTATGATATTTATGCACTTCCATACACTTTTTGATCATATTTGGACTAACCTACTATTGGTTGCAAAAGTGCACAATGTTCTTATTTTACACTTTATTGTGTAGGAATTACTTGGAAATTGACAAAAACGCAAAAGGAGTCGTATTGGAGTAGGACTCTGACTTTCCTGAAATCTGTCTGAGAACGTTTTTAAAAGATGGTCACGTTCCGGCCCAAAGACGACGTCAAACGGAAAAAGTCTAGTTGCGAAAGTTGTGGGGAATTTCGAGGCGATGCTTCTGGATATAAAATTCGTCCAAATCGGAGTCCGTACGGCCGAGTAAAGCCCGTTTTACTGAGGCCCAAAATCTGATGACGGGAATCCGAGAGTTTATATAAAGAGAGGAAACCTAGTTCACCAAGGGCCACGAATTTTCCTCCTCCCAAGCCGCCGTCTTGGAGGGGAGGACCAGCACCATTGCAGCACCATCCACAAGGAAGAAGGGGGGTCAAGGAGCCGCTGCCCCCTAGGGCCGCCGCCGCCCCCAAGGGCCGCCGCCGCCCCCTAGGGCCGCCGCCGTCTCCTCCGCGCCACCGCCGCCTCCGTGGCCGCCGCCGGCCGCCGCCTCCTCGCGGGGCTGCACCTCTCCATCAACACCATCATCAACCTCCTCCTCACCATGTCCATGTGTGAATAGTCTTCTCCGGGGCCGAGGGCTCGTACGTGTAGATATGTGGTTATCTCTCTCTCCCATGATGTGATCTTCGTTGTGATCATAGGCTATGTTAATCTAGGGTGATCCCATGATATTTCCCCTTCCTCTATGTATTGGATTGATGTACTCACTTGTCTTTATCTAGTATAATCCCCGAGACCAAGGTGACAGCGGTCTATTGGACATGGATTAGAAAAATATTTTCATGAGTGATTTCCTCTCTTGTGTGTTGATTGAAGATTAAGAGTCTCTTGGTGCTTGTCTTTGACTATCCTTTAGATATGTTGTGGTGATTGTGGGACTCTCTTTGGATGGCCGCGGTGACATTGGGAAATCCTTAGATTGAGAACTACAAACTTTGAGGTGTGCTTTTGTAGCCCTACATAATTCTCGTCCTCTCTTGACCAGGAAGGAATGACCTCCGGTGCGTCTCCATTGCATGTTTTATGGGAAATATCATGTGATTCGATTATGTTAATATTGTTGGGAGATGCCACTAGTGAAAGTATGATCCCTAGGCCTTGTTTCCACCATTGCAATACCATTTGTGCTCACGTTTACTACTTGTTTGCTTGCTGCACTTTTTATTACAGATTTATATTACTTTGCTTTGCCACTCCTATCATTCATATTTTACCATCTCTTCGCCGAACTAGTGCACCTATACAACTCCTAGTTGTATTAGGTGTGTTGGGGACACAAGAGACTTCTTGTATCTTAGTTGCAAGGTTGCTTGAGAGAGACCATCTTCAACCTCTACTTCCCTGAGTTCGATAAACCTTAGGTCATCCACTTGAGGGAAATTGCTGCTGTCCTACAAACCTCTGCGCTTGGAGGCCCAACATAGTCTACAAGAGTAGAAGCGTGTGTAGACATCACCACCTTACTCGAAGTCTGAGTCCACGTCCTTGACTTCGTCCTCATCACTCTTCCTCGTCCTCTTCGCCGACACTTCTTTGCTTGAACCGGACATTAGGCTCTGCTTCTTCATCCAACCCTTGTAAATATTTAAACAGAGGTAGGCATCCATTGCAGTGTACACGATGTGATCTCTATCTATTGTCTTCTACTCCCATGCACGATGAAACTTGTAGTGAGGTTTCTCTAGTTTACCGTACAAAGGATCAACCATGGCTCTTGCCAAGGTCAGCATTGAGGGCTGAGGGGGGGGGACATTAGCCTATTCTTCTGCAGATCGAAGGGCTGGCCTACAATGAGGCCTAACCGACCTAGGACTTCCTTGTCGTTCTCAAAGCCTATAATAACGAATTTGACTCTGTCGTCCTTGAGGAAGTCCTCAAAATTCTGGCACCTAACGTCGGCATGTCATATGTGGTAGTCCAAGCACATGTTATGTACGCAAACCTGGATCACCGCGGGCTTCTTCATCTCTTCCTTCTTTAGAAGCTTCTCCTTTTCCAGGATCGTGGTGTACTCACAATCGAGCCCATCGACCCACTCATCCTTTGATTTTTTGAACATGCATAGGAAGTGACCAAGGCATCCTTCCACCGTCGCGGATCTACGGGTGTAGATGATGTCAAACTCGTTGCCGGTGATGGTTCTAACCTTGTACTCACCGCCGATCATGGAGATTTGGGAGGCCATGGATTTTGAAGGTTGGTTAGGAGAAGTGGAATTGCTGCAATGTGAAAGGACGAGACAACTGAGAGCGAACTGTTGTAAGGGTAGAAGACAGGGGGACGAGTAGGGCGTGCGAACGGCGTGGGGTGGTGGCTTGCCTGGTGGATAAACGGCTGCATGCCCCCAAAGAGTTCTTGAGTACTATGCAGGACCCACTAGATGTCATGTCTACTGGACCCAGATCGTAGGCCTGACGGTATAGCTTCTGCGTGTTTGCACACCATGCCGGTGCGTGCATGTAACTTCAGTTCATTCGGTCAACCATCGCGCCTCCCACAGCCTTCGCCTCCCTCACGCGGTAGCGCCCTTTGAGACTTCGGACGGCTATAAATGCCCCCAATTTTTTTGCCTACTCCGCATGCATGATACTCCCTCTCGTTCTTTTTCACTCCGTATGTTATTAATGACACCTAGCCCGGCATGCAATGGTCGGCTCATTTCATGTAAGATGACTTATTATGCACCATTCCCCATACCTGCAGGAAGCCCGTTCGTCTCCAAATCTTTTCCTCTCCATGTGTGAAAACAATATGTCTGTTTGACTCTACTTCTCCCTCCGGCAGTCCCACCACTCCACCCTGTGTGGAAAAAAAATCTGCATGCGGGACTCTCCTTCCCCCGCGCTCGTCCAATCGGTTGTGGCCAGAAATATTTCCACCCCTTCCCTCCTCCGTAATTTACTCCAACAAATATGCCCACGTAGCTGTTATGTTAATCACACAACATATCTTACATAGGTGTGCCATTGCTCGCTATAAATACTACGCCTCCCACGACATTTGGAAGAACGCTCGCATTCATCGCCATCTCCTCCCCCTGCCTCTCATGTCGACCACCATGGCATCGCCCCTCCCAAGCCCTATGCACCCCTCGCTGCACCGCGCGGAGGGTCACGCGTCGCCATTCCGTTCGTCGCTGCCACTAGTCGAGGAGGACACGTCGGCGTTCCGCTACGTGCCGCGACGCGTCAAGGTGGACGCATGGGCGTTCCGCTCCTCGCCGCGACGTGTCGAGGTGCACAAGTCGGCGTCCCCAGACTCGCCACCAAGCGCGTCGGAGGATGCGTCGACTCCCTGCTACGAGAAGGACTGATAAGTCTCCAACGTATCTATAATTTTTGATTGTTCCATGCTATTATATTATCTGTTTTGTATGTTTAATGGGCTTTAATATGCTCTTTTATATTATTTTTTGGGACTAACCTATTAACTGAAGGCCCAGTGCCAATTCCTGTTTTTTTTGTCTATTTTAGTGTTTTGCAGAAAAGGAATACCAGTCCAAACAGAATGAAACTTTCGCGATGATCCTTCTTGGACCGAAAGAAATCCAGAAGACTTGGAGTAGAAGTCTGGAACGCCACGAGACGGCCACGAGGTAGGAGGGCGTGCCCAGGGGGGTAGGTGCGCCCCCACCCTCGTGGGTCCCTCGTAGCTCCACCGACGTACTTCTTCCGCCAATATATAACCTTATACCCTAGAAACATCGAGGAGAGCAAAGAAACCACTTTTCCACCGTCGCAACCTTCTGTACCCGCGAGATCCCATCTTGGGGCCTTTTCCGGCGCTCCGCCGGAGGGGGAATCGATCACGGAGGGCTTCTACATCAACACCATAGCCTCTCCGATGACTTGTGAGTAGTTTACCACAGACCTTCAGGTCCATAGTTATTAGCAAGATGGCTTCTTCTCTCTCTTTGATTCTCAATACAAAGTTCTCCTCGATGTTCTTGGAGATCTATTCGATGTAATACTTTTTGCGATGTGTTTGCCGAGATTCGATGAATTGTGGATTTATGATCAAGTTTATTTATGAATAATATTTGGTTCTTCTCTGAATTCTTATATGCATGATTTGATATCTTTGCAAGTATCTTCGAATTATCGGTTTAGTTTGGCCTACTAGATTGATCTTTCTTGCAATGGGAGAAGTGCTTAGCTTTGGGTTCAATCTTCCGGTGTCCTTTCCCAGTGACAGCAGGGGCAACAAGGCACGTATTGTATTGTTGCCATCAAGGATAAAAGATGGGGTTTATATCATATTGCTTGAGTTTATCCCTCTACATCATGTCATCTTGCTTAATGCGTTACTCTGTTCTTATGAACTTAATACTCTAGATGCATGCTGGATAGAAGTCGATGTGTGGAGTAATAGTAGTAGATGCAGAATCATTTCGGTCTACTTGACACAGACGTGATGCTGATGGCTTCTCGCCCTTCGTTGGTTACCCCAAGTGGAAGGTTTGAGATGTAGTGTAGCGGAAGTTTTCCCTTGGCAAAGATACCAAGGATCAATTTCCCCCGAGACTCCCAGTTTCAACAAGAAGGTGTCAACTGCTAACGGCGCCAGATATTAGCAATCAACGTGGACCTGCACACATATACAAATAACTTTGCTCCCAACGAGTACAGAGAGGTTGTCAATCCCTCCGGTCTTGTAGTTTACAAAGGATCAAACGCAAGTGATAATAGTGATAGGTATTGCTGCAAATAGTAAGTAAAAGCAGCAAGTAAATAGCGGATGTGATCAGTGATGGTAATATGGACCGGGGTCCCATGATGTTCACTAGTGATGTCTCTCTCCCAAAAGACGATAAAACATCTATGTGAGGTAAACGAATTACAGCTGGGCAATTGACAGAATTATGTGCGCAAACCAATGCTAACTATGTTGCAAGAAAGGTAGAGGTTCAAAGCATGGGAGGTACGCCAAGGCAAGTAGACCGAAATCCATCTGCATCTACTACTAATCATCCACCTTGAGATATCTATCCAGAACATCTCGCTGGTATTAAGTTGCGAGTCCCACCCATAGTGTAAACTCAAAGCAACAGACAACTGCATTAAAAGAACTTTGCGTAAAGTAAACAATCCTTGCACCCGCGGGCACAAGCACCGTTGTTTTCCCCCTTGTGGCAACATCACATCCCCTAGACTCATGTTTCTGTCACTCAAGCTAGTCATCGAGGGGCATGAACCCACAATCAAGCATAACGTTCCCTCTTGGAGTCACTACCTACTACTTGGCCAAAGCAATAAATAGCAACGGAGAACATGCAAGAATTACTTACGAACATAAATATAAAAGAGGTAGATCAAATATATTACTCAAACACAATCTGAACATAATCTCACAATCCATTGGATCCCACTAAACTCAACATAGCAACAGCATAAGGATTACATATGTGCCTCGATCATGTAGGGCAGCTCACGAGGTCTAATTAGTGAAGCACAAGAAGGGGAGGAGAACATCACATAGCTACTAGTCATGGACCCATGGTCCAAGGGAGACTACTCACAACTCATCCGGGAGGCGTCCATGGTGGTGGAGAGGCTCCCGGTGGTGATCCTCCCCTCCGGCAGGGTGCCGGGAAGAGTTCTCCTGGTGCTCCCGATCTTGGAAGCGCGGCGGCGGCGGAACAGATATGAGATCGCGAAAAAGGGTTCCCGTCTCGAGGGTTTCGGGACGCGTGTTAAATATATGCCAAAGGGGGGCATCAACGGAGGCCCGGGGGGCCCAGGCGCCCCCCCGGCGCGGCCAGGGGGGCACGTCACCAGGGCGCCTGGAGCCCTGGTGGCCCCCCTCCGGCTCTACTTTGGCTACCAGGAAGCTTCTGGAACGCTGATTTTTTATATAATTTTTCTGGGATTTTTCGGGCAGTTCTCGTAATGGGAAAACCTGAAATACAAAAACAGCAGAAAACAGAAACTGGCACTGAGGTGCACTGAGTTAATAGGTTAGTCCAAATATGATCAAAAATGTATGGAAGTGTATAAATATCATAGCAATATCACCCAAAAGAGGCATGGAGCAAGCATAAATTATAGATACGTTTTGGACGTATCAACATCCCCAAGCTTGATTCCTGCTCGTCCTCGAGTAGGTAAATGATAACAAGAATAATTTCTGTGGTGACATGCTATTAACCATATAGGACTTTTTCATAGTCATATGACAAAAGCTTACTGAGACAATGAATCTGTAGTAATTAAGTTGCCTCATGAGAAAATCACAAAGAACTGAAAGTTTTACAATATGATACTGAAACATCAAATAGATTTGTAATGAGCATGGTGTGCAAATATGATAAAGTGATATCTCGCTTGCCCCCTTTAGTGAAGCAAAACATAAATGCAGGGGCACCTCCAAGGTTTAAGTGATGACTAGATACAATGATTTCAAAATAAACGATATCATAATCATGCAAAAGACAATGCTACTTTGAGATAATGCACATTACACTCAAAATGACAATCATGCTCTCAGTAGTTGGTGCTTTAAAAGAAGGTGGAGACTCTCGAACCGTGGCTTTTGTTGGCAAGGTTGAAAACCCGTGGTCGGAAACAAAGACAAAACATGTACCAGAGCTCTTGGTTTTAAAAACAGAGGTAATAATTATTTTTTTGGATATGCATGTTTCGTCAATGAATGCTAGCAGATAACTCAATTACTTTTTGAGATGGACAAGTTTCGAGGAACGGCTCCCGAATGAGGACGATCACATCCTCTTAATCTCCTTTGTTTATCACTGCCAAAGTTTTCTGATTTCTCATGAACAAAGCGTGAAGGAGGGTTTGTTTGTTATATTAATTTTGAGCCGGGCGCACTCTTTGCGAGTTCCTTCTCGTATTATGGGTTTGCACATTATACATGCAATCCCAGGGTGAAGCTTGTCCAACTTAAAAAGATCATGAATTAACTACTACTTCCTCATGAGCTAAAACGGAGGCACAAAACAGAAATGCATTTTTTTTTGAATAATTTCGAGATGGCACATGAAAGTCTTCGTTAGGAATGGCAGGTAAATACCATGTTTAGGAAGGTATGGTGGACTCATATGGCATAACTGGTTTAAAGGATTTTGGATGCACAAGCAGTCAGTCCGCTTAGTACAGGTGGAGGTTAGCATAAGACTGGGAGCGGCCAACTAAAAGAGCAATGACGGTCATAATCATGCAGAGCGACAAAGCAACATTGAATCAGGCATGGAAGTTATATCGCTACTCAGAAATAAAAGATCATCAAGGCTTGACAGACTTTCTTTACAGTCTTAAATATGCGTGAGCATACGCCAAGTCAATCAAAATAAATTCTTGAAGGAAGATATTACTAAACCATACCACATCATAGGCAAACAAATCATGTTGGTACTGCAATAACACATTGGAAACCCCCCCAGCTATTTGAGACTAACCATAAGAAAACATGAACTACTAAGCGCCATTATGCACGTAGCATTTTTATCATAGACATATCAACCAATGCAACAGAAGCAAACTCTCTTAATAAGATAAGCATGATAACTAAAGAGAGTTCAAGCAACCAACTAAACAAAAGCTCTTTAAAAAGATAAGCATGAAAACTAAGAGCTAAGCATGATAGTAGCTATTGAAAGACAAAGAACACACACAGCAAAGATAGACATGAAAATTCTATGTTATGTTCTAGGTAGAAGTGGAGCGTGTTTCTCTCCCACACAAAGAAATCTGAGTTCCGACTCGTTATGAAAAGCTAAAGAAAACTAAAAAGGAAACTAAAAGCAAGACGCTCCAAGCATAGCACATAACACATGAAGTGATAAAAATATAGTGGAACGAAAGACGAACTGATAATGTTGATGGAGAAGGGGATGCACGGGGGCATCCCCAAGCTTAGAAGCTTGAGTCTCCTTGAATATTTCTTGGGGGTGCATGGGGGCATCCCCAAGCTTGAGCGTTTGACACGTCTGAATCTTTTTATCATCTTCCCTCGCACACTTGAAAACTCCCTTCATACATAACTCATCATAATCTGATTAGCAAGGTTAGTACCCATAATAAAATAATTGTTAAGGATATTCTTGAAGGTCTACTGTTTCTCAAGATTGCCAAAAGGTTTTTGCAAAGAAAAAGCAAGCTCAAGGTTTGCAAAATGAAGGAAAGGCAAAACAGGACAGAATCTGTGAAAAATAGAACAGTAGGTAGTAAATGATTTTTTCGGGGCACTTCTGCAACTCTAATTAAAAAACTCAGAACAGACGCTCGAAAGACAATTGTATAGAGCATGCTGTTGAAAAAATTCAGACCAAAAAGATGATCTGGTGATTTTATACGAATTTTTCTATCCACGGACAGAATCTGTTTCCTGGACAGCACGTCACAACTTTTGAACTTTCTTGCAATCAGAGGCTACACTTGGCACAAAGTTGAAAAGTAAAGATACAATGATGATGCTACTGTAGTAACAACATCAATACACAACAAAAGCAAAGTAAAAATTTATTCATGTGGGCTGCCTCCCAAAAGCGCTTTCTTTTATGCCTTTAAGCTAGGCATAATGCATAGAGATCAAGTTTTATCAAGAGTAAAAGAATAGCTAGCCCGTATAACGGACTCAAAAGGTAAATTAATATTCTTTCTAGGGAAGTGTTCCATCCCTTTCTTGAGAGGAAATTGGAATCTTATACTCCCCTCTTTCATGTCAATGATGGCACCAACGGTGCGTAGAAAAGGACGTCCCAAAATAATTGGATAAGAAGGTTCACATTCAATGTCCATAATAGTAAAATCAACAGGAACTTAATTGTCATTGACAATGATAAGAACATCGTCGATCCTCCCCAAAGGTTTCTTTATGGAAGAATCAACGAGACGAACACCAAAAGAACAAGAATCAAAAGGTTTCAGTTTAAGCATATCATATATTCTTTTGGGCATAACAGAGGTACTAGCTCCAACATCACATAAAGCACAGCAAGAGAAGTTATTCAACTTAATTTTAATCATAGGATCCCAACCATCTTCTAGCTTTCTAGGTATGGAGGCTTCTACTCTAAGTTTCTCCTCCCTAGCTTTGATGAGAGCATTAGTGATATGCTCCGTGAAGGCAAGATTAAGCGTGCTAGTATGGGGATCTTTAGCCATTCTTTGTAAAAAGGTGACAACTTCCGAGATACTACAATTATCAAAATCAATTTTATCATTATTGAGCAGAATTGTAGCATCATCTTCTTTGTTTGAGTTGCTCTCTATTATAAGAGTTTGAACGTCTTCCCAAGTTTGGGGAAGCATAGGAGCAACTTTAAACTGAGGCTCATACTCTTTTCCTGGAAGACCATGCCATGGGCATAACTCTCCATCAAGACTAACATAATCACAAGGTTTATTACTTTTGTAGATCCCGACAGTGGTGATTGGCGTAATGGAAGAAGGGGTGTACTCCTAACATTTAGTGTTTTTGGTGGAATCCATAGCAGCAAGCAAGCAAGATAAATATTTTTGTGATTTTCGATAAAAGATACTAAAGCAAAAACTGAAAGGTAAACTAACAAGACTAAAAAGCAAAGGTAAAAGATAGCGTGCAACTCCCCTATCTCGAAGAGTGGAGTCCCCGGTAACGGCGCCAGAAAACTTTGCTTGATGGCTTCTCGCCCCTCGTTGGTTACCCCAAGTGGAAGGTTTGAGATGCAGTGTAGCGGAAGTTTTCCCTTGGCAAAGATACCAAGGATCGATTTCCCCTGAGACTCCTAGGTTCAACAAGAAGGTGTCAACTGCTACGACGCCAGATATTAGCAATCAACGTGGACCTGCACACAGATACAAATAACTTTGCTCCCAACGAGTACAGAGAGGTTGTCAATCCCTCCGGCCTTGTAGTTCACAAAGGATTAAACACAAGTGATTGTAGTGATAGATATAATTGCAATAGTAAATAATAGCGAAAAGTAAATAGCGGATGTGATCAGTGATGGTAATATGGACCGGGGTCCCATGATGTTCACTAGTGATGTCTCTCTCCCAAAAGACGATAAAACAGCTATGTGAGGTAAACGAATTACAGCTGGGCAATTGACAGGACCATGTGCGCAAACCAATGCTGACTACATTGCAAGAAAGGTTGAGGTTCAAAGCATGGGCGGTACGCCAAGGCAAGTAGACCGAAATCCATCAATATCTACTACTAATCATCCACCTTGAGATATCTATCCAGAACATCTCGCTGGTATTAAGTTGCGAGTCCCACCCATAGTGTAAACTCAAAGCAACAGACAACTGCATTAAAAGAACTTTGCGTAAAGTAAACAATCCTTGCACCCGCGGGCACAAGCACCGTTGTTTTCCCCCTTGTGGCAACAGCACATCCCCTAGACTCATGTTTCTGTCACTCAAGCTAGTCATCGAGGGGCATGAACGCACAATCAAGCATAACGTTCCCTCTTGGAGTCACTACCTACTACTTGGCCAAAGCAATAAATAGCAACGGAGAACATGCAAGAATTACTTACGAACATAAATATAGAAGAGGTAGATCAAATATATTACTCAAACACAATCTGAACATAATCTCACAGTCCATCGGATCCCAGCAAACTCAATATAGCAACAGCATAAGGATTACATATGTGCCTCGATCATGTAGGGCAGCTCACGAGGTCTAAATAGTGAAGCACAAGAAGGGGAGGAGAACATCACATAGCTACTGGTCATGGACCCATGGTCCAAGGGAGACTACTCACAACTCATCCGGGAGGCGTCCATGGTGGTGGAGAGGCTCCCGGTGGTGATCCTCCCCTCCGGCAGGGTGCCGGGAAGAGTTCTCCTGGTGCTCCCGATCTTGGAAGCGCGGCGGCGGCGGAACAGAGATGAGATCGCGAAAAATGGTTCCCGTCTCGAGGGTTTCGGGACGCGTGTTAAATATATGCCAAAGGGGGGGCATCAGCGGAGGCACGGGGGGCCCAGGCGCCCCCCGGCGCGGCCAGGGGGGCCACGCCACCAGGGCGCCTGGAGCCCTGGTGGCCCCCCTCCGGCTCTACTTTGGCTACCGGGAAGCTTCTGGAACGCTGATTATATATATATATATATTTTCCGGGATTTTTCGGGCAGTTTTCGTAATGGGAAAACCTGAAATACAAAAACAGCAGAAAACAGAAACTGGCACTGGGGTGCACTGAGTTAATAGGTTAGTCCAAATATGATCAAAAGTGTATGAAGTGTATAAATATCATAGCAATATCACCCAAAAGAGGCATGGAGCAAGCAGAAATTATAGATACGTTTTGGACGTATCAGATGCCTATATTCATGATCGTTGCCTAGATATTCTCATAACTATGCACTTTTTTTATCAATTCTTCGGTAGTAATTTCTTCACCCACCGTAATTTATGCTATCTTGAGAGAAGCCACTAGTGAAACCTATGGCCCCCGGGTCTATTTTCTATCATATAAGTTTCTGATCTACAAGTTTAGTTTCCTATTTATTTTATTTTGCAATCTTTACTTTCCAATCTATACAACAAAAATACCAAAAATATTTATCTTATTATATTTATCAGATCTCACTTTTGCGAGTGGCCGCGAAGGGATTGACAACCCCTTTATCATGTTGGTTGCAAGGTTCTTGATTGTTTGTGCAGGTATTAGGTGACTTGAGTGTTGTCTCCTCCTGGATTGATACCTTGGTTCCCAAAACTGAGGGAAATACTTATGCTACTTTGCCACATCACCCTTTCCTCTTCAAGGGAAAACCAACACATGGTCAAGAGGTAGCAAGAAGGATTTCTGGCGCCGTTGCCGGGGAGATCTATGCCAAGTCAAAACATACCAAATACCCATCACAAACTCTTCTCCCTCACATCACATTATTTGCCATTCGCCTCTTGTTTTCCTCTCCCCACTTTTAAAACAATTTCGAAACCTTTTTCTTTTTCTTCGCCCCTCTTCCGTTCATCTCTTTTCGCTTATTTCTTGTGTTCTTGGGTGTTAGTGTGCCCGTTTGCTTTGATGGCTCTGCCAAAAGGCGTTGATCCTCACCTTAGAAGGTTGGAAGAAATTGAAAACAACGTTAGAAGCTTTATGTCTTTGCAATTTGAGCATAACAATTTCTTCAGAAACGAGCTTAAAGAACAAAAATAAATTATGGAGTACATGAATAAAGAGCTCGATGATATGTCCAAGGAATTTTATGGCTTGAAATCTTAGTTTGCTCATCTTGAAAATTTAGTAGGCCAAATTTTGGATAAGCAAGCCACCTTAGTTAATAAGATGGCTGCTAAACCGGAAGATTTTTATGATAATAATGATGAAGATCTAGAAGTAATTGATGTGACTCCTATTAAATCTTTGTTTTCCAATATGAATCTTGATAAAGATGGGACTCGAGATGATTCAACTTTAAATAAAAGGCATCCCAATGATTCGGAGTTTTTAGATCTAGATGCTAAAATTAATAAAAGTGGGATTGAAGAGGTCAAAACTTTACATAGCAATGAACCCACTATTTTGGATTTCAAGGAATTTAATTATGATAATTGCTCTTTGATAGATTGTATTTCCTTGTTGCAATCCATGTTAAAATCTCTTCATGCTTATAATCAAAATAAAGCTTTTGCAAAACATATCGTTGATGCTTTAATGCAATCTTATGAAGAAAAACTTGAACTAGAAATTTCTATCCCTAGAAATCTTTATGATGAGTGGGAACCTACTATTAAAATTAAGATTAAAGATTATGAATGTTATGCTTTGTGTGATTTTGGTGCTAGTGTTTCCGCGATTCCAAAAACCTTGTGTGTTGTGCTAGGTGTCCGTGAATTTGATGATAGTTCTTTAAATTCACATCTTGCGGATTTCACCATTAAGAAACTTATGGGAAGGATTAATGATGTTCTTATTGTTGCAAATAGGAATTATGTGTGTGACGCCCGGATAATTAAGCTACAGTAACCCTCTACTAATGACGACACGTCACCACAATTACTGTTGATAATCTCGTGTTAGTTCGAAAACGATCCGAATTAAAATTTGAATTAAAAGAAAACACAAAAGTTTTCAAACATTAAAACTAAAATGTTCGGGACGTATCAAATAAATCATAAGGAATTATGGTGGAGAATCCTTATTTTTATAACATATTTAAATGCACCAAAATGATTGAAACAGCAGACAAAACAATTAAGTAAATGCCTTTGGTATTTTATAAAATATTAAACTATTTTATTTGTTGCCCAAACTTATGTGGGAGTGGCATACTTATTAACACTAAAATTGGAACTGCCTTTATAATTTACAAAACTAAAATAAATGGGGAACTAAAATAAACAGAAAAGAATAAATAAAAAGTAAAAACAAAACAAACAGAAAAAAAGAACCCCCCCCACTGGGCCAGTCGGCCCAGCTGCTAGCCAGGCCGGCCCAAACCGGCCCACCCCGTTGCCCTTATCCCCACTCCCTACCGAAACCCCCCACCGACACCCCCACTCCCGAAATATCTCCCCCCCCTCTCGCCTGGATCGGGAGCGCCCGATCCCTTCCGCCGCTCGATGCCAGCGACGACCCCGCCGCCGGACTGCTGCCTCGTCGCCCGTCACCACCGCCGGCGCCTCCCTATCCTCCTCCCCGTCGGCCTCCTCCTCTCCCCTGCAAGCGCACGTGAGCGCCCCCACTCCTTCTCCCCGCCCCGCCTCTGTCCGCGTCGGCCGCGCTCCGGCCTCCCAGCCCCGCGCTGGCCGCACCGGCGCCGAGCACACCCCCCCGGCGAGGCACCCTCCCCGCACGCAACTCCCCTCCCTCTGGCCGCGCCGCCGCGCGCTGCCACTGCTGCGCCGCAGCCCCGCCTCGACGCGACCGGCCAGCGCCCGCCCCTCGCCTCCGGCGGGCGCACCGCGCCCCGGCGGCCGTCGCCCGCCCCGGCGGCCCACATCGGCGCCCCGCCGCGCCCCGGAGGCCGTCGCCCGCGCCCCTGCCTTCCGTCGTCTCGCCACGCCCACCTCGCCTGCCGCCCGTGCCTTCGTCCGTCGTTTCCGGCGCCGTCTCGTCCCGCCCGTGCAGCCCTGCGCCGTCGTGCCCGCTGTAGGATGGTGCGCCTCGCCGCGGCCGCGGCCCCGCGCACTAGTGGTCCGGCGACGCGCCGCCGTGGCTGCCGGCCTCTCTGCCCCTGGCTGTGGCTGAGCCTCAGCCACTCGGGCCGGTGGATGCCCTGTGCCCAGCGCCCGCCCCGTTGCGCCCGTTAGCCCAATAAGGCCCCTAGAGCCAATGACATGTGGGGCCTCGTGGCCCCAGAACGTTAAAAAAAAAGGAATTAAAAAAGGGATAAGTAAAATAAATAAATAAATAATAATAAATATATATATAATATTAATAATTAAAATAAATATTAATTAATTAATTATTTAATTAGTGAATTAATTAAGGTACTTAATCCTGTTTAATTAATCCAATTAACTAGTTAGTTTAATTAAACAGTAATTGGATTAGTTAAATCCTAATTAAACTAAATAGTGTATGACATGCGGGACCCACACGTCAATTTGACCTAGTCAACCCTCTGTTGACTGCTGATGTCATGCTGACGTCATGATGATGTCAGCATGCACTATTCTGGATAATGTTATATTAAATTAATTAATTAAATTCCAGAAATTAATATAAACTTTAGAAAATCATATCTTTTAAACCGTAACTCGGATGAAAAAGTTTTATATATGAAAGTTGCTCAGAACGACGAGACGAATCCGAATACGTGGTCCGTTCGTCCGCCACACATCTCTATCATACCAAACACGCAACTTTCCCCCTCCGTTTCATCTGCCCGAAAACGCGAAACACCGGGAATACTTTCCCGGATGTTTTTCATCCTTGCCAGTATCACCTCCTACCGCGTTAGGTCACACGTAGCACTGCGTATTTCCCTGTTATGCTTGTGTGCTATTGTTTGCTCTGTTATTTATATGTTTCCCCTTCGTTGCTTATTTTCGGTAGACTCCGATACTGTGATAGACCCCGAGACCATTGATGCTGCGGTGTTCGACTACGGCTACGCTTCCGAAGATTCCTTTCGTCTGCATGGCTTCCAGGCAAGCCCCCCCTTTGATCACCATATATCACCTACTCTTCTCTCTACTGCTTGCATTAGAGTAGTGTAGCATGTTACTGCTTTCGATAATCCTATTCTGCTGCATAGCCTGTCATTGTTGCTACCATTGTTGATACTTTACCTGCAAACCTAAATGCTTAGTATAGGATGCTAGTATACCATCAGTGGCCCTACACCCTTGTCCGTCTGCCCTGCTATTCTATCGGGCCGTGATCACTTGGGTGTGATCACGGGTATATACTACATACACTTGTACATGATACTTAATGTGACTAAAGTCGGGTCGGCTCATTGAGTACCCGCAAGTGATTTGATGTGGGGGCTGAAAGGACAGGTGGCTCCATCCAGGTAGTGGTGGGCCTGAGTTCCTGACGGCCCCCGAGTGGATCTTTGTGGCGGAGCGACAGGGGCAGGTTGAGACACCCAGTCGAGAGGTGGCCTGGCCCTGGTCGTTGTCCGCGGTGATTTTCATAATAACACGCTTAACGAGTTTGGATATTTGATCTGAGTCTGGACATTTGGTCTATACGCACTAACCAGCTACGTGGGAATAGTTATGGGTACTCGACGTCGTGGTATCAGCCGAAGCCTTCTTGACGTCAGCGACTTAGCGGCGCGCGCCGGGTTGGACCGCGTAACGCAACTTCCTTAGTAATGGAGGTTGCTAGGTCTGCTCACCGGCCGCGTACGCAACGTGCAGGTGTGCGTTGGGCGATGGGCCCGGACCCCTGCGCGCCTAGGACTTAGACCGGCGTGCTGACCCCTCTGCTGTGCTTAGGTGGGGCTGCGACGTGTTGATCTTCCGAGGCCGGGCATGACCCTGGAAAGTGTGTCCGGCCAAATGGGATCAAGCGTGCTGGGTTATGTGGTGCACCCCTGCAGGGAAGTTAATCTATTCGAATAGCCGTGTCCCTCGGTAAAAGGACGACCCGGAGTTGTACTCCGACCTCATGACAACTAGAACTGGATACTTAATAAAACACACCCTTACCAGTGCCAGATATAACTCGGTGGTTGCTCTCTCACAGGGTGATGTGCGGGAGGATCGCCGAGTAGGATTATGCTATACGATGATACTTGGTGAACTTACCATCTATTCTATTCTACTGCTGCAAGACGGAGGCTGCGAGAAGCGAGGATACTTGTTACTTCCAGCTACTCTCTTCTTCTGCTGCAAGATGGACGTTGCGAGAAGCGTAGTCTTCGTTTGGATTAGCTATCCCCCTCTTATTCCGGCATTCTGCAGTTTAGCCCACAGATATTACCCCTTTACACTGATACCATTGCATATGTAGTGTAGATCCTTGCTTGCGAGTACTTTGGATGAGTACTCACGGTTGCTTTGCTCCCCCTTTTCCCCCTTTCTTCCTTTCTTCTCGGATGATGCAACCAGGTGGTGGAGTCCAGGAGCCAGATGATCCCGAGGTTGTTGCTACATGGAGTTCGGCTTCGAGGAGTAGTTAGGAGGTCCCAGGCAGGAGGCCTTGCCTTTTCGATCGTTGTTACTTTTGTGCTAGCCTTCTTAAGGCAAACTTGTTTAACTTATGTCTGTACTCAGATATTATTGCTTCCGCTGACTCTTGTGTTTTCGAGCTTTTGTATTCGAGCCCTCGCGGCCCCTGGCTTGTAATATAAAGCTTGTATTATTTTAATTTGTGTCTAGAGTTGTGTTGTGATATCTTCCAGTGAGTCCTTGATCTTGGCCGTACACATTTGCATGCATGATTAGTGTACGGACAAATCGGGGGCGTCACAAGTTGGTATCAGAGCCGACTGCCTGTAGGAATCCCCCTTTCCAACTCCTTGGCCGAAGTTGAGTCTAGTCTTTGAAAAACAAATTTACTAACTTGTTGTGTGGCTTACGGGCCCACAACACCAATGGGTGGTATTAGGATCTTTTACTTCTCGTCTATACTCTGGGACTCTTATCTCTCTTCTATTCGGGATAAATGAATTTTGCTAAATCTAACATTAGGATCTCGCTATCACTTTCACCCGGAGAGTGCCTTATGATCGATGATCGTCTGCCGCACCAGAAGACCCTGAAGATACTCCCCGTTGTTAAACCGAGAACTTGTGTTCATTGCCTTTGTAATTCACTACCACCGATATATCCCTATGGATATCTGTATGCCCTTGTCATTCTCACGATCATTCCTCGTCGCTCTTGTTGTTACAAGATGCCTCGAAATATTCTCCGTTGTCTCGAGAATCCTTTGAGTTTACTGTCTGGCAGTTTTATTTCGCATGAAAACCCTGATGGTTATTTCCTCACAATTATCGAGGATCCATTCTTCCCAATTGTTCATATGTCTCACTAAATTCCTCGGAATACTTTTTGATCTTTCGGAAATTTTCTGCAGCCAGTTACTCTTGAAATTCTTACCTGCTTGGATTATGGTTAATTCCATATGACTAGTAGTCTTCGTTAATATCCTTTGCCTTAGCCATTTTGATCCTATTGATTCAATATGTGCGTATGCACGCAGTCATCAGGTTATCCTTTATAAAATTATCTTTCCGACTCAGACGTCATTCCGGACATGAGTTGGTTCTCGACAATTCAAACCTTTATTGATTGTCCAACTAAGTGTATTCAACTTATCCATCCTTGATCAGAGCGTTTGCTTTTGATATCTTGTTTCGGAAAACATAATTCCTTTGCATTTGGTTGAATTAGTCAGTTGTTTCTATGATGTGATCTCCTTTAATTATTTCTTCTTCTAGTTGAGTATCGATACTCACACCTGATTCGTTGCGGTCTGCCAGATCCTTTTGTGGATTATTATCCGACCGTTCCGACATATCAAAACCTTGAGTTCTTCCCCTGATACATAATGCCTTTGGTAAATTGTATCCTCTACTTGGCCAACCATGCTCTGCTTTCGAGCATGTGTATTTACTTTTGAAACTTGTGGTATATGTTACTAAGATGCCCGATGGGTTGAACCTATGCCTTCCCCTAATCCGTGAGAACCCAAAAAGTTTTCACAAGTCATACCCTTCCGGTGTTCTACCGGATAAAATTCCAACACTACAATTTTATCAAAGCAAGAGGTAAATGAAACGTATGCATTGGAGAAATGGGAGTCGACCTTGAGCTTTTGTTCATGCCCATGGAAACGATGTAGACCGTCTCGGGAGCTTCTTGCAGATGATTTTTCATCTAAATAATTCTTTCGGTGTCAATAAATTTGATCCCTTGCAGTTACGGTTCCGACCATGCTGTCCTTATTCAATATATCGGGAATAAATCCATTCCAGGCCTCGTCAATTTTTGACAAGGTTAAAGTATCTACTGTCATAGGTCAATGACCTAGTTCAACTCCTATCGTGTTCTACCTTCGAGTTTTACCCTCTGATATCTCGAGGATATCATGCCTTTGCACCACACCTTTTGAACTTTTGATGAAGTAATACCATTGCTTGTCGTAATCACTCTACGGGTTCTAGGTTGCCGTCAACCGAGGACACCGTTTAGTAAATCAATTCCGCTCGAAAAATTCAACACCCCTAGTAGGTGTTACTAGGAAATTTTTAAACTCAATCTGGATTATTCCTAGACTATCGGGTACGTCCCTTGTCTAGCTATCTTTGACTGTGCTACCTCGTCCTTCCTTGGTGCACGAATTCTTCAGAGATTGAGCACAACTTACGTCGAGCTTTCAACATCTGGTTGCTTGTTCAGTAAGGCAACTTTGATTCCGAGCTTGCATCTTATATATTGATCCTATGACTTGCCACTTCGTCATTCCCTTGCTTGTTGCCGTTGTCGTTTGATTGCCTCCCCTTGAAACCCTCCCGACAAATGTGTCGGATCACCTTCAACACTTTGACTACTTATGAGATGTCAACTGTGTTCGTGATGAGAAATACCCTCCTTGCCCTCGATGATTTTTATTATCATCGACAACACCCTTGACTTCCTTTCACCGCGAGCTTGTCCACGTTATGATTAAAACTTACTCTCCAACTTGTACTATGTTCTATCTTGAAGTATTACCATCTTTTATGTCAAGAATGTTGCGAGGTTGCTCCACCTCTTAGAAATTCTCGGTATGACGATACTTCTCACCATCACCATTCTTCCTTGGTCCCCGTGTTGTTTTCAACCGGGATACCAATTTGCCAACAATGCTGCCTGAGTTCTGTACTTCTAGAAACCCTATTGCTTTGAAGTTAATGATCGACAGTTCATTCTTAGACTGTTGGTTATGGAATCGTCACTCTAACATTGATCTTGCTGCATAAGGTCATATTTCGGGAACACTTTTCAACTAATGATTAATGGTGTATGTTTTCCTCGAGCATACAACATTATATCATTTGAGTTGATAAGTGCCATCCTCTTGTTCACACTATGGTGGAAATCCATCTGTTTGGAATTCTCGATGAATTGTCGCTGAGCCCACCAGTCACCTCCTCATCCTCTCCTTGGTTTAATGATGAACTATTGTTTCGGGAACCCACTCCCATAGTTCATTTCCCGAGAATCTTGCAATGTCATTCCATCGATTTGTGTTGCACCTTTTCTTCTCGAACATCCTGAGTCTGAGTTATCATGACACCAATCGGATCTGAATCTCGGTCAGATATGATGGTTGGGACAACTTTCCAGGAGTTTTAATGTTGGTCCTTTGATGACCCGGTAATATGATGTCATGCCCAGCACCCCTGGCTGGAGGACCTATCATTATATTTTCTTTTGCAAGGATAACTATTCTTCCAGGAGGAAATTGTAAGACTTATTTTATAACTTGCTCATGATGGATCATTTGTGTATCCAAAGTCTGGCCCTTGCTTGAAACACCATATCATTGTACCCTGAAGCATGATTATGATACCCCGCGCATCAGTAAGAACATTGGTGGCGCGATGCTAAATGTTTCTTGGTCAGTTATCCAAACACCGCTGTATGGGTAACATCTTGATTAATCCTTGCCTCTTTATCTGAATGGTTGGGTACTTGCTCTCCTAACCTGTATGCCATGTTCTGCTTGTTCATGGGAAGGATATACTCCTAATAATTGTGTGTAATCACAATTTTCCTTTCCATTTGTTTGTTTAACCTTTCCTTGATCTACATGATCTAAGCAGTAATAATTCTCTGCTTATGTAAACACCTCATTGTACAACTCTGTCAGTACGACCTTGATTCTATTGTTAATAACATTCCAGTACTGCCGCTGGACGAGAACTTTGCCTGTTGGTCCGCCTCGTTTCAACGAGCGGGAAAATGATTCTCTTCGATCCCCGTCCTTGGTTCCGACATTGTTACCAACATAGCTGACAAGCTATCCACTGACATGCCTCCCTGTCGTGGCTATGCAAGATGTCACCACCCTTGCTACTTTCAACCCACATGGTGGGCCCATAACCCACATGTCCACTGGATCGAAACCTGACTCTTCTTTACAAACCTGAATTCTATGGTATCCTTTGCACCTGGCCTCGTATATGATTCACGAGCTAAATTATACCATGTTTCATCCTGGTACCAAACACCATATTATTCTCGTTGATTAGGACCCCATTCCAGCTTCTGTTTAGGCATCGAACGATTGCCTACCCATTTGAAACTTTGGTACCATCGTATAGTGCATTCAATGCATTCATTGAAATACTACGCGTAGGGCACTTCGAGTATCACTTTCTGAATTCACTATCAGATGCACATACTTCGTGGAGATACGTTCCACCAAAGTTTTCCCCCTGGTCGCATTCGTAGGACGATGGAGATCCCGAAGAAAGGATGACGACTTGATCACGATGACTTGAAGCAGAGGAATGAAGACATCAACAAAAAGGGTCAACCTCTTCGAAAGGGCAGCCAAGACTGAGAAGACTCGTTAGGTTTTCGCTACCAGCATTCCCCCCCCTTACTCCACCGCTTAAATCTCGGGACGAGATTTCTTGTAGTGGAGGAGAATTGTGACGCCCGGATAATTAAGCTACAGTAACCCTCTACTAATGACGACACGTCACCACAATTACTGTTGATAATCTCGTGTTAGTTCGAAAATGATCCAAATTAAAATTTGAATTAAAAGAAAACACAAAAGTTTTCAAACATTAAAACTAAAATGTTCGGGATGTATCAAATAAATCATAAGGAATTATGGTGGAGAATCCTTATTTTTATAACATATTTAAATGCACCAAAATGATTGAAACAGCAGACAAAACAATTAAGTAAATGCCTTTGGTATTTTATAAAATATTAAACTATTTTATTTCTTGCCCAAACTTATGTGGGAGTGGCATACTTATTAACACTAAAATTGGAACTGCCTTTATAATTTACAAAACTAAAATAAATGGGCAACTAAAATAAACAAAAAAGAATAAATAAAAAGTAAAAACAAAACAAACAGAAAAAAAGGAACCCCCCCCCCCACTGGGCCAGTCGGCCCAG
>LR738711.1:734026437-734103711 GCA_902687465.1 Secale cereale
AGCGCCCGATCCCTTCCGCCGCTCGACGCCAGCGACGACCCCGCCGCCGGACTGCTGCCTCGTCGCCCGTCACCACCGCCGGCGCCTCCCTATCCTCCTCCCCGCCGGCCTCCTCCTCTCCCCTGCAAGCGCACGTGAGCGCCCCCACTCCTTCTCCCCGCCCCGCCTCTGTCCGCGTCGGCCGCGCTCCGGCCTCCCAGCCCCGCGCTGGCCGCACCGGCGCCGAGCACTCCCCCCCCGGCGAGGCACCCTCCCCGCACGCAACTCCCCTCCCTCTGGCCGCGCCGCCGCGCGCTGCCACTGCTGCGCCGCAGCCCCGCCTCGACGCGACCGGCCAGCGCCCGCCCCTCGCCTCCGGCGGGCGCACCGCGCCCCGGCGGCCGTCGCCCGCCCCGGCGGCCCACATCGGCGCCCCGCCGCGCCCCGGAGGCCGTCGCCCGCGCCCCTGCCTTCCGTCGTCTCGCCACGCCCACCTCGCCTGCCGCCCGTGCCTTCGTCCGTCGTTTCCGGCGCCGTCTCGTCCCGCCCGTGCAGCCCTGCGCCGTCGTGCCCGCTGCAGGATGGTGCGCCTCGCCGCGGCCGCGGCCCCGCGCACTAGTGGTCCGGCGACGCGCCGCCGTGGCTGCCGGCCTCTCTGCCCCTGGCTGTGGCTGAGCCTCAGCCACTCGGGCCGGTGGATGCCCTGTGCCCAGCGCCCGCCCCGTTGCGCCCGTTAGCCCAATAAGGCCCCTAGAGCCAATGACATGTGGGGCCTCGTGGCCCCAGAACGTTAAAAAAAAGGAATTAAAAAAAAGGGATAAGTAAAATAAATAAATAAATAATAATAAATATATATATAATATTAATAATTAAAATAAATATTAATTAATTAATTATTTAATTAGTGAATTAATTAAGGTACTTAATCCTGTTTAATTAATCCAATTAACTAGTTAGTTTAATTAAACAGTAATTGGATTAGTTAAATCCTAATTAAACTAAATAGTGTATGACATGCGGGACCCACACGTCAATTTGACCTAGTCAACCCTCTGTTGACTGCTGATGTCATGCTGACGTCATGATGATGTCAGCATGCACTATTCTGGATAATGTTATATTAAATTAATTAATTAAATTCCAGAAATTAATATAAACTTTAGAAAATCATATCTTTTAAACCGTAACTCGGATGAAAAAGTTTTATATATGAAAGTTGCTCAGAACGACGAGACGAATCCGAATACGTGGTCCGTTCGTCCGCCACACATCTCTATCATACCAAACACGCAACTTTCCCCCTCCGTTTCATCTGCCCGAAAACGCGAAACACCGGGAATACTTTCCCGGATGTTTTTCATCCTTGCCAGTATCACCTCCTACCGCGTTAGGTCACACGTAGCACTGCGTATTTCCCTGTTATGCTTGTGTGCTATTGTTTGCTCTGTTATTTATATGTTTCCCCTTCGTTGCTTATTTTCGGTAGACTCCGATACTGTGATAGACCCCGAGACCATTGATGCTGCGGTGTTCGACTACGGCTACGCTTCCGAAGATTCCTTTCGTCTGCATGGCTTCCAGGCAAGCCCCCCCTTTGATCACCAGATATCACCTACTCTTCTCTCTACTGCTTGCATTAGAGTAGTGTAGCTTGTTACTGCTTTCGATAATCCTATTCTGCTGCATAGCCTGTCATTGTTGCTACCATTATTGATACTTTACCTGCAAACCTAAATGCTTAGTATAGGATGCTAGTATACCATCAGTGGCCCTACACCCTTGTCCGTCTGCCCTGCTATTCTATCGGGCCGTGATCACTTGGGTGTGATCACGGGTATATACTACATACACTTGTACATGATACTTAATGTGACTAAAGTCGGGTCGGCTCATTGAGTACCCGCAAGTGATTTGATGTGGGGGCTGAAAGGACAGGTGGCTCCATCCAGGTAGTGGTGGGCCTGAGTTCCTGACGGCCCCCGAGTGGATCTTTGTGGCGGAGCGACAGGGGCAGGTTGAGACACCCAGTCGAGAGGTGGCCTGGCCCTGGTCGTTGTCCGCGGTGATTTTCATAATAACACGCTTAACGAGTTTGGATATTTGATCTGAGTCTGGCCATTTGGTCTATACGCACTAACCAGCTACGTGGGAATAGTTATGGGTACTCGACGTCGTGGTATCAGCCGAAGCCTTCTTGACGTCAGCGACTTAGCGGCGCGCGCCGGGTTGGACCGCGTAACGCAACTTCCTTAGTAATGGAGGTTGCTAGGTCTGCTCACCGGCCGCGTACGCAACGTGCAGGTGTGCGTTGGGCGATGGGCCCGGACCCCTGCGCGCCTAGGACTTAGACCGGCGTGCTGACCCCTCTGCTGTGCTTAGGTAGGGCTGCGACGTGTTGATCTTCCGAGGCCGGGCATGACCCTGGAAAGTGTGTCCGGCCAAATGGGATCAAGCGTGCTGGGTTATGTGGTGCACCCCTACAGGGAAGTTAATCTATTCGAATAGCCGTGTCCCTCGGTAAAAGGACGACCCGGAGTTGTACTCCGACCTCATGACAACTAGAACTGGATACTTAATAAAACACACCCTTACCAGTGCCAGATATAACTCGGTGGTTGCTCTCTCACAGGGTGATGTGCGGGAGGATCGCCGAGTAGGATTATGCTATACGATGATACTTGGTGAACTTACCATCTATTCTATTCTACTGCTGCAAGACGGAGGCTGCGAGAAGCGAGGATACTTGTTACTTCCAGCTACTCTCTTCTTCTGCTGCAAGATGGACGTTGCGAGAAGCGTAGTCTTCGTTTGGATTAGCTATCCCCCTCTTATTCCGGCATTCTGCAGTTTAGCCCACAGATATTACCCCTTTACACTGATACCATTGCATATGTAGTGTAGATCCTTGCTTGCGAGTACTTTGGATGAGTACTCACGGTTGCTTTGCTCCCCCTTTTCCCCCTTTCTTCCTTTCTTCTCGGATGATGCAACCAGGTGGTGGAGTCCAGGAGCCAGATGATCCCGAGGTTGTTGCTACATGGAGTTCGGCTTCGAGGAGTAGTTAGGAGGTCCCAGGCAGGAGGCCTTGCCTTTTCGATCGTTGTTACTTTTGTGCTAGCCTTCTTAAGGCAAACTTGTTTAACTTATGTCTGTACTCAGATATTATTGCTTCCGCTGACTCTTGTGTTTTCGAGCTTTTGTATTCGAGCCCTCGCGGCCCCTGGCTTGTAATATAAAGCTTGTATTATTTTAATTTGTGTCTAGAGTTGTGTTGTGATATCTTCCAGTGAGTCCTTGATCTTGGCCGTACACATTTGCATGCATGATTAGTGTACGGACAAATCGGGGGCGTCACAATGTGCCTGCATATTTCATTGTTCTTGATATAGATTGCAATCCTACATGTCCTATTATTCTTGGTAGACCTTTCCTTAGAATGATTGGTGCAATTATTGACATGAAAGAAGGAAATATTAGATTCCAATCTCTGTTGAGGAAAGGCATGGAACACTTTCCTAGGAAGAAAATTAAATTGCCTTATGAATCTATTGAGAGCCACTTATGGATTAAAAACCAAAGATGATAATATCTAGATCTATTCACGTTTTTATGCCTAGCGCTTGTTGGGAGGAAACCCAATTTTATTTTTGTTCTTTGCTTTTTGCTTCTATTTAGTAATAAATAATTCATCTAGCTTCTATTTAGATGTGGTTTTATGTTTTAATTAGTGTTTGTGCCAAGTAGAACCTTTGGGAAGACTTGGGTGAAGTCTTTGCGATCTTGCTGTAAAAAACAAAAACTTTTGCGCTCACGAGATTAACTGCCATTTTTTTACGGGAGAGTGATTTTTAGTTGATTATTTTTGCAGATGATTAATAGAAAAATTCCTCACACCCACTAATTTATTTCATAATTCTTAGAGTTACAGAAGTATTCGAAAGTTACAGATTGCTACAGATTGTTTTGTTTTTGATAGATTCTGTTTTTCGTGTGTTGTTTGCTTATTTTGATGAATCTATGAGTAGTATAAGGGGGTATGAACCATAGAGAAGTTGGAATACATTAGGCTTAACACCAATATAAATAAAGAATGATTTCAATACAGTACCTTAAAGTGGTGGTTTGTTTTCTTATACTAACGGAGCTCACGGGATTTTCTATTAAGTTTTTTGTTGTGAAGTTTTCAAGTTTTTGGGTAAGGATTTGATGGACTATGGAATAAAGAGTAGCAAGAGCCTAAGCTTGGGGATGCCCAAGGCACCCCAAGGTAAAATTCAAGGACAACCAAAAGCCTAAGCTTGGGGATGCCCCGGGAAGGCATACCCTCTTTCGTCTTCGTCTATCGGTAACTTTACTTTAGACTATATTTTTATTCACCACATAATATGTGTTTTGCTTGGAGCGTCATGTATGATATGAGTCTTTGCTTCTTAGTTTACCACAATCATACTTGCTGTACACACCTTTCGGGAGAGACACACATGAATCGGAATTTATTAGAATACTCTATGTGCTTCACTTATATCTTTTGAGCTAGATAATTTTGCTCTAGTACTTCACTTATATATTTTTAGAGCACGGTGGTGGTTTTATTTTATAGAAATTATTGATATCTCATGCTTCACTTATATTATTTTGAGAGTCTCTTAGAACAGCATGGTTATTTTCTTTGGCTATAAAACTGGTCCTAATATGATGGGCATCCAAGATGGGCATAATAAAAACTTTCATATAAAGTGTGTTGAATACTATGAGAAGTTTGATGCTTGATGATTGTTTTGAGATATGAGGATGGTGATATTAGAGTCATGATAGTAGAGTAATTGTGAATTTGAGAAATACTTGTGTTGAGGTTTGCAAGTCCCATATCATGCACGTATGGTAACCGTTGTGTAACAAATTTGAAGCATGATGTATTTGTTTGATTGTATTCCATTATGTGGAGGTCGGGATCACGCGATGGTTAACTCCTACAAACCCTTCCCTAAGGAGCATGCATGTAGTCCTTGGTTTTGATGACTTGTAGATTTTTGCAATCAGTATGTCAGTTCTTTATGACTAATGTTGAGTCCATGAGTTATACGCACTCTCACCTTCCATCATTGCTAGCCTCTCTAGTGCCGCGCAACTTTCGCCGGCACCATATACCTTCCTCAAAGCAGCCACCATACCTACAATCATGGAATTTCCATAGCCATTCCGAGATATATTGCCATGCAACTTTCCACCGTCCCATTTATTATGACACACTCCATCATTGTCATATTGCCTTGCATGATCATGTGGTGGACATTGTATTTGTGGCAAAGCCACCGTTCATAATTTTTTCATACATGTCACTCTTGATTCATTGCACATCCCGGTACACCACCGGAGGCATTCATGTAGAGTCATATTTTGTTCTAAGTACCGAGTTGTAATCCTTGAGTTGTAAAATAAAATAGAAGTGTGTTGATCATCATTAGAGCATTGTCCCGTGTGAGGAAATTAAAAAAAAGGGAGGCCAAAGAAGCCAAAAAAAAAGAGAAAGGACAATGCTACTATCCTTTTTTCCACACTTGTGCTTCAAAGTAGCACCATGATCTTCATGATAGAGAGTCTCTTGTTTTGTCACTCTAATATACTAGTGGGAATTTTCTTTATAGAACTTGGCTTGTATATTCCAACGATGGGCTTCCTCAAAATGCCCTAGGTCTTCGTGAGAAAGCAAGTTGGATGCACACCCACTTAGTTTCTTTTGTTGAGTTTTCATACATTTATAGCTCTAGTACATCCGCTGCATGGCAATCCCTACTCACTCACATTGATATCTATTGATGGACATCTTCATAGCCCATTAATACACCTAGTTGATGTGAAACCATCTTCCTCCTTTTTGTCTACTCCACAACCACCACTCCATTCCACCCATAGTGTTATATCCATGGCTCACGCTCATGTATTGCGTGAAAGTTGAAAAAGTTTGAGAATACTAAAGTATGAAACAATTGCTTGGCTAAAACCGAGGTTGTGCATGATTTGAATTTTTTTGTGACGAAGATGGAGCATAGCCAAACTATATGATTTTGTAGGGATGAACTTTCTTTGGCCATGTTATTTTGAGAAGACATAATTGCTTTGTTAGTATGCTTGAAGTATTATTATTTTTATGTGAATATTAAACTTTTGTCTTAAATCTTTCGGATATGAATATTCATGCCACTATAAAAATTTGCATTGATAATTATGTTAAGCAGCATTCCACATCAAAAATTCTGTTTTTATCATTTACCTACTCGAGGACAAGCAGGAATTAAGCTTGGGGATGCTTGATACGTCTCCAACGTATCTATAATTTTTGATTGTTCCATGCTATTATATTATCTGTTTTGGATGGTTAATGGGCTTTAATATGCTCTTTTATATTATTTTTGGGACTAACCTATTAACTGAAGGCCCAGTGCCAATTACTATTTTTTTGCCTATTTCAGTGTTTTGCAGAAAAGGAATACCAAACGGAGTCAAGACTGAATGAAACCTTCGCGATGATATTTCTTGGACCGAAAGCAATCCAGAAGACTTGGAGTAGAATTCTGGAACGCCACGAGACGGCCACGAGGCAGGAGGGTGCGCCCAGGGGGGTAGGCGTGCCCCCACCCTTGTGGGCCCCTCGTAGCTCCACCGACGTAGTTCTTTCGCCTATATATACCCTTATACCCTAAAAACATAGGGGAGAGCAACGAAACCACTTTTCCATCGCCGCAACCTTCTGTACCCGTGAGATCCCATCTTGGGGCCTTTTCCGGCGCTCTGCCGGAGGGGGAATCGATCACGGAGGGCTTCTACATCAACACCATAGCCTCTGCGATTATGTGTGAGTAGTTTACCACAGACCTTCTGGTCCATAGTTATTAGCTATATGGCTTCTTCTCTCTCTTTGATTCTCAATACAAAGTTCTCCTTGACGCTCTTGGAGATCTATTCGATGTAATACTTTTTGCGGTGTGTTTGCCAAGATCCGATGAATTGTGGATTTATGATCAAGTTTATCTATGAATAATAGTTGGTTCTTCTCTGAATTGTTATATGCATGATTTGATATCTTTGCAAGTCTCTTCGAATTATCGATTTAGTTTGGCCTCCTAGATTGATCTTTCCTGTAATGGGAGAAGTGGTTAGCTTTGGGTTCAATCTTGTGGTGTCCTTTTTAGTGATAGCAGGGGCAGCAAGGCACATATTGTATTGTTGCCATCGAGGATAAAAAGATGGGGTTTATATCATATTGCTTGAGTTTATCCCTCCACATCATGTCATCTTGCTTAATGCGTTACTCTATTCTTATGAACTTAATACTCTAGATGCATGCTAGATAGCGGTGGATGTGTGGAGTAATAGTAGTAGATGCTGAATCATTTCGGTCTGCTTGACACGGACGTGATGGCTATATTAATGATCATTGCCTGGATATTCTCATAGCTATGCGCTTTTCTATCAATTGCTCGGCAATAATTTGTTCACCCATCATAATTTATGATATCTTGAGAGAAGCCACTAGTGAAACCTATGCCCCCCGGGTCTATTTTCTATCGTATAAGTTTCCGATCTACAAGTTTAGTTTCCTATTTATTTTATTTTGCAATCTTTACTTTCCAATCAATACAACAAAAATACCAAAAATATTTATCTTATTATTTTTATCAGATCTCACTTTTGCGAGTGGCCGTGAAGGGATTGACAACCCCTTTATCGTGTTGGTTGCAAGGTTCTTGATTGTTTGTGTAGTTATTAGGTGACTTGAGCATTGTCTCCTACTCGATTGATACCTTGGTTCTCAAAACTGAGGGAAATACTTACGCTACTTTGCTGCATCACCCTTTCCTCTTCAAGGGAAAACCAACGCATGCTCAAGAGGTGGCAAGGACGTCGCGCCGCCCGCTGATTCTCCCAGCTTGGAGGAGCTTTGAAAAGAAATGGAGGTTGCCTTGTGGGAGGCTTTGCCTCTGGCGGAGCGCGCCAAAATAGAGGCGGAGAAAAAGGCCGATGAAGGGAAGCGTGCCGCAAGGCATGCTGCCTGGCAGGCCTATGTCGCGTCCGAGAGAGTCAGGCAATTGGCTCTTTGGGAGAAGGCTCGTGATAGGGCTGTGACAGTGGCGGAGGACGCCCGTGCCAAAGCCCTGAGTGTAGTCGGGTCCAACCACCTCATCTACGCTTGGCGGCACGTGGACCGGGTGCACGCTTCCAGTGAGGAGGAGTACATGTTGGCCCCAGATCACCAGACCGGTGAGGTCGCCCTCGCTCGCCGGCAAGCCGCCAATCATCACCTCTCGAGTTGCGAGGCTGAGGAAGAGGTGTTGTGTCGCTGCGCCGGGAAACGGTCACGTTTCAGGGCACTCGTGGCGCGCCGCAAGCGTTCCTGCGAGCGCCATGATTTTTATTAGGAATAGTTAGCATCGTAAGGCGATCTCACTAGTTTTGGGACGGAAATGATAAATCCTGAACGTTTGGCAATTATTAGCATCCTTAATTAAGTATGTATAAGGAAAAGTTTGGAAACCTTTTGTATCCGTACGCATTTGTAAGTACGTGCATATAGCACAAACTTAACTACTCCCTCCGTCTCATAATGTCAGACGTTTTTTGACACTACACTAGTATCAAAAAACGTCTTACATTATGGGACGGAGGGGTACTATATATCGGAGTACACGTCTCTCTCTCTCTCTCTCTCTCTCTCTCTCTCTCTCTCTCTATCTATCTATCTATCTATCTTGAATGCTTCTAGACTGTACTGCTACTTGTATGTATACACACGTGCAAATGCACGTTTTAACATTACGATGCGGTTTTCGTAAAAGTAGAAAAACAACACTAGTCAAGCTTGTGAAACCATTCAATGCAAAAGAAATACAAAAATGCTTGTTTGATTGTTTACTTTAGCTTCTTTCTCTCTGTGTTTTTTCTCTACCGTACTGTGTACGGAGTATCTCACTGGTCGGGTAGGCATGCAAATTCCCAAACCGCTTCATACACCCTGTACCAAATTTTGTGCCTAAGAAGTTGTGTCATGCAATTGCAATTCCAACTTGAGTACTACTACTACTAGTGCTAGCAAGATGGCCGTGCATTGCACGGAACATCAAGATGCATTTTTTTACGAAACACCTATTGTGATTGACCCATGTAGGAGTAATCCCATGTGAAAAAACTAATGATATCTTGAGAATTTCATAAAAAATGGTATCTTGAGAATTTCATCGAAAAAATGATATCTCGAGAAAGATGAGAGATAAGGTGAGGAGGAGTGGGGCGCGGTGGTGATTGGTGGTCGAACTTAGCGGAGGCATGGGGATGGACGACGCTGGCAGCAGCCACCATGCCAGATTGTTCTAGAGTCTTCATTTTTTAATTATTCAATAATGAAGTTGTGGGAGATAATGATGAATGGGAGTGGTGCGGGTATCCTTTTGCAAAATTGCCATAGTAGAGAGTAGAGAAAAAAGAGTAGAGATAGAGACTAGGAGTAGTAGCTAGGGATCGAGTGTGCGAGATGAACTGGACAAAGTAAATGCAGAGAGATGAAATGCAAAAAAGATAGGAGGGATGTGATGGTTACTTGTCCCTTCATTTTACCAGGCCACTTATTACTAGGAGTGGTGGGGTTTTGTGATATGACGGCTTTACTGCCGCGCCACGAGCAGGGTGAGACTCCCATGCATCGCTGCCCTCTGCACTAGTACTAGTACCTCCGTCGTGGTTATAGTCCCCCATGTAATTTGACTGAAGATTTAACTAAAAATTTTTTAGTGCATGTCAACAAAAACTATATCGTTGGATTTGTATTGAACATAGTTTTCAATGATATAATTTTTGGTGACATGCATGAGCATTTTGTTAGTTAAATTTATGGTCGCACTATATATAGTAAGGTGCCCTCGTACATTGCACGTAACAGTGAAATGCATTGATCGGGGAGTTGTTTATTTTGACAAAGTATGTGGGGGTCATCTCATGTGTAACAGATATCGATAGGTTTCTTCGAATATTATTTCTTCTCTAGAGCTCACAAGCATCCGGGTGAATAGTAAATGTAGGCGAAATAGATAAAAAAGTATCTTTTGCAAACATTCAACTGTTCAACCTGCATCCAAAACTTTTGAAGAAATAACACTTATTGTGCTTTGCAAGAAATGATTTATTTTTTAGTATCAATTTTGTTTATTTTTTCTGGACCACCACGAATGTAAATCAGGATGACTTCGAAAGGGGCAGAGGAGATGTAAGAAATGGTTCATCATAAGTCTTTTACCATTACTCTGGTCATCCTCCAGCGACTCCAGCACGGTGAACAGGTAGCACGTCTCCTACTTGATGTTCACCGTAGGCCAGTAGTGATTGCTGGACGGTGTCGTGAGGTGATGCACGAGGCTCGCCGGCGAGCCCTCAAACGGCGGCGTGCACTCATAGCAGTAGTAGGGCGCATGCACCCATCTGGAACTATGCTCCGCCAGCGAGTGCTGGTCGATGTACCTCTCGCAGCCAAAACTCTTGTAGATGCAAGGCACCTTGCAGGCATCGACCAGGCCGTCCATGAAATGGGAGTGGCTGTAGGGGGCATTGCGCCCGCTGAATGGAGCACGTGAGGGAGTGTCTATAGGGGACGTTGCGCCCGCCGAATGGAGTGCAGGAGAAGCACACGAAGAAGGAGATGGTGTCCTAACTAGTACTCCCTCTGTTTCTCTACTCTCAACTTTATCTACTTAGGGCATCCACAGTGCTGAGAGGCTGGCTTGCATCTAAGCTGGACCCCACAGCCTGCCTCTAAGTTTAGCTGAAAATCACATAGTGTATAGAGATGTTCTCCTGCCTATATTGATGGGCCCATCAACTATTAAAAAAGCATGGAAACCTCAACCTAGCAGGCTTCTCACGCATGATGTTGCAGGCCTTGTGGAAAAAAGCAATCTGCAAGTGGGGACACCCAGTTATTTTATTCGGAAGAGGCAGCCTCTTAGCTAAGAGGCGATGCTAGAAAAATTTGCTTAGAGGCAACGAGCTGCAATGTATGGAGGCCGCCTCTAGTAAGAGAGAGAGTGTGTGTGTTTAGAGGCGGCAAAAACGCACATTGTGGGTGCTCTTACTAGCAAGATGCATTTAGGAATGGAGGGAGTACTACTCCTCCGGTGCTAGTAGTAGAGCAGAGTCCTACTCCACTACTAGGGCATAATAGTAGGTACTGTAGTTTATTGTACTAGTACTGTGATCACTCAAGCAAGTTGTCTGGCATTGATATGACCGTACGTTGCTGGGATGTGTCTTGTAAGTCAAGTGACGTGGTGTTGTTTTCATCACCTGTCCACTTCCCGCAGCACATATCCGCTTCTCCATCCCCGTCCGCACATAATCATCCAAATCTTCCATCCCCACTAGGCGCCTCCCCCTCTTTCGAAACCCAAGCACTAACAATGGCATAATCGAGCAGCGTCCGCTAAAAGAGTGGCTGGAATTCGCTCCCCACAGAGGTAATCAAGCTCATTGTTACGCGTGTGGAAAATCTCAGTACCATGCCGCTCGCCGCGTGCTCGTCGGGGATGTACCGTTTACTCAAAGCCCTCAGGCCGGAGCTTTGGAAGCTAGCTCCCTGCTTTCTGATGTCGCCTGATCTTCAGAAACGGCGTGTCAAGCAGCATAACGATCGTAGGGTGGCGAGCATCAACCCCCTCGACTGTGATCCGATCCCCGTCACCCTCAACTACATTAACGGTATGTACTGGGTCGGCATGAACACGCCTTGGATCGATGGTGCTCGTCGATGGTCGCGACAACTGGATGCTCGTGGAGGTCTACACCTGGCGATTGATCCGCCTTCCTTCGATTAACACTACACTGCATTGGCACCGCGACCGAGAATACTTAGAATCTTATAGTAGCCAACATGATACCAAGTTTGATTTTTTCAAGGTTGTAATCTGCCAAATGCCCATAAGATCTGCGAATTATAAAGACTTCTGGCTAATTGCGTTCTTCAACCGCGGTCTTGCCAATCTGACAGGTCACTGCGGTAAGTGGATAAATCTGCACGTCCATCGCAGGATCATACATCCTCCATGGTTCTCTGATGCCATTGAACACAAGGGCTTCATTTACACTGTGGACTCCTTCGATGGCTGGACGTATTGCTGGCCTACTCCAGTCATCGCTACAAATGGCTGTTACAGCAGTATGTTACTTTCCTATGATATCATGATGGCTTCCTTATATTACTGTCAACATTTATTGAAAAAATATTCATGCTCATAACATGTTGTTATTAAGATTGTCTACCGTACGAGCCCTTTTTTATTTGACTCCGACTTGATATGATGTTGTAAGCCGCCTGGTGTCCCTACCCTTCCTAATCCCAGAACCTTTCAAAGAAAAGTGGCATGGCAATTGCAGGTAGTTCCTGGCCCAATCAGACAACGGCGAACGATTGATGATCGTTTGCACGTACCGGACATGTTGTTTCGCGGAATACAATCACAGTAACTGCAAGGTCTTTAAGCAGGATCCCAAATTCTCTGGGCCTTGTGGAATTTTTAACTGGAGGATGGTAAGTAGCCTTGGTACATGCTCTCTGTTTCTCGGACTGAATTATCCGATTAACTAGGAAATAACCGACGGCAAGGATCATGATGGCAGCGCAGTTTCGTTCATCAAGCAAAACAGTGTGTACACATCATACCATGCGTCTCTCCATGCACCATACCGTGATATGTGCCGCCACGCTCTGTAGCCCAAAGTAGGAGAGAGGGTCGCAAGTATCAGACTTTGACCTGCTAGCTGGAGTTTCCCCCGTCAGGCACCCATCTGGTTCAAGCCGTCAGCCAATCTCCACAGCTTAATAAATATTAACGTCTAACTGAGCCAGTTAGTTAGATGCGTATGCTTGGTGTACTAGGATCTTTATATAGTTTGATGCATACACTTGTTTTTTGGTAGCCCTTTTGTAATGATGGCTGATGTTTGGTTTGGAAGAGAGAGCTGCGTCTTTACTATTCTCGCCTGCTTATACTGCTTCTGTTGCACCCCCAGCCCTGGTTGATGTTGCTGTTGTTTTCAGTGTACAATCAGTAGTATATTTCGTCTGTTGGTTGAATAAATGTGTTGTTTGAACAACAAATACAATGTTTTGGAAGTTGTTGCACGGTCCGATCCTTTAGTGCCACGTGGTAGCGTATACTATTTTTCGTACGGAACACATTTTCCACTTGTCGATAACATGCAACCCACTCATGAAGGCCCAATAGAGGAGCCCATAATTAACTGGAAGGGAGGCTCTCACATGAATCCAGCCCAGGTACATGCTCATGGCCCCCTAAACATAAATAAGTAAATAAATAAAGAAATTTAAATGCTCATGCACTAGTTCTTTAAATTTACGATTTGAAAAGTCAGTTTTTACCAGGAGGATATTATTTCCTATGAGCATGTCATTAAATTAAGTCGATATCATTCTTAGGCAAAGTCGCAAAGATACCGACCAGTCTTTTTTCTCCCACCATTTTGTTCCTGCAACCAGCGGACCCATGAAAATCGTAGTCAAGATCGTAAATAGTTCCGGTCCATTATTATTTTTCGATAAGAATGCCCAACGCAGCCCAACACATTGGTGACACCACTTTATCCCAGGACTTCTGAATGTGCTTGGCTTCACACCTCAAGAAGAAAATTGTCTCAAAAAAAACCACGAGAATAAAAAGGTGCTCCGCGGTATTTTACAATAAGTTTGAGCCATATAAACTTAATTCTTATAATCTAGGATAATGAGTTTTTTGGTCTGACCGGTCCAGCCGCCAAAACAAACATGAGCCAACGGGAGCACCTGTTCCCACCTTCTACGATTGGTTGCGCTGCCGTGCACGCATCACCGCCCTGTCGTACCCTGAAATGCTGGCCAGGCCATCCCTTTACTCCCCCCGACATCATATTCTTCTCCGGCGACGGCAGCCTACCCCGCACTAGAACCAGCATAGTGAACCCTCATACTCCCCTCCATCTACGGCCATACTGCTATACATGTTCCCTGGATCATGTTCATTCCTATTCGAGGCCTCGCCGTCGTCCTCCGCCTTGGTGCGCTCGCCGCGGCGCCGCTGTCCGGCCCTGTCAACATAGTGAATCGGGAGAGGACAGTAGTTGTGCGTATGACACTACAGACCCTCAGATGCACCCCTCTTTTTCATTTACTCTAATCCACCCTGCTGATATCTGGGACCCACGTCATTGTCAACGTATAGTCAATTAACGACTGAATTGCGCAACTATTTTTTTGAGGATTTGTTCAGAGGAGCAGGCTAGAAACTGGGTTGTGCGGTATTTGTGGCCCGTCTAACAACATGGCCAGCCCATCAGTTTTTTCTTTGGGAAATCATGTAGCCCACCATTTGTTTTTGAAGAATACCCAAGCTAGGCCTATTTGTTTTCTCGGACTTATTGGGCTGCAAATCTTTCAAGACGAGGAGGGATGCACTCTGGCCTGACCAAAGAGTATGGCAGTATATCTTAAAAGTAATATGAAAGGGGTTACAAATTCCAAAAAAATATAGCAACTGGGCAATTAGTTTCTTTTTTTGTTTTTGTTCATCACTGATATTTAATATTTCATTGGATTTTAGCATGACATAGTACTGCTTTATTTTTAATTTTGTTTTAGTATTGCTACTAATTTTTGGATTAAGAATATTTTATTCCATAGTAAAAATATGTGAATTTTTAAAATTCGCATATTTTTTAGTTCAAAAATTTTAACCCTCGCACTGACCAGAAAATGGACAGGAATTCTAAAAATGGAAAATGGGCTGCAAATAATTCCATATGAAATAGCAAATGGGTTGTAAATTATAAGAATAATAGCAAATGGGTTGTACACGCCACATATTTCGAGGCTGACTTGTTTACGCAAGGCTTTGTCAGTCAATACACGATTCTAGCAGCAGTGACTATTGGATGTCCATCCAACGCCCGGTGTGCTTCTTCAATCTCTGATCTTCCTGCTCCAGCCGCCTAAACCAGCGCCGGCGGGACTGCCTGCTCCCTCCTCTTGTGGCCAGCTGTGATGCTGCGCAGGCTTCACCGGGCCACCTACTCCCTCCGCTGGCCTGGCCATCCCTCTACCCACCCGCACCTCCTGTTATTCTTCCGTGACGACAGCCTCACGCCGTAGCCGAACTAGTCAACCGTCATACTCTCCTCAGCATGGGTATCGACTATTGTGTCTTCGCCGGCTCCGGTTCGTTCCATTCCTAGGCCTCATCGTCGTCCACTGCGCTGGTGCTCTAGGCGCGGCGTGCTCAACATTCAATAAAATGACAGCCATCAGAATAGGGATGTACGTGGAGAGGCTGACAGTAAGGACCCCCATGGTCCATGGACGCACGCAAGCAACTGCCTCCTTATTACGCAAAAAATGATTCCTCCCACTGACATCTGGGGCGCACCGGTTCGTAGGCTGGCCTGTAGGCCTACTAAGTTGACGCGTACGTAGGGCATAGTCAACTTACTGAAAAAACGATTCTAGCAGCAGTGATCGTACGATGTCCATCCAGCGACCGTAGTGCTTCTTCAACCTCTTGTCTTCTTGCTCCAGCCGCCTAAACCAGCGCCGGTCATGCCGCCTGTTCCTGCCTCCCTTGGCTGGCTCTGCTACCGCACAGACCTGACCGCCCCAACCTCTGGCAGGCCATCCCTCTACTCACGCACAACCCCTGTTATTCTGCGGCGACGGCAACCTCACACCGCAGCCGAACTAGTCAACCCTCGTACTCCTCTCCGCGTGGGCATCCACTGCCGCGCCTTCCATGGCCCCACGTCATCCCCTTCCTAGGCCTCGCCGTCGTCCACCGCCTTGGTGCTCTCGCACGGCATGGTCAATGTGGTCAAGGAACGACTTCCGTCAGAAGAGTACTATACGTGAAGAGGTTGACAGCCGTGACCACGGCCGCAGCAAGGAAGTTCCTCCTTATTACGCGCAAAATAATGATTCCTCCACTTGACAGCAGGGACCCACCAGACAGGCAACCGTATTTCACGAAAAAAATGTCCCTCCTGACTGCTGGGACCCACCAGCTACATCTTCGCACGCAAGGAAGTGCATCCATATTACGGGAAAAAATGATTCACCCCCTGACCGCTGGGACCCACCATCTATATCTTCTCATGTAAGGAAGTGCCTTCTTACCTCCCTAACAGCTGTGACCCACCCAGTCGAACCGTACATATGGTTGTCAGTCTGGTCGCGAACGTGTACGTACATACTGGTCGATCGTCTGTCTGCAGGCTGCAGCGATGGACCGTGGCCGAGTAAGGAAGGGCACATGTCGTAGTAGAGGCGTGGACGTAGCATGTCACGCAATCCTGTCAATATCGTGTACACGTACGTACAGCCGGGGTGCAAGAAAGTAAATACGGCCACGTACGTACATACATGCGGGGTCTCAAACGCCTACTCGCGCATACGTACGGCCAAGGCTCGTGTCCATGGAGAGCCATCAGAGAGCAGCGATGGTGTCCTGTTCATCAGCAGCCAACCGGCTGGGTCGGAACGGAGAAACTGCATCATGTTCATCGGGAGGCAATGGAATGTGTCCTATTCATCAGGAGCCAACCGGCTTGGACGGAACAGTGAAAACAAGGCGTGGCGTACCGCAGAACGGAGGAACTGGCCTTCTATTCGACCATGTATGATCGAAATGGGATCCTGTTCACCGAGAGGGGTCTGGCATACTGCAAAACGGAGGAAACAGACTTTTGTTCGCCCTCCTACGGTCGAAATGGGGTCCTATTGATCGGGAGGGGTATGGCATACCGCAAAACGGAGGAAACAGACTTCTCTTCGACCTCCTACGGTCAAAACCGGGGTCCTATTCATCGGGAGGGGTGTGGCGTACCACAAAACGGGACTCCATGGGCTACTGTTCATCCACCGTCTACTGCCTTGCTCCAGCCTCCACGGGCTACTGTTCATCCACCATTGACGTCCTCCAGGCTCCACCTACGACTGTTCATCCTTGGCGTCTCCCTCCTGCCTCCACGGGCTCTTATTCATCCACCCTCCAACACCTCTTCACCGGCTACTGTTCAACCACCCCTCCACCGGCTACTGTTCATCCAGCCCTCCACCGGCTACTGTTCAACCAGCCCTCCACGGGGTCCTATTCATCCACCCCAACCGGCTCGATCGGGGTGATGTTCATCCAGCGGCAACGGCCTCTAGGTACTACCACCGGAAACTGTTCATCCAACCTCCATCGGGAACTGTTCATCCAACCGCAACAACACTCATTATTCATCAAGAGGCAGCAGGTTCAATCGGCTTCAGTTAGCATCAGTAACCAAGGAATCGTACGACTGGGTTCAGTTAACAGCCAAATCGATCGATCGCTCGGGTTCAGTAACGCGTAGCCTGCGGTGTAATCGCTCGGGTTCAGTAGGCGAACGCCTCGCTCGGGTTCAGTTAGAGCCCAACGCCTCGCACACACGCGCGTACGAGTACGAGAGAAACGCGCAATCCCTCCGTGCATCTCTCAGCCTCGACCACCCACCGTAACCGAGAACTCCCCAATATTTTCCACTCCCTCGCTTCTACCCCGGTTTTTTCCGTCATGGATGGCCCAAAGAATGTCATGCAGCTGCGTCTCCGGCCCGCCCAGGACAAAAAGCCCATTTTTTGTCATGATTTTTTGTCATAGAAGTAAGAGCCCACCACATTTATGATGATACATGTTTTTGTCACAATTATCGTCATAGAAGTATCATAAGCATGGCAGGAAAAAAATCATTCGGCCCAAAATGTCATGAATGTGTCTTTTTTGTAGTGTTGTTCTTTGTGTGCAGGTACCGTTTACATAGTGCTGCGTGGTCTCCTACTGGTTTGATAACCTTGGTTTCATAGTTGAGGTAAATACTTACTGTTGATGTGCTGCATCATCCCTTCCCCTTTGGGGAAATACCAACGCAACTCAAGAGCACGTCAAAGGAATTTCTGGCGCCGTTGCCGGGGAGACATCATCAACATATATCAGGTTCCTAATCAAAAATCTCATCTCCTTTTACTTTACATTATTTGCCATTTTCATCTAGTTTTCATCTCCCCCACTTCAGAAAAATTTGCCATTTTTATTCGCCCTCTTTTTCGCTCGCCATTTTCCGGCTAGATCTCTTACATTGCTTGTCACCATGAGTGATTTTGGTATGGCAGAAACATACGATGGCCTGACTCCTAAGATTTGAAGATCAGGCAATCTGGATGCTAAAACCTTTGTTTTGGGACAAGGGAATATTATGGGGAAAGAACATATACATGATTTTTTCAATTGTGTTGGAAATTTGACTCTTGATGACACCTCGATACTCAAAAGAACAAAATCTTATGCAGAAGCTATTTCAGCTCTAGTACTAAAACTTGAGAATAGATTTATTCTTACCCATCCTACCTTGCAAATATTGTTTTATGAGCTACCTGCTTTAAAGGATCCTAAAGCTTAAAAGTTAGCTACCCATATTCTTATGAATGAATTTGATCACATATTAAGGGAAGGTAGGGAATTTTTTGATTTTTATGGTATGAACCGCGAAAAACCGGTCATTGATGAGATCCTTTAAAATAGTGATTAAATTTTGAGACACTTGCTTGGTAATAATCAATTTTTCGATGAAAATCTTAAGAAGGCAGTGCCCGTTTTAGATATAATCCAACAAGTTTTTAATGATGTCAATCAACAATACTCTTGGATCGTCACTGGTAACCAAAGGGGGTATAAAGATTAGCAACTTGATAATGCCAAAATTATTATGAACAATGTGTTTCAAGTTTTTTTACAAAACCTCATGATGAGAACACATCTATGGAAAATAAAAACAAGGATGACAACACTTAAGATCTTGGTAGTATGCCTAGCTAAGGGTGTAAAATGATAGCGCTCGTTGGGAGGCAACCCAACTTGTATCTTTTTGGTTTTTGGTTTTCTTGCTGTTTTTAATAAATTACCCAATAATACCTCTGGTTTGATGTGTTTTTGTGGTTTAAATAAATTTTTGTGCCAAGCAAAGCCTTTGGGATGATTTGGTTGATAGTTGATTTGATTGCGTTGAAATTTAGAAAATTTTGCGTCCAGAGTTAGAATTTCTGACGATCACTGGAGGGTGATAAACTCTTGCCTTTTTTACACATTATCTAGATACAAATTTTCCACGTTATCCCTATTTTTCAGAATTTTCAGAGCTATATAAGTATGGTAAATAAATCGCATCTTTACATACCGTTCTCTTTTTGACAGATTGTGTTTCCGTTGTGTTATATGCTTGTTTTGATTGATCTATGGTTTCTTTTGAAGAATTTTTGCCATAGAAAAGTTAGAATATAATAGATATGATATAATTATAAAATATGAATTGGTTTGCTACAGTACCTAGAGTAAAGATTAGTTGTGTTATACTAACGGATCTCATGAGGTTTTGATAAGTTTTGTGTGATTAAAGTTTTCAAGTTTTGGGTGAGATCACGATGGATGAAGGAATAAGGAGTAACAAAAGGCTAAGCTTGGGGATGACCAAGGCACCCCAAGATAATATTCAAGAAGAATCAAGCAACTAAGCTTGGGGATGCCCCGAGTGGCATCCCCTCTTTCTTCTGACGACCATCGGTATTTTACTTGAGACTATATTTTCATTCGTCACATATTATGTGTTTTGCTTGGAGCGTCTTGTATGATATGAGTCTTTGATTGTTTTTATTTTTATTTTTCAATAAGTATCCTAGCTATACACACCTATTTAAGAGAGCCAATTATGTTGTGCTTGCTCTTATACTTCACTTAATTTTTTCAAGAGTTATGGAATTGCTCTAGTGCTTCACTTATATCTTTTTGAGCATGGTGTGCTTTGCTATTTTTGAAGAAATTCTCTAATGCTTCACTTAGACTAATTTTAGGGAAGAAAATATTATTCTCATGTTCTTCACTTATATTTTTGTGAGCTTATCAAAAGCAACATATGAAACTAGTCCCAAAGTGATAGATATCCAAGGGGGATATAATAAAAACTTTCATGAAGATCATTGGACAAAATAAACTTGATTCTTTGTAATAGGTTTGAGATATGATGATAGTGATATGTGAGCCATGTTAATGAGTAATTATCTTTTAGTAAGAATATTGATGTTAAGGTTTTTGATTCCCTATGCAAGCACGAAAGTCAATCGTCATGCAATGAAATTACATCCTACTTGTGTCACATTATTGGGTGTTAGTTATTTTTAATGTTCTCTTATGATGGTTTTCATTCCTTGGTTGGTCACTTCTCAATCCCTTGCTAGCCTCCACCTTGTACTAAGTAGAAATACTACTTGTGCATCGAAATCCTAATACCCAAGTTGTGCCAAATGAGTTCACCATACTTACATATATGCGGTATTTCCTTGTCGTTCTAAGCAAATTTGTATGTGCTAACTCTAAATTCAAAATAAATTTATCTTTTGTGTGGTCGTACCGCTCAGGAAGTGGCGAGGGGTGGCTAATATGTTTCATGCTAGATGTGTTATTCTTAAGATAAGTGTTTATTCACTTGTCATTACACGAGAGTATGGCGGTAATAGGGATTCCCGGTCCCGAAATGGAAAGAAAAATTACCTTATGTTGTCAAATAATAAATGCCTTGGAAAGTGTTGGTATGGAGGGCACCCGTGGATACGGTTAGCCATGGCTTGTGAAAGTTTGGTGGAAAAAGGAATACACTTTATTTTTTGTTTGGGAACCGCCTATGATATATCTAGTAGGGAAAGTGTTGGGAACTCTAAGTCGTTCTCGTTGACGAGAAAAGCATGCCACCGAAAATAATTTTATCTCTCAATTTAAGCTTTGAGCTCTGGCACCTCTACGAATCCATACTTCCCTCTGCGAAGGGCCTATCTTTTACTTTATGCAATTTTTATTTTTATTTGAGTCTCCATCTTCTCTTATAAAGCACCAACTACGGAACACTATTCTCACACTTGAACATTGGATATAGTTAATATTTGGATGTGTTGCATGAATCGATCAATGATTGAACATGATGGGCTAGGGATAACTTACTTTAGTATTGATATTTTGAAAGACATGGTTGTTTGTTGATATGCTTGAGTATTAAGGTCTAAGTGTCAAAACTAGACTATTGCTTTGAACCATATAGAAGTCCAAATGTCAATGCTATAAAGAAATAATATGTGATGAACATGATAGGCAGCATTCCACATCAAAAAAATTGTTTTTATCATTTACCTACTCGAGGACAAGCAGGAATTAAGCTTGGGGATGTTGATACGTCTCCAATCTATCACTCTTGGATGTTTTACAATCATTTTAGATCATTTTTTGGGACTAACCTATTGACATAGTGCCCAGTGCCAGTTGCCATTTTTTTGCTTGTTTTTAACATCGCAGAAAATCAATACCAACCGGAGTCCAAATGCAGCAAAACGTTTTGTGGATTTTTTTGGGGATGAAAAGTCACCTAGTGGGCCAGAGAAGCACTTGGGGGTGCCCAGGTGGGTTGTGCCCACCTCGGTCGCCTCGTGCACCGCCTCTTCGCTCTATAAATACTCTGATATTCCATAAACCCTAGAGGAGTCGCCAAAATTTTATTCGAGTTGCCGCAAGTTCCAGAACTACAAGATCGAATCTAGAGCCCTTTTCCGGCACTCCGCCGGAGGGGAACATGATCACTAAGGGGTTCATCATCTCATTGGTGCCTCTCCGAGGATGTGTGAGTAGTTTACCACAGACCTACGGGTCCGTAGGCAGTAGGTAGATGGCTTCTTCTCTCTTTGTATCTCAATACAATGGTCTCTTGGAGATCTATTTGATGTAATCACTTTTTGTGGTGTGTTTGTTGGTATCCGAGGAATTGTGAGTTTATGATCAGATTTGCCTTGATTTCATATCCATTCTTGATTATTATAGCCTCGTATTTCTTCTCCCATATTTGGGTTTTGTTTGGCCAACTTGATCTATTTATCTTGCAATGGGAAGAGGTGCTTTGTAATGGGTTCGATCTTGCGGTGTCCTTTCCCTATGATAGAAGGGGAAGCAGGGCACACATGTATTGTTTCTATTAAGGATAAAAAGATGGGGTATATTCCTACATGAATAGATCTTGTCTACATCATGTCATTGTTCTTATTGCATTACTCCTTTTTTCCATGAACTTAATACACTAGATGCATGCTGGATAGCGGTCGATGTGTGGAGTAATAGTAGTAGATGCAGGCACGAGTCGGTATACTAATCTTGGACGTGATGCCTATATACATGATCATTGTCTTGGACATCGTCATAATTATTTGCTTTTCTATCAATTGCCCAACAGTAATTTGTCTAGCCGCCGTATGCTATTTTCTCGAGAGAAGTCACTAGTGAAATCTACGAACCCCGAGTCTATTTTCCAATCATATACTTTTAGATCTATATTGCCATTTGCCTTTTCCTTTATTTGCAACTTTTATTTTCATATCTATATTATCAAAAACACAAAAATACCCTACTACAATTTTATCCCGTCAACTCGTCAATTTCTGGCACCGTTGCCTGAAAGGGATTGACAATCCCTTTAACGCGTCGGGTAGCAAGTATTTGTTCTTTATGTGCAGGTACTACTTACATAGTGTTGCGTGGTTCTCCTACTGGTTCGATAACCTTGGTTTCATAACTGAGGGAAATACTTACCGTCGCTGTGCTGCATCATTCGTTCCTCTTTGGGGAAATACCGACGCATCTCAAGCGCACGTCGCCTCCCCCTTTCCCTTGTCGTATGTCGGCTGCTACAACACCTATGGTCTTCAAGGTGGGTCAAATTTTGCGGTTCGTCGGTCTAGGGTGTCCACTTGGTCCAAAGCTGGTCCTTTTGGACGGTCTTAGGGGTGTCTCGATGTTGGGCGGTGGCCCTGACGGTGGGAGGCGTGGCATTCGTGGGCTAAACCTACGTCTCAGGTGTGGGCGGACAACCATGTCCTTGCAGGGGGCTTGTTTGCAGCTGGTTGGCGAAGGGAGGGTATGTCGGAGGGGTGCGAGCGTCGGAGTTCAACACTTGCCAAGTTCTTTTACTGGCCGACGGCAGCGGCATCCATGGACATCGCATCATTCATCTAGGTGCCTTGGCGAAGCTCCCGTCCCTTGCATGTGACTTCAGGTGAATACTTAATCTACGGATCAGACGGTGGCGGCTATCCGTGTGCGTCTGCCTTTAGGCACTGTCTTGGAGACCCTCCTCTGTCATGAACCGTCTCACCCTGATACGTCTCCAACGTATCTACTTTTCCAAACCCTTTTGCCCTTGTTATGGACTCTAACTTGCATGATTTGAATGGAACTAACCCGGACTGACGCTGTTTTCAACAGAATTGCCATGCTGTTGTTTTTGTGCAGAAATAAAAAGTTCTCAGAATGACCTGAAACTCCATGGAGATTTATTTTGGAAAATATAAAAAATATCTGCAAGAAGATCCATATCAGGGGGCCCACACCCTGACCACGAGGGTGGGGGGCGCGCCCCCTTGCCCAGGGCGCGCCCCCCTGCCTCGTGGGCCCCCTGGTGCTCCATCGACGTATCCCCAGATCCTATATATTCAATTTCGGGGAGAAAAAAAATCAAGGAGAAAGAATTATCGTGTTTCACGAGACGGAGCCGCCGCCAAGCCCTAATCTCTCTCGGGAGGGCTGATCTGGAGTCCGTTCGGGGCTCCGGATAGTGGAGATCGTCGCCATCGTCATCATCAACCTTCCTCCATCATCAATTCCATGATGCTCACCGCCGTGCGTGAGTAATTCCATGGTAGGCTTGCTAGACGGTGATGGGTTGGATGGGATCTATCATGTAATCGAGTTAGTTTTGTTAGGGTTTGATCCCTAGTGTCCACTATGTTCTGAGATTGAAGTTGCTATGACTTTGCTATGCTTAATGCTTGTCACTAGGGCCCGAGTGCCATGATTTCAGATCTGAACCTATTATGTTTTCATGAATATAGGTGTGTTCTAGGTCCTATCTTGCAAGTCTATAGTCACCTACTATGTGTTATGATCCGGCAACCCCGAAGTGACAATAATCGGGACCACTCCCGGTGATGACCATAGTTTGAGGAGTTCATGTATTCACTATGTGTTAATGCTTTGGTCCGGTACTCTATTAAAAGGAGGCCTTAATATCCCTTAGTTTCCAATAGGACCTCGTTGCCACGGGAGGGTAGGACAAAAGATGTCATGCAAGTTCTTTTCCATAAGCACGTATGACTATATTCGGAATACATGCCTACATTGCATTGATGAACTGGAGCTAGTTCTGTGTCACCCTAGGTTATAACTTCTACATGATGAATTGCATCCGGCATAATTTCCCATCACCAATCCAATGCCTACGAGCTTTTCCTATATTGCTTGTTGCTTATTTACTTTTCCGTTGCTACTATTACAAAAACTATAAAAACACTATCGTTACTTTTATTGCCGCTACCGCCACTATCATATTACTTTGCTACTAAACTATCTTGCTGCAGATACTAAGTTTCCAGGTGTGGTTAAATTGACAACTCAGCTGCTAATACTTGAGAGTATTCTTTGGCTCCCCTTGTGTCGAATCAACAAATTTGGGTTGAATACTTTACCCTTGAAAACTGTTGCGATCCCCTACAATTGTGGGTTATCAAGACTATTTTCTGGCGCCGTTGCCGGGGAGCATAGCTCTATTCTTTAAGTCACTTGGGATTTATATCTGTTGATCACTATGAAGAATTTGAAGGACTCAAAAATCAAGATCTTACCCTCAACTACGAGGGGAGGTAAGGAACTGCCATCTAGCTCTGCACTTGATTCTCCTTCTGTTATGAGTAAACTTGCGACACCTACTCTTGCTATTGAATCTGATATGCCGTATGTTCTTGATGATGCCACTTTTGCTATGTATGATGAAACTACTTCTATGCTTGATAATACTGTGCCACTAGGTGAATTTCTAGATGAACAAATTGCTAAGGTTAGGGAGACTGCAAATGTTGAAACTGATGATATTTATGAAAGTGATGATGAGGCTACCCCAATAGATATGAATTGCCTGTTGTTCCTGAGGGTTATGTTATGGATGAAGAAACTGCTAGACTTTCTTGCTTGCAATGATAGATATGATTTTAAGAAATTATTAGCTAAGCTAAAAGAGAAGTCCTTGAATGCTAGAATGAAACATGACCCTGCTTTTGCTACTTCACCTATCTGCGTTACTGATAAGGATTATGAATTCTCTGTTGATCCTGAGTTAATTACTTTGGTTGAATCTGATCCTTTCCATGACTATGAGTCTGAAACTATTGTGGCACATCTTACTAAGTTGAATGATATAGCCACCCTGTTTACCAACGATGAAAAGATTCATTACTACTATATCCTTAAGTTGTTTCCTTTCTCGTTAAACGGTGATACTAAGACCTGGTTTAATTCTCTTGATCCTGGTTGTGTTCGTAGTTCCCAGGATATGATGTATTACTTCTCTGCTAAATATTTTCCCGCTCATAAGAAACAAGCTGCCTTACGGGAAATATATAACTTTGTGCAAATTGAAGAAGAGAGTCTCCCACAAGCTTGGGGGACGCTTCTCCAATTACTTAATGCTTTGCCTGATCATCCTCTTGAGATGCATGATATACCCGATGTCTTTTATAATGGACTAACCGATGCTTCCAGAGACCACCTGGATAGTTGTGTTGGTTGTGTTTTCAGGGAAAGAACAGTTGAACAAGCTGAACTATTATTGAATAATATGCTGGCCAATGAAAATAATTGGACACTTCCTGAACCAGCCCCTAAGCCAACTCCGAAGAAAAGAGGTGTTCTATTTCTTAGTCCTGAAGATATGCAAGAGGCAAAGAAATCTATGAAAGAAAAAGGTATTAAAGCTGAAGATGTTAAGAATTTACCACCTACTGAAGAAATACATGGTCTTGATAACCCGACACAGGTAGTAAAGGTAAATTCTCTTTATAGATTTGATGAAGGTGATATTCCTCGCTATAAGTCTGCTAGCCAATGCTTAGATGAGTTTGACAATTTTATTGCGAAACAAGAAAACTTCAATGCTTATGTTGGTAGACAATTACAACACAATACTTATATGATTTAACGCTTGAGTGATTATTTGTCTAGAGCTAAAGGTGAACTGAAACTCATTAGTATACATGCTTCTATGGTCACCACTCAAGTAGAACAAGTACTTAAGGCTCAGAATGATTTGCTTAATGAATTAAATAGTAAGAATAATGACTATGATGTTAGAGTTGCTACTAGAGGTGGTAAAATGACTCAAGAACCTCTATACCCTGAAGGCCACCCTAAGAGAATTGAGCAAGATTCTCAGAGAGATAATTTAGATGCACCTAGTTCTTCTAAGAAGAATAAAGAGAAAAATGACAGGACTTTGCATGCTTCTAGTAAACCTGTAGCTGACACACCTGAGAATCCCAATCATATATCTATTTCTGATGCTGAGACACAATCTAGTAATGAACATGAACCTAGTGATAATATTAATAATGATGTTCATGATGATGCTGAACCTAGCAATGATAATGATGTAGAGATTGAACCTACCGTTGATCTTGATAACCCACAATCAAAGAATCAACATTATGATAAGAGAGACTTTGTTGCTAGGAAACACGGTAAGGAAAGAGAACCATGGGTTCAGAAACCCATGCCTTTTCCTCCGAAACCGTCCAAGAAAAAGAATGATGAGGATTTTGAGCGCTTTGCTGAAATGATTAGACCTATCTTTATGCGTATGCGTTTGACTGATGTGCTTAAAACAAATCCTTATGCCAAGTATATGAAAGATATTATTACCAACAAAAGAAAGATACCTGAAGTAGAAATTTCCACCTTGCTTGCCAATTACACTTTCAAGGGTGGAATGCCTAAGAAACTAGGAGATCCAGGAGTACCTACTATACCTTGCTCCATTAAGAAAAACTATGTTAAAACTGCTTTGTGTGATCTTGGAGCCGGTGTTAGTGTTATGCCTCTCTCTTTATATTGTAGACTTGACTTGAGTAAGTTGACACCTACTGAAATATCTTTGCAAATGGCCGATAAATCAACTGCTATACCTGTCGGTATTTGTGAGGATGTGCCTGTTGTAGTTGCAAATGTTACTATTCTAACGGACATTGTTATACTTGATATTCCTGAGGATGATAGTATGTCTATTATTCTTGGAAGACCCTTTTTGAATACTACATGGGCTGTTATTGATTGCAACAAAGGCAATGTCACTTTTCATGTCAATGGTAATGAGCATACGATACACTTTCCAAGGAAACAACCTCAGGTCCACAGTATCAATTATATTGGAAAAATTTCAACTATTACTATAGGAGGTTTTGAATTTCCTCTTCCTACTATCAAGAAGACATATGACATCCTTATTGTTGGGGACATACATATCCCCATTGAGGTAACCTAGTGTTAATCGAAATTTCTCCGGTTTCATGTTACTCGGAAAGAGTTTATTAACAAGACCTGATCAACCTTGTTAATGGATTCCTATTGATGAGCATGGGATAGGTGAATCTAGATAGCACCACCTTCTGTACCCTCCTTTTACTTTCTATTAATTAGGATAAATAAAGCGAAAATAGTATTTTCTGTCTGTATCCAGACTTATCCGTGCAATAAAAAAATATCCCAAAAATAAAAGTTCTCCAAATGCCATGAAAATGAAATATGATTTTTCTAGAATATTTGAGAAAATATGGCACAGAACACACAACGAGGGGAGCCAGCACCTGGCCACGAGGGTCCAGGGCGCGCCCCCTTGCCTCGTGGGCCCCACGTGGCCCCCTCCACTTATTCCTGCACCCACACTCTTCTTCTTCCTCCCAAAAAATCACCAACCAGCTCAAACCCGAGTTCTAGCTCATCTTGCTACCATTTTCGATCTCCTTGCTCAAAGCACCATTCACCAAACTGTTTGGGGAGATTGTTCCTTGGTATGTGACTCCTCCATTGGTCCAATTATTTTTTGTTCTAGTGCTCTATTTATTGCAATTTTTTGATGATGTGGTGACCTTGTTCTTGAGCTTGCATGTCAAATTTTATTGGTCCCAAGTAGTTCTAATGCATGATATAGTCTCTAGGCACTTATAGGAGTTGTTGCTATCAATCTTGTTGAGTTTGGTTAACTTTTATTGTGAGTTACTAAAAATTTCAGAAAAATTCAGAAAAATGCATAGGAAAAACTTTCAAGGTGATTCTTCAAGGAAGCAAGAATCGAGGATCGCGTTCCATGAGCCGGACGATGAACTACCGAGGGATGCTGACGTACGGCCTTGTGAATGGCCGTCACATGACTTTATGGATCAGGCTAGCATCAAGGATGAATTTTACGCATACGTGCGCAACGCTGACCTCGAGGGCTTCATACAAGATAAGTGCCCTCAATACCATGGCTTAACCGATAGCTTTGTGAGAAGGTTTAAATTTTCATCTTCGCGTAATACTCACACTGTCCTTTTTGACCTATATGATAAATCTTATACCATGGACTTAGAGGATTTTAATGATGCTTGTAAGCTCCCACGGTGGGGCAGTATGGGTGATCCTCGTAAATCTCTGAATTTAGAGAGTTTCTTGCTAGTATCACTGTGGGAGAATCTAGAGAAATCACACAGGCTACCAAAGGGAGCATCCATTTTCTGCTATTCATTACTTTGCTCTCTTTATCGGTAGATGCATAAATGGTAAAGATGAGGCTTGTCATATGTGCATCCCAGATCTCAGTGTTCTCAGGAGTGCTGTACTAGGTGATAGACAATATAACTTGAGAGCCATTGTTGCACGTAGGCTACACCATAATGGGTTGCATGGATATTTATTTGGTGGGATTTATGCCACTCGCATAGCCCGCCGTGTTGGTGTGCCTGTGCACGAGAATGATGAACCTTTACATCTTGCTCATTTAGATTGCCATGCTATGACTAGTCATCGGTTTATAGAGTGGGATGATCAAACCCTCAAATATCGACTAATCTTTAACCGGCATCATGCCATCCCTATTGTTCTTCCTGCCCCCACCTTGTTTAACTTTCAGGCAAAAGGGAGATACACTATAACTAGGGAGGAGGCAAATGCTTATTATAACATGACGTAGGTAGCCCACCTTCGAGTTACAGCTCAACATGCAGTGGCTGCTGCATCTCAGTACAACCCCAACTACAACTTTGGATGTCCGTCAGGCCAATACTGGCCATAGACCAACTTAGGCCAAAAGCCTAAGCTTGGGGGAGTACGTGTTTCTCATCGACTGTACATTCATGTTCACACACTTATTCTAGTTGTCGGTGCTCACACTCATTCACTGTACCATCCATGCTTAGTTTTAATTTCTTTTTCTTAGTCTTTTTCTTGTGTGCTAGAAAAACCTAGAAAAACAAAAAATATATTAGTTGTAGCTTCTAGCTAGTTTACTTTCTTTGCTTGTAGTAGTAGTTAAAATGAAAACCCCAAAAGATTTCCCGTTCTTATTTTGCTTGTTGGGAGCTTTACACGTTTCTTTTCTTTTCTTTGGGGGATAAGAGTAGAAGACCATGATTAAAATGCTTAGTGGCTCTCATATGCTTTATTGTTGATTTAACCTTGAGCCATGTTACTGAAAGTGCAACTAATCCCCGGGTGGTTTTGGTAATTAACAACAACATATATATCATTGAACTAATATTCTCTTGAGAATCATTTCAGAAAAGTTCGATGATATGGGTATGGAAATGTCTGAAGAAGTGGACCCCTCAAAATGCTAAGACAAGCATTGGCAAAAGCTCAAGACTCCTTTTTGGTTTAGTGATCAAAGATCACATTGAGTCCATAGGAAAGCCAATACTATTAAAAGGGGATGAGGTTGTGTTAATGTTCTTGTTGCTCAAGTGCTTGGTGATCTAACTCCCTCAACTATCAGCACTATTCACTACTTAACACACACCCATAAGTAATCTCGGTCACACCGATTTCTCCAACTCAGTCCCACCGAGATGAACCACTTCAGTTGTTTCTCCAAACCCTAGCTTCTCGGTCAAACCGATTCTGAGTTTCGGTCTCACCGAAAAAGGGCTGCCAACCTTCTGTGATCAGTTGACATCAATTCGGAATATCCGAGTTTATACTTTCGGTCTCACCGAAATGGCAAACCCTAACCTTTGACTCACTTCGGTCTCACCGAGATGGTATTTTCGGTCCCACCGAAAATCCCAACGTTCACTATATTTGAACTTTTGGTCTGACCGAGTTTTAACTTCGGTCTCACCGAGATTGGTCAAATGTGTGTGTAACGGTTGGATTTTGTGTGGAGGCTATATATACCCCTCCACCCCCTCCTCATTCGTGAGGAGAGCCATCAGAAAGTACCACCACTTCTATCATACACTTTCTGAGAAGTGAACCACCTACCCTTGTGTTGAGATCAAGCCATTCCATTCCTACCATATGAAACTTGATCTCTAGCCTTCCCAAGTTGCTTTCCACTCAAATCTTTCTTCCACCACAGCCATATCAGTGAGGAGAGTTGAGTGTTGGGGAGTTTATCACTTGAAGCACAAGAGCAAGGAGTTCATCATCATCAACACCGTCTATTACCTTTTGGGGGGTGGTGCCTCCTAGATTGGTTAGGTGTCGCTTGGGAGCCTCCGTCTTGATAATGTGGAGTTGAACCAAGATGTTTGTAAGGGCAAGGAGATCGCCTACTTCGTGAAGATCTACCCCGAGTAAGGCTAGTCCTCCGTGGGCGTAGGCCGTGATGGAATAGACAAGGTTGCTTCTTCGTGGACCCTTCGTGGGTGGAGCCCTCCGTGGACTCGCGCAGCCGTTACCCTCCGTGGGTTGAAGTCTCCATCAACGTGGATGTACGATAGCACCACCTATCGGAACCACGACAAAAATCTCCGTGTCACCAAACTGCGTTTGATCTTCTCCACCTCTCTTTTACATGTGCAATTTACTTTCCGCTGCATAAACTCTAGAATTGCATGTGTAGGGTGTTACTTGAACTGATCTTGTTTGTGAAACTGCCAAAAACATTGCATGACCTAAAGGCAGATTTTTTATATTGTCAAGTAGTCTAATCACCCCCCCTCTAGACCTACTTCAATCCTACAAGTGGTATCAGAGCTTTGGTCTCCATTGCCTTGGTTTCCATTGCATTGGACTCCATAAGCTTGGTTTCACAACCTAGGAGAGTATGGCGTCTAGTGAGGGTAATTATCGTAGAGGTCCTTACTTTGATGGTACAAATTTTGCTAGTTGGAAGCATAAAATGAAAATGCATATTCTTGGTCATAACCCAGCCGCATGGGGCATTATTTGTGTTGGCATGCAAGGTGACTTCTTTGAAGAAGGAAAAGTTCCGGATCGCGAAGCTACACCCGAAGAACTGAAGATGTTGCAAAACAATGCTCAAGCTTGTGACATTCTCTTCAATGCTTTGTGTCCCGAAGAGTTCAACAAAATCAGCCGTCTTGAGAATGCTAAAGAGATTTGGGATACTTTGGTTGAAATGCACGAGGGTACTGAATCTGTGAAGGAATCAAAGCTAGATATTCTTCAAGGCCAAGGACAAGCTTCAAGAAGAGATTGATGCATTCATTGAAGCACCTCAAGCCATGGTCAAGTGGGTTCCCAAGGACACATCAAGTTCTACTTCGTCAAGCTCAACTACAACACCAAGGATTCCCATCAAGATGATGTGGATCCCAAAGAAGAAGAACTAGTAGGTTCTTGAGGGTGACTCCGCCAACAAACTTCACTCATATTCATTTTGGCAAGAACTTGTGCAATCAACTTCCACATCATGCACTTGTTCATGGAGTCACAAACCCTCTTGTTGGTAAGTCAAGGGACAAGGTAATCATTGCTTTCATGGACATCATCTTTTGTGTACTTCACTCTATGTCCATGGATATTCTTGTTTGTTCCTTGTGGGACTAACCCATGTAGGTATTGAAAGTGCCCTAATCCAAAGGATTGCTCCTAACTCATGATGATCTACATCAACATTGAGCATCCACATCTTCAACATCTACATGAAGTCCTCTACGACAACCCAAGGTTAGTTTGACCCTTTAAAAGGGGTTCTCACATCTAGGGGGAGCTTTGCTCTAAAAATTGAGCTAAAAGCATCTCCAAATGATGTGAACACATAAATGCTTTATGTAAAAGTGGTAACCCCACTTGTGCTTAAACGATGAGTATGACCTATGATCAAATGTTCTCATTTGACTCCTAAGTCAATATACTCATATATAGATGACCTAGTCATCGACAAATTGTGTGCTAGTAGCTAGAGTTTTGGTTGTGCATGTTTGACACATATTTCAGTTGCTATCTTATTGTGTGAGCATGTTGGATGCATGATTTTATCCATTCAAGGACATCCATTTGTTGTTTTGATTGTTTTGGTTTCCTTTTCTGGCCAAATGGATGGACAAGAATGCCTAAGCACTTTCCCTAGCTATCTATGCTATCTTGTCTCAAAATTCTATTCATGCTTATATCACAACTTTGAACAAGTCTTTTTCGGACAGTCCGAGTGAGGAGCACTCGGAACCACCGATTCGTCTAAGGCTGACTTCCAAAACCTTCTAAGTCTATTTCGGTCTGACCGGCTTCTCAATCTCGGTCCAACCGAAACACTTAGATTGATCTAGGTTTCATCTCGGTGAAACCGAGTTCAAAATCTCGGTCTGACCGATATGTGTAACTGCACAGCAGAAATACATCTCGGTGACACCGAGTTTTTCAACTCGGTCCCACCGACAGTACGGGGTTATATATACCGAGGGCTGCGCGCGATCTATTCCTTTCAAACCGTTCGCCCTCCAAGACCCCTGCTGCCGCCGCCCTGATCTAAGGATCGTCGCCTTCGTCGCCTGTGTGCCCTTGCCGCAGGTCTCCGCCGCCGTCAACGGTAATCTTCTCCTCCGTTGCCGCCGTAGAGGGACACCACCAAGTTAGGGTGTGTCCCGATCCCTATTCATGCTCCACTTCTGATTCTTGCATGATAGGACTGCCCTGATTCAATCCACGTTTGATATGTTCCCAATACATTGTTCAGATCGTTTAGTTTCGAGGAAAATTCTTAGGTTTAGGTTTCCACGGAATGCATCTCGGTGAAGCCGATTCCTGAAACTCGGACTGACCGATTTGGTCTCTGACCATTGCACTACATAGCTCGGTCTGACCGAGTTGTGAAAATCGGAATGTCCGAATTGAAGTTTCTGTGAAACCCTAAGTTTTCGGTAGGACCGAAACCCATTTCGGTCTGACCGAAAGTGGTGTGTAGGTTCTGTTGAACACTTCGGTTACACCGAAACTTGAAATCGGTTTGACCGAAATACATTCTGTGAAAACTCAAAACTAAGTTTTTAACTCATTTTTTTTTGCAAAAACTTCTGCAGTTGTGATAACTCTTCTACTCTGCCTATACCTTATCTATTCACAGGTTTTTTTTCAGCCATGTCAGATGTCAGTGACAGCCAGAACAGGTCTGAGTCACCGTTTGCTGAGATTCCAGAGGCAGGTACAAGTCCTGAGGCTAGCAGCTCTAGTGATGATGGTGAGAGGAGCACCCCTAGTGGTCTACCTCCTGCTGCTACGAGAACCAGGAAGAAGAGAACTTCTGATTCTGAGGATTCCGACTTTGTTGCTGAGGAAGTTACCTCCAAGCCAAAGAGGCAAGTGGTTGCCAAAGAGCTCCAAGGGCAGCAGCCAAAGAAAGGCACGAGCAAAGTGAAGCAGTCTGCAGTTGCCAAGAAGCTCAACTTGGAAGAGCCTGCTCCAAGTAAGGTGAAGAAAACTTCCAAGAGGAAGAGAGTTGTTTATGCTGAACCTCAAGTTGATGCTGCTGAAGAAGAAGAAGAAGATGCACCCCAGCCTCCTCCTCAGAAAGCTAAGTTCATGGGTGATGCTATTCGGGCTCAAGCCTCCTCCAAGCCCAAGAAGCCTGCTCCAGCTAAGGCAGCTCCAGCCAAGCCCAAGAAGACAACCAGAAGCATTCCAGCTTCTGAGAAGAACAAGGGTGAGATGCCACCTTCTGAGTCAGATGAAGAGCATGTGTTGCTCAAGCTCCGTCCCAAGTTGCCACTCCACAATGATGCTCATCCTCAAGCTGAGGATATGAAGGCAAGAAAGGACAAAGGTCTCAGGCTATGGAGACAGTCTGATCCATATGCCGTAAGAAGAAGGACTGCTGTGGACCCCAGATTCCACACCAGAGAGCAGCAGGATTTCTATGAGACCGTGCTAATGGATAAGAAGCCCATTGTTGCTGACACCAGGTATGTTGACTGGAAGTACATTGACAGCAGAGAGCATCGGGACTTCTTTCCCCATGTGCATGAGAGCTTTACTGCATGTGGAGTTGCTGATTTTGTGGGTCAAGAACTAACAGCCTGGAATGACGAGATGATCATGCAGTTCTATGCCACAGCCCATTTCTACCCCGATGGCAAGATCACCTGGATGACTGAAGGTCAACGGTTTTCTTCAACTGTTGCAGAATGGGCAGAAATTCTGAATGCTCCAGTGCAGAGAGAGGACGACATTGATGTCTATGGGATTCCTAAGAAGAGTCATGATTCTATGAAGAATATGTACAAGGAGATCCCAGCTGCTGATTTGGAAGGATGGAAGCTCGGCTCAGTGTATTATCTCCAGGCAGGTCTGACCACCACCAACACTATTCTGAGGCATACTTTGATGCCTAAGTCAGGTGACCACCGGATGATACGAGGCTATTCTATCAACATGCTGCACATTCTCGATGAGAAGGCACCTTTTAAGGTGATGGACTTGATGGTTGAGACCATTAAGAGGACTGCAGCTGACCAGAAGAGGTCATGTGGGTTTGCTCCGCAGATACAGATGCTCATCAACGCCAAGTTTGGCACGGGCAAATTCATGTTGGATAGAAAGCACTTGCCACTGCAGCCAGAGCATGAGGACAACGTAGTTGTGATGGATGAAGAGGATCCCACCTCAGTTGAAGGGCAAGCCAAGATCGAAGCTGCAAAGAAAGCCAAAGCTGACAGAGAGGCAGCAGCAGCAGCAGCTAAGCCAAAGAGCTTTGGAGAGCAAATCCTTGAAGCAACCCAGAGAATTGAACAACGCCTGGCCAGCATTGAGCAATCTCAGGAGAGCCTTGAGAGGATTGTCGAGGACAAGATCCACGCTCTAGACGTGAAGCTGACTGAGATTCAGGTGTCTGTCAACAAGCTTGAGGCAGACATGGAGGAGACTAGGCAGGAGAGAGCAGAGCTTATGCAGGATGATATAGTCCAGGACTCTCATCGCCAGAATGCTCCGGTTCCCAGAGGATCCAGGTCTGCAGCTATCCCAGTTACTTCAGCTCCAGCTTCAGCTCCAGCTCCAGCATCCACTCCTCCAGCGCAGACATCAGCAGAAGTCTTCGCCGACGCAGCTATCTCTACACCGACATCGACCCAGACGGGAGCAGCCAGCCGAGCCCGCAGTGACGCTTAGCTCTATACCTTTTCGAACTTTTTGGTAACTTGTTGCCAAAGGGGGAGAAATTGCTATAGATCATAGGGCTTCGAGAGAGAGAGTGCTCTTTCGTCTTTTCGTTCTTTTGCCGGTTTTCCCTGTGATACATTGGTTTCTTTTGGTTCCAGATACTTTATGTGTGCTTGCTACTACGTTTGATGCTACCTTAATGAGTGCTTAGTCATACTATGCCTTAATGAGTGCTTATTGCTTATTATATGCTATTTCTTATTGTATGGCTATTTACTCTTGTCTTGGTGATTGAGTGCATGTTATTCATTCTTATCATTTTGTGCGCTCCACCAAGATGTATGTGACATGGAAGAGTAACCCATTATCCTAATCGATTGTGCATTTGCATTCAAACGCAAGTTTTAAATAATGCACAAATTTAGGGGGAGCTCTTGTTTATCACATACTTCTCAAAGCGACGATATTATTCTTTGATTATATCTCTTGTCGAAGCTTTGATCTATATGTTGTCATCAATTACCAAAAAGGGGGAGATTGAAAGTGCAACTAATCCCCGGGTGGTTTTGGTAATTAACAACAACATATATATCATTGAACTAATATTCTCTTGAGAATCATTTCAGAAAAGTTCGATGATATGGGTATGGAAATGTCTGAAGAAGTGGACCCCTCAAAATGCTAAGACAAGCATTGGCAAAAGCTCAAGACTCCTTTTTGGTTTAGTGATCAAAGATCACATTGAGTCCATAGGAAAGCCAATACTATTAAAAGGGGATGAGGTTGTGTTAATGTTCTTGTTGCTCAAGTGCTTGGTGATCTAACTCCCTCAACTATCAGCACTATTCACTACTTAACACACACCCATAAGTAATCTCGGTCACACCGATTTCTCCAACTCAGTCCCACCGAGATGAACCACTTCAGTTGTTTCTCCAAACCCTAGCTTCTCGGTTAAACCGATTCTGAGTTTCGGTCTCACCGAAAAAGGGCTGCCAACCTTCTGTGATCAGTTGACATCATTTCGGAATATCCGAGTTTATACTTTCGGTCTCACCGAAATGGCAAACCCTAACCTTTGACTCACTTCGGTCTCACCGAGATGGTATTTTCGGTCCCACCGAAAATCCCAACGTTCACTATATTTGAACTTTCGGTCTGACCGAGTTTTAACTTCGGTCTCACCGAGATTGGTCAAATGTGTGTGTAACGGTTGGATTTTGTGTGGAGGCTATATATACCCCTCCACCCCCTCCTCATTCGTGAGGAGAGCCATCAGAAAGTACCACCACTTCTATCATACACTTTCTGAGAAGTGAACCACCTACCCTTGTGTTGAGATCAAGCCATTCCATTCCTACCATATGAAACTTGATCTCTAGCCTTCCCAAGTTGCTTTCCACTCAAATCTTTCTTCCACCACAGCCATCTCAGTGAGGAGAGTTGAGTGTTGGGGAGTTTATCACTTGAAGCACAAGAGCAAGGAGTTCATCATCATCAACACCGTCTATTACCTTTTGGGGGGTGGTGCCTCCTAGATTGGTTAGGTGTCGCTTGGGAGCCTCCGTCTTGATGATGTGGAGTTGAACCAAGATGTTTGTAAGGGCAAGGAGATCGCCTACTTCGTGAAGATCTACCCCGAGTAAGGCTAGTCCTCCGTGGGCGTAGGCCGTGATGGAATAGACAAGGTTGCTTCTTCGTGGACCCTTCGTGGGTGGAGCCCTCCGTGGACTCGCGCAGCCGTTACCCTCCGTGGGTTGAAGTCTCCATCAACGTGGATGTACGATAGCACCACCTATCGGAACCACGACAAAAATCTCCGTGTCACCAAACTGCGTTTGATCTTCTCCACCTCTCTTTTACATGTGCAATTTACTTTCCGCTGCATAAACTCTAGAATTGCATGTGTAGGGTGTTACTTGAACTGATCTTGTTTGAGAAACTGCCAAAAACATTGCATGACCTAAAGGCAGATTTTTTATATTGTCAAGTAGTCTAATCACCCCCCCTCTAGACCTACTTCGATCCTACAGTTACCTTGTCTTCTCTCTTGTATTAAATGTCCGCAGATTCCAGCTTAGTCCAATGCACGTGCACTATTATTATTATCCACACCATTTAGTCGTGCGAGTGAAAGGCAATAAGGATGATATATGATAAACTAATTGAGATGAGAAAAGCTGGTATGAACTCGAGCTCTCTTGTTTTTATAAATATGATGGCTCGTCGTTCCTGATTCAGCTTGTTATGAATGGAACATGCTTGCAATGACAATTAGATATCATAGCTGCTTATGCCATGCTTAATTAGCTGAGAGTTTATAATGGTCTATCTTGCGTGCCAACATGATATTAAAATGGTTGTGATGTGGTATGATGGGGTGGTATCCTCCTTTGGACGATTTAAGTGATCTGACTCGGCACATGTTCACGCTTGTAGTTGAAACAAATCAACATAGACTCCACGATACTTATGTTCATGGTGATTTATATCCTACTCATGCTTGCATTCATTGTTGATTAATTTTAATGCATGTTCATGACCGTTGTTTCTCTCTAGCTGGTCGCTTCCTAGTCTCTTTCTAGCCTTCACCTGTACTAAGCGGGAATACTGCTTGTGCATCCACTTCCATAAACCTAAAAGTTATTCCACATGAGTCCACTATACCTTCCTATATGCGGTATTTACCTGTCGTTCCAAGTAAATTTGTATGTGCCAAAACCTTCAAAAGAAATTCTATTTTGTATGCTCGAACATCTCATGTATCAACTAGGGCTGTCTATATCTTCCATGCTAGGTGGTTATTCTCACGATGAGTGGACTCCGCTCATCTTTCATGAGAAAATGGCTGGTAATCGGGATGCCCAGTCCCATGCTCAAATCATAATAATTAAACAAAACTCCCCCAGGGCTGTTGCTGGTTTGGACGGTACCCGTTGTTTCGGGCTAGCCGTGGAGTGTGCTTGTTGGTGGTTGGGGGAGTATAAACTTTACCATTCTGTTTGGGAACCGCCTATAATGTGCGTAGCATGGGAGATATCGAGATTCTTGGTTGTTATGTTGGCAATGAAAGTATACCACTCAAAATGTTATTCATTTCTATTTAAAAATCGAGCTCTGGCACCTCTACAAATCCCTGCTTCCCTCTACGAAGGGCCTATCTATTTACTTTTATGCAGAGTCATCATCCTCCTATCAAAGAGCACCAGTAGGAGAGCACCTCTGTCGTTGCATGTATTACTATTAATTTGCATTGAGTATGATCATGACTGGATCTCTTTTATCGTGAATTACAATGTCTAGTCAGTCCTTGATCTTTAAAGGTGCTCTGCATTTATGTTTTGCGGTCTCAGAAAGGGCTAGCGAGATACCATCTTGTTATATCATATCATGATTGTTTTGAGAAAGTGTTGTCATCCGAGGTTTATTATTATTGCTCGCTAGTTGATTATGCCATTGATGTGAGTAGTCTTGAGACCTGAAAGTTATTATGAATGTGGTTAGTTCATGATCTTGTTGAAAACTTGAATGCTGGCTTACATATTTACAACAACAAGAGCAAACAGAGCTTGTCAAAGTTTTTCTTCATCACTTTCAGTTTATCAACTGAATTGCTTGAGGACAAGCAAAGGTTTAAGCTTGGGGGAGTTGATACGTCTCTAGCGTATCTACTTTTCCAAACCCTTTTGCCCTTGTTATGGACTCTAACTTGCATGATTTGAATGGAACTAACCCGGACTGACGCTGTTTTCAACAGAATTTCCATGGTGTTGTTTTTGTGCAGAAATAAAATGTTCTCGGAATGACCTAAAACTCCACGGAGATTTATTTTGGAAAATATAAAAAATATCTGCAAGAAGATCCATACCAGGGGGCCCACACCCTGTCCACGAGGGTGGGGGGCACGCCCCCCTACTTCGTGGGCCCCCTAGTGCTCCACCGACGTATCCCCAGATCCTCTATATTCACTTTCGGGGAGAAAAAAATCAAGGAGAAAGAATTATCTCGTTTCACGAGACGGAGCCTCCGCCAAGCCCTAATCTCTCTCGGGAGGGCTGATCTGGAGTCCATTCGGGGCTCCGGAGAGTGGAGATCGTCGCCATCGTCATCATCAACCTTCCTCCATCACCAATTCCATGATGCTCACCGCCGTGCCTGAGTAATTCCATGGTAGGCTTGCTGGACGGTGATGGGTTGGATGGGATCTATCATGTAACCGAGTTAGTTTTGTTAGGGTTTGATCCCTAGTGTCCACTATGTTCTGAGATTGATGTTGCTATGACTTTGCTATTCTTAATGCTTGTCACTAGGGCCCGAGTGCCATGATTTCAGATCTAAACCTATTATGTTTTCATGAATATATGTGTGTTCTTGATCCTATGTTGCAAGTCTATAATCACCTACTATGTGTTATGATCCGGCAACCCCGAAGTGACAATAATCGGGCCACTCCCGGTGATGACCATAGTTTGAGGATTTCATGTATTCACTATGTGTTAATGCTTTGGTCTGGTACTCTATTAAAAGGAGGCCTTAATATCCCTTAGTTTCCAATAGGACCCCGCTGCCATAGGAGGGTAGGACAAAAGATGTCATGCAAGTTCTTTTCCATAAGCACGTATGACTATATTCGGAATACATGCCTACATTGCATTGATGAACTGGAGCTAGTTCTGTGTCACCCTAGGTTATAACTTCTACATGAAGAATTGCATCCGACATAATTTCCCATCACCGATCCAATGCCTACGAGTTTTTCCTATATGGCTTGTTGCTTATTTACTTTTCCATTGCTACTATTACAAAAACTACAAAAACACTATCGTTACTCTTATTGCCGCTACCGCCACTATCATATTACTTTGCTACTAAACTATCTTGCTGCAGATACTAAGTTTCTAGGTGTGGTTGAATTGACAACTCAGCTGCTAATACTTAAGAGTATTCTTTGGCTCCCCTTGTGTTGAATCAACAAATTTGGGTTTAATACTTTACCCTCGAAAACTGTTGCGATCCCCAACACTTGTGGGTTATCACACCCCTCCTCATTTCAATGTGGAGGTCTCCATCCTTCCCAATCAGTTATCCTTCGCTCATTCTTAGTTAGCTTGGTAGGCTGTGTCATGGGGGGATAGTGCCCGATATCTAGCCTTGGGTGTGTGTTGTGTGTGGTGGTAGTGTGTGTTGTATCGGGTTGTCCCGATGTTTGTGATGATGGCTACTATATAATATAAAGCGGGAGAAACCCTTTTTCTTCAAGATGCTATGTGGTGTGTATGTGCGGTTATAGTGATGAGTACGTACGCATATTATTTTTTGAAGTTCGGCAACCTTTATTAAACTAGAATTATGTCTGTTACAATAGAGGATATAAGGAAATCAGGTAGTTTAACATGCCAAATATAAGTACATTTCCTTCTAATAGCTCGGGCTAGCGCATGGGCCGTGGCATTACTCTCCCATGCACAATGCAAAATTGTTGCCTTGTTGAAAGAATTCATCATCTCTTGACAATAATCGGTGATCACCGCAGCTGAAGCTCGGTAGTTTTCAGGGTGAAGTACATCATTAACAATTTCTGTAGAATCACACTCCACCACCAGTGAGAATATCCTAAGGTCTTGAGCAAGTCGAAGTCCTTCCAGTATAGCTCTCGCCTCCATGGACGGCGCATCAATGGACGACTCCCAATACGTGCAGCACACCGCTAGAAACCCACTAGTCGAGTCCCTTAGCATGGCCCATGTTGCTCCATCACCTAAGTCCGGGTGGCAGCTGCCATCTACATTCAATTTTACCACTCATGATGCCAGCTGTACCCATCTACATTTTCTTTCAGGTTTCTTGATTTTCAGAGCAAGCAAATTTGCCACAATTCCCTTTATACTTAGAGTCGTTCTCTTAGGTGAACCTATAGTCTCAGCATGCGCCTTCTTGCTCCGATCCCACCAGAGGTACCACCTGATCACCATTACTGTTTCAACTCCATTTGTATTGGTAACTAACTGCCTACTTACATCTGTGTACACAACAGTTCCTCAAGGATCGCAGAACATGACCGTTCCATCTGTAACAATGGGTCAATGTACACTTTTAGCCCCAAAGCACGCCACACCTCCTTTGCTCTCACACATGAAAATAACATATGGCATAGGTCCTCTGGTTCCTTGCCACAAACGGGATATATCATAGGAGTTTTCATATGCTTGCCTGCTAGAACACAGAGGCAAGGAATAAATCCATGCAAAGCCCTCCATGTGAAAATAGGAACTTATGGGGTCACTGGTCTCCCCCATAAAAACTTCCAAACTGGGTTTGGCTTAGTTATTCCCACCCATTCATTCAGATGTGCCCTTGTTCTGTACTCCACATGCTACACTTCTTGATACACAGAGTTGACTATAAAACAACATGTCTTGGTAAATGTCCAAGCATTGAAATTTGATTGCTCGTGTGATGGCAATGGGATGCGCAAGATTCTTGCTGTGTTAACAGGCCAAAAAAATTCATAAATCAATTGTTCATCCCACCCTACCGAGGTTGGGTCAATTAAGTCATGAATAGTTGCTAATAAGCACTATCCTCGCGGGGTCATGACCTTTCGATCATAAGTTCCTGGTATTCATTGATCCTCCCAAATGTTAATTGTAGATCCATCTCCTGGTTGCCAAATAGCCCCTTGTTTAAAAATTTTTAAACCCGTCAAATCACTCTCTCAGGTGAATGATGAACCTGTTGGGAAACGTTGCATGGAAAACAAAAAAATTCTACATACACGCAATGATCTATCCATGGAGATGCATAGCAATGAGGGGGAGAGTGTGTCTATGTACCCTCGTAGACCGTAAGCGGAAGCGTTTCACAACGCGGTTGATGTAGTCGAACTTCTTCATAGTTCAACCGATCAAGTACCGAACGCACGGCACCTCCGCGTTCTGCACATGTTCAGCTTGGTGACGTCCCTCGCCTTCTTGATCCAGCAAGACACCAAGATAGTATATGTGTTTCGTCAGCACGACAGTGTGGTGATGGTGATGGTGAAGTGATCTCCGCAGGGCTTTGCCTAAGCACTACGAAAATATGACCGGGGGTGTAAGTGTTGGAGGGGGCGCCACACATGGCTAACAATTGATCTTGTTTGTTCTAGGCGCCCCCTCCCTCATATATATAGGTGGGAGGGAGAGGGAAGAGGCCAAGGGGCACCCCAAGTAGATCGGAATCCTACTTGGGCTCCTGCCCTAGGCCGCCCCCTTTCCTTATTTTGGTGAGCAGGGAAAGGCAGGGAGGGAGCCCCCCCCTTTCCTTTCCCCCATGAGAAGGGGAAGGCACGAGGGGCTAGACCTCCTCCCTTTCCTTCCCTAGGGCCGGCGGCTAGGAAGTGGGGCGTGCCATCCCCCTTGTGTGCTAGTCTGCCCCCCCCCTTGGCCCATAATCTCGCCGAGGATGTCCGAAACCCCTTCCGGTGACCCGATAAGTACCTGATACCCTCCGGAATACTTCCCGTGTTCGAATACCATCGTAGTTGATACGTCCATTTTGCATCATGCTTATAAGTTGATATTTATTGCATTATGGGCTGTTCATACGTGTTTTGTCACAATACTTATGCCTTTTCTCTCTTATTTTGCAAGGTTTACATGAAGAGGGAGAATGCTGGCAGCTGGAATTCTGGGCTGGAAAAGGAGCAAACTCTGGAAACCTATTCTGTACAACTCCAAAAGCCCTGAAACTCCACAGAACATTGTTTCGGAAAATATAAAAAATATCTGGCAAAAGAAACCCACGAGAGGGGCCACCGGCTGGCCTCGAGGGTGGGGGCGCGCCCCCATTCCTAGTGCGCGCCCCCTACCTCGAGGGCCTACCGGCAGGCCCCGGTTCCCTTCTTCTCCTATATGAATCGTTTTGACCTAGAAAAAATCATAAGGAGGCTTTCGGGACCAGACGTCGCCGTCTCGAGGCGGAAACCAATCTAGGGCTCCGGCAGAGCTGTTCTGCCGGGGATACTTCCCTCCGGGAGGGGAAATCATCACCGCCGTCATCACCAACAACTCTCACATCTTGGGGAGGGCTATCTTCATCAACATCTTCACCAGCACCATGTCCTCTCAAACCCTAGTTCATCTCTTGTATCCAATCTTTGTACCCAGACCTCAGATTGGTACCCGTGGGTTGCTAGTAGTGTTGATTACTCCTTGTAGTTGATGCTAGTTGGTTTATTTGGTGGAAGATCATATGTTCAGATCCATTATGCATATTAATACCCCTCTGATCATGAACAATATTATGTCTTGTGAGTAGTTACTTTTGTTCCTGGGGACATGGGAGAAGTCTTGCTATTAGTAGTCATGTGAATTTGGTCTTCGTTCGATATTTTGATGAGATGTATGTTGTCTCTCCTCCAGTGGTGTCATGTGAACGTCGACTACATGACACTTCACCATTATTTGGGCCTAGAGGAAGGCATTGTGAAGTAATAAGTAGATGATGGGTTTCTAGAGTGACAGAAGCTTCAACCCAAGTTTATGCGTTGCTTCGTAAGGGGCTGATTTGGATCCATATGTTTCAGGCTATGGTTAGGTTTACCGTAATACTTCTTTTGTAGTTGTGGATGCTTTAATTAGAGGTTAATCATAAGTGGGAGGCTTGTCCAAGTAAGGGCAGCACCCAAGCACCGGTCCACCCACATACCAAATTATCAAAGTACCAAACGCGAATCAGACGATCGGGATGAAAACTAGCTTGACGATAATTCCCATGTGTCCTCGGGAGCGCTTTACCTTACATAAGAGTTTGTCCAGGTTTTTCCTTTGCTACAAAAAGGATTGGGCCACCTTGCTGCACCTTATTTACTTTTACCTTTTGTCACTTGCTACCATTTATCTTATCACAAAACTATCTGTTACCTATAATTTTAGTGCTTGCAGAAAATACCTTACTGAAAAATGCCTATCATTTCCTTCTGCTCCTCGTTGGGTTCGACACTCTTACTTATCGAAAGGACTACGATAGATCCCCTACACTTATGGCTCATGAAGACTCTTTTCTTGTGCCGTTGCCGGGGAATGAAGCGCCTTTGGTAAGTGGAATTTGGTAAGGAAAAATTTATATAGTGTGCTGAAATTTATTGTCACTTGTTACAATGGCTCAAAATCCTTTGAGGGGCTTGTTCGGGGTATCTTCACCCCGAGAAGAAGAGCAAAGAGTTGCTCCTTAACCTACTGCACCTATTGAAAATGTTTGCTTTGAGATTCCTTCGGGTATGATAGAGAAACTGCTTGAAAATCCTATACAGGAGACGAAACACTTCACCCCGATTTACATCTAATCTATGTGGATGAAGTTTGTGGATTGTTTAAGCTTGCAGCTATGCCCGAGGGTGTTATCAAGAAGAAGGTCTTCCCTTTATCTTTGAAGGGAGATGCATTGATATGGTTTAGGCTATGCGATGATATGGGATCATGGAACTATAATCGTCTGAAGTTGGAATTTCATCAGAAGTTCTACCCTATACACCAGGTTCATCGTGATCGTAATTACATTTATAATTTCTGGCCTCGTGAAGGAGAAAGCATCAATCAAGCTTGGGGGAGGCTAAAGTCAATGTTATATTCATGCCCCAATCATGAGCTTTCAAGAAAAATGATCATCCAAAAATTTTATGCTCGGCTTTCTCTCAATAATCGCACCATGCTTGATAATTCTTGTTCTGGCTCTTTTATGATGAAGACTATTGAATTCAAATGGGACTTATTGGAAAGAATTAAACGCAACTTCGAAGATTGGGATCTTGACGAAGGTAAGGAGTCATGTATGACCCCTAAGTTTGATTGTGTTAAAGCTTTTATGGATACCGATGTTTTCCGTGAGTTTAGCACTAAGTATGGACTTGACTTTGAGATAGTAGCTTCTTTCTGTGAATCCTTTGCTACTCATGTTGATCTCCCCAAGGAGAAGTGGTTTAAATACCATCCCCTATTGAAGTAAAAGTAGTTGAACCTATTAAAGTTGAAGAAAAGACTGTTAGGATAAAGGATCATGCTCAAGCTTCAACTGTAGTTCGTAAGAGTAATACTAGAACACCTACACCCTCTGAGCAAATTAAAGTTGGACCTAGTGTTGGTATGGTTAAAGATCTCTTGGTAGAATATTTAGATGGACATGTTATTTATCTCCAAGAAGAGTATACTAGAATAGCCAAACCCGATGCTAGGAATAAACATAAACTTGTTGTAGGCTTGCCTGTTATCTCTGTCAAGATAGGAGATCATTGCTATCATGGTTTATGCGACGTAGGTGCTAGTGCGAGTATTATCCCTCTTGATTTGTATAACGAAATTATGCATGATATTGCACCTGTTGAGTTAGAAGGGATTGATGTTACTATTAAGCTTGCTACTAGAGATACTATTTCACCAGTTGGGATTGTTAGAGATATTGAAGTCTTGTGTGGGAAGGTTAAATACCCTGCTGATTTTCTTGTTCTTAGTTCCCCACAAGATGCATTCTGTCCCATTATATTTGGTAGACCCTTCTTGAATACCATTAATGCCAAGATAGACTGCGTGAAAGATATTGTCACCGTTGGATTAGGGGATATGTCTCATGATTTTATCCCGCAAAGAATAGTTACAGGTTATAGGATGGTAATTGATTTCCGTAAGTTAAATAAAGCTACTAAGAAAGATCATTACCCCTTGCCATTTATTGATCAAATGCTAGAGAGGTTATCCAAACATCCTCATTTCTGCTTTCTAGATGGTTATTCTGGTTTCTCTCAAATACCTGTGTCAAAAGGGGATCAAGAAAAGACCACCTTTACTTGTCCTTTCGGTACCTTTCTTTATAGATGTATGAATTTTGGTTTATGTAATGCACCTGCTACCTTTCAAAGATGCATGATGGCTATGTTCTCTAACTTTTGTGAAAAGATTGTTGAGGTATTCATGGATGATTTCTCCGGTTACGGAACTTCTTTTGATGATTGCTTAAGCAACCTTGATTGAGTTTTGCAGAGATGTGAAGACACTAACCTTGTCTTGAATTGGGAGAAGTGTCACTTTATGGTTAATGAAGGCATTGTCTCGGGACATAAAATTTCTGAAAGAGGTATTGAAGTTGACAAAGCTAAGGTTGATGCTATTGAAAAGATGCCATGCTCGAAGGACATCAAAGGTATACAAAGTTTCCTTGGTCATGCCGGGTTTTATAGGAGGTTCATTAAGGACTTCTCCAAAATTTCTAGGCCTCTGACTAATCTCTTACAAAAAGATAATCCTTTTGTCTTTGATGATGATTGTCTAGAAGCATTTGAAAAACTTAAGAAAGCATTGATGTCTGGACCTATTGTCCAGCCTTCTGACAGGAATTTACCCTTTGAGATTATGTGCGATGCTAGTGATTATGATGTAGGAGCTGTTTTAGGGCAAAGAGTTGATAAGAAATTGAATGTTGTCCAGTATGCTAGTAAAACTCTAAATAGTGCCCAAAGAAATTATGCTACCACTGAGAAAGAATTTTTAGCAGTTGTGTTTGCTTGTGATAAGTTTAGACCCAACATCGTTGATTCTAAAGTAACTATTCACACTGATCATGCTGCTATCAAATACCTTATGGAAAAGAAAGATGCTAAACCTAGACTTATCAGATGGATTCTCTTGCTGCAAGAATTTAACTTGCACATTATTGATAGAAAGGGACCTGCGAACCCCGTAGCGGATAACCTGTCTAGGTTAGAGAATATACTTGATGACCCACAACCTATTGATTATAGCTTTCCTGATGAACAACTAGCTGCCATAAGTACTTCTCGTACTGCTCCTTGGTATGCTGATTATGCTAATTACATTGTTGCTAAGTTTATACCTCCTAGCTTCACATACCAGCAAAAGAAAAAGTTCTTCTATGATTTGAGACATTACTTCTGGGATGACCCACATCTTTATAAAGAAGGAGTGGATGGTATTATTAGACGTTGTGTACCTGAGCATGAACAGGAACAAATCCTACGCAAGTGCCACTCCGAAGCTTATGGAGGACACCATGCGGGAGATAGAACTACGCACAAGGCATTGCAATCCGGTTTTTATTGGCGTGCTCTCTTCAAGGATGCCCGTAAGTTTGTCTTATCTTGTGATGAATGTCAAAGAATTGGTAATATTAGTAGACGTCAAGAAATGCCTATGAATTATTCACTCGTTATTGAACCATTTGATGTTTGGGGCTTTGATTATATGGGACCTTTTCTTGCCTTTAATGGGTACACACATATTTTAATCGCTGTTGATTACGTTACTAAGTGGGTAGAAGCTATTCCAACTAGTAGTGCTGATCATAACACCTCTATTAAGATGCTTAAAAAAGTTATATTTCCAAGGTTTGGAGTCCCTAGATATCTAATGACTGATGGTGGTTCACACTTTATTCATGGTGCTTTCCGTAAGATGCTTGCTAAGTATGATGTAAACCATAGAATTGCATCACCTTATCACCCACGGACTAGTGGTCAGGTAGAACTTAGTAATAGGGAGTTGAAATTAATCTTGCAAAACACAGTTAATAGGTCTAGAAAGAATTGGTCCAAGAAACTAGATGATGCATTATGGGCCTATAGAACTGCATACAAAAATCCTATGGGTATGTCTCCATATAAGATGGTATATGGAAAAGCATGTCACTTACCTCTTGAGCTAGAACATAAGGCATATTGGGCTGTTAAAGAGCTCAACTACGATTTCAAACTTGCCGGTGAGAAGAGGCTATTTGACATTAGCTGTCTCGATGAGTGGAGAACCCAGGCCTATGAGAATGCCAAACTCTTTAAAGAAAAAGTTAAAAGATGGCATGACAAAAGAATACAAAAGCGTGAGTTTAACGTAGGTGATTATGTCTTGCTATTCAACTCTCGTTTAAGATTTTTTGCAGGAAAACTTCTCTCCAAGTGGGAAGGACCTCACATTATCGAGGAGGTCCATCGTTCTGGTGCCATAAAAATCAACAACTTCGAAGGCACAAATCCGAAGGTGGTGAATGGTCAAAGAATCAAACACTACATCTCAGGTAATCCTATAAATGTTGAAACTAATGTTATTGAAACCATAACCCCGGAGGAATACATAAGGGACACTTTCCAGAACGATTCAGCCTCCTAAAAGGAAGAGGTACATGATATTGTAAGTAAACCGACTCCAAAACAGTTCTAAAGGCAATTTTCTCCGTTTTGGAATATTTAGAAAAATAGAAAAATAAACCGCGGTCCGGAGGAGACACGGCGCCTCCTAGAGGGTGGGGGCGCGCCCCCCCTTCCCAGGGTGTGCCCCCCTGCCTCAAGGACACCCCGTGTGTCCCCTGGACTCTGTTTTCTTGTGGGTTACTCCTTTTCGTTCGGGAAAAAATCATTATATATACCCCCGAAGGTTTTGACATCTGTATCACGCAAAAAAATCCTCCGTTCTTGTTTCGAACTGTTTCTGTCGCAGATAAAGGCAACATGTCGTCCCAAGATTCGGAGGGAGAAAGTTATGTGGCCCTAAGGTCGATGGTGATTTGGAGTATTATGATTGGACCACAGAAGAAGAAGAGGACCATGATTCAAAGAGGAAGGATTGGACCAACTCGGATGAAGACGAAGTCCCACTACCTCATCCGGGGGACATGCATGTGGAGTTCAAAAAGTCAAGCCTCCCCGACAGAGTAAAGAAACCTAAGATCGGATTTATCCCTTTTAATCTCTTGAAGGAAAACAAAATTCTGCCCTTAAGCGTAAGCTGAGGAAGAAGTCATCATCACCAACCCCGAAGAAGGATACATAATCATATGGGTATGGGCACTCCCCTTGGCAACTGCCAAGCTTGGGGGAGTGACCCCGGTATCGTATCACCATACCTCCTATCTTTACTATTTTACTTAGTTCGATCCTTTTGGTAGTATCTTGATCTATTAGAATAAAGTTAGCATGATCTAGATGTGATCTTTTGCTTTGTGAGCTTTATCCTTTGTAATCGAGTCCGTGAGCTATATAATAAAGATTAGTGTTGAGTCAAGGGCTTGATTTCATCACTTGGGTCATGATAAAAAGAAAGAAAGCATAAAGAGTATCAAGGAGATCATATCGATCTTATGGGAAGTAATGACTTCACATACAAGAGTATGATGAATAAAAGTTGTTGGGAGGTGACAAACATAGTTTTGGTCATCGTTGCAATTAATAGTAAGTAATAAAAGAAGAGAGGCTTCACATACAAATATATTATCGTGGACATATTTTATGATTGTGAGCACTCATTAAAGTATGACATGCTAAAGAGTTGAGGTTGGACAAGGAAGACAACATAATGGGTTATGTCTTCTTATATCCGAAATAAAGTATATTGTCATGGATCATCCAACATGTTGTGCTTGCCTTTCCCCCTCATGCTAGCCAAAACTCCTCGCACTAAGTAGATATACTACTTGTGCTTCCTTATATCCTTAAACCCAGTTTTGCCATGAGAGTCCACCATACCTACCTATGGATTTAGAAAGATCCTTCCAAGTAAGTTGGCATGTTGCAAATCCGCTAAAATATGTATGATTTATTATTTTGGGAGAAATTAGCTTTATACGATCTTGTGATATGGAAGTAATAAAAGCGACGGACTGCATAATAAAGGTACTTATCACAAGTGGCAATATAAAGCGAAGTTCTTCTATGCTAAGACTTTGTGCATCCAACCATAAAAACACATGACAACCTCTGCTTCCCTCTGCGAAGGGCCTATCTTTTATTTTTGTCTTATAAGTGTCAAGGTGAAACCCACCCTTCATTTTTACATTTTATCCTTTGGCAAGCACATTGTGTTGGAAAGATCCTGACATATATACCCACTTGGATGTAAGTTTTCTATTACTGTTGACATTACCCTTGAGGTAAAAGGTTGGGAGGCAACACCATAAGCCCCTATCTTTCTCTGTGTCCGACTAAAACTCCATAAACATAAGTATTGCATGAGTGTGAGGAATTGTGGAAGACTATATGATAGTTGAGTATGTAGGCTTGCTGAAAAGCTCTTATATTGACTCTTTCCGATATTACGATAAATTGCAATTTCTTCAATGACCGAGACCAAAGTTTGTTAGTTTCCAATGAAGTTTATGATGCATACTTGATATTGTGGATGAATTGTTACTTTAGCATAAGAATCATATGACTATATTTATATAAGTTGCTGTTATGAGAATGATCATGATGCCCCCATGTCCGTATTTTGTTTTTATCGACACCTCTATCTCTAAACATGTGGACATATTTTTCGATATCGGTTTTCGTTTGAGGACAAGCGAGGTCTAAGCTTGGGGGAGTTTATACGTCCATTTTGCATCATGCTTATAAGTTGATATTTATTGCATTATGGGCTGTTCATACTTGTTTTGTCACAATACTTATGCCTTTTCTCTCTTATTTTGCAAGGTTTACATGAAGAGGGAGAATGCCGGCAGCTGGAATTCTGGGCTGGAAAAGGAGCAAACTCTGGAAACCTATTCTGCACAACTCCAAAAGCCCTGAAACTCCACAGAACATCGTTTCGGAAAATATAAATAATATCTGGCGAAAGAAACCCACGAGAGGGGCCACCGGCTGGCCTCGAGGGTGGGGGGCATGCCCCCCTTCCCAGGGCGCCCCCCCTGCCTCGAGGGCCAGCCGGTAGGCCCCCGGTTCCCATCTTCTCTTATATGAAGCGTTTTGACCTGGAAAAAATCATAAGGAGGCTTTCGGGACCAGACGCCGCCGTCTCGAGGCAGAACCGAGGCGGAAACCAATCTAGGGCTCCGGCAGAGCTGTTCTACCGGGGATACTTCCCTCTGGGAGGGGGAAATCGTCACCACGGTCAACACCAACAACTCTCCCATCTTGGGGAGGGCTATCTTCATCATCTTCACCAGAACCATCTCCTCTCAAACCCTAGTTCATCTCTTGTATCCAGTCTTTGTACCCAAACCTCAGATTGGTACCCGTGGGTTGCTAGTAGTGTTGATTACTCCTTGTAGTTGATGCTAGTTGGTTTATTTGGTGGAAGATCATATGTTCATATCCATTATGCATATTAATACCCCTCTGATCATGAAAAATAGTATGTCTTGTGAGTAGTTACTTTTGTTCCTGAGGACATGGGAGAAGTCTTGCTATTAGTAGTCATGTGAATTTGGTCTTCGTTCGATATTTTGATTAGATGTATGTTGTCTCTCCTCTAGTGGTGTCATGTGAACGTCGACTAGATGAAACTTCACCATTATTTGGGCCTAGAGGAAGGCATTGGGAAGTAATAAGTAGATCATGGGTTGCTAGAGTGACAGAAGCTTAAACCCTAGTTTAAGTGTTGCTTCGTAAGGGGCTGATTTGGATCCATATGTTTCAGGCTATGGTTAGGTTTACCTTAATACTTCTTTTGTAGTTGCAGATGGTTGCATTAGAGGTTAATCATAAGTGGGAGGCTTGTCCAAGTAAGGGCAGCACCCAAGAACCAGTCCACCCAAATACCAATTTATCAAAGTACCGAACGCAAATCACACGATCGTGATGAAAACTAGCTTGATGATAATTCCCATGCGTCCTCGGGAGCGCTTTACCTTACATAAGAGTTTGTCCAGGCTTGTCCTTTTCTACAAAAAGGATTGGGACACCTTGCTACACCTTATTTACTTTTACCTTTTGTCACTTGCTACCAATTATCTTATCACAAAACTATCTATTACCTATAATTTCAGTGCTTGCAGAAAATACCTTACTGAAAACTGCCTATCATTTCCTTCTGCTCCTCGTTGGGTTCAACACTCTTACTTATCGAAAGGACTATGATAGATGCCCTACACTTGTGGGTCATCAGTAGTGTATATCAATCTTTACCTCTCGACCATTTAGAGACTCCTCGTCATGTCCGAGATCTCATCCGAGACTCCAAAGAACATTCGGTTACCAAATCACATAACTCATATAACACTATATCATCAACGAACGTTAAGCGTGCAGACCCTATGTGTTCGAGAACTATGTATACATGACCGAGACACCTCTCTGGTCAATAACCAATAGAAAAACTTGTATGCCCATATTGGCTGCTACATATTCTACAAAGATCTTTATCGGTCGAACCGTTATGACAACATACATGATTCCCTTTGTCCGTCGGAATGTTACTTGCTCGAGATTTGATCATCGGTATCTCTATACCTAGTTAAATCTCGTTACCGGCAATTCTGTTTACTTGTTCTGTAATACATCATCCAGTGACTAACTCATTAGTCATTTGCTTGCATGACTTATTATGATGTGTATTATCGAGAGGGCCCAAAGATACCTCTTCGATACTCGGAGTGACAAATCCTAATCTCGATTCATACCAACCCAACAAAACACGTTCGGAGATACCTGTAGATCATCTTTATAGCCACCCAGTTATGTTGTGACGTTTAATAGTGAAGGAAATATGCCCTAGAGGCAATAATAAAGTTGTTATTTTTTATTTCCTTATATTATGATAAATGTCTTTTATTCATGATAGAATTGTAACTAGGTGATTATAAAGATGCTCTACAGGTGTCTCTGAAGGTGTTTGTTGAGTTGGCATAGATCGAGAATAGGATTTGTCACTCCGAGTGTCGGAGATGTATCTCTGGGCCCTCTCGGTAATACACATCATAATAAGCCTTGCAAGCAAATGACTAATGAGTTAGTCACAAGATGATGTACTACGGAACGAGTAAAGAGACTTGCCGGTAACAAGATTGAACTAGGTATGAAGATACCAACGATCGAATCTCGTGCAAGTAACATACCGATGACAAAGGGAACAACGTATGTTGTTATGCGATTTGACCGACAAAGATCTTCGTAGAATATGTAGGAGCCAATATGAACATCTAGGTTCCGCTATTGGTTATTGACCGGAGATGTGTCTCGGTCATGTCTACATAGTTCTCAAACCCGTAGGGTCTGCACGCTTAATGTTCGATGACAATTTGTATTATGAGTTATGAGTATTTGGGGACCAAAGATTGTTCGGAGTCCCGAATGAGATCACGGGCATAACGAGAGGTCTCGAAATGGTCAAGACATAAAGGATGATATATTGGATGATGTTATTCGGACACCGAATGAGTTCCGTGAGGTACCGGGTAAATATCGGAGATCCGGAGGATTATCGGAACCCCCCGGGGTAAGTTAATGGGCCTCATGGGCCATATTGGATAGGTCAAGGCAGGCCACAAGAGGTGGCGCCCCCCTAGCAGTCCAAATTGGACAAGGGGTGGGGGCGCGACCCCCCTTTCCTTCTCCGTCTCCACCTCTTTCCCCTCTTCCTTGAGGAGGAATCCTATTAGGACTAGGAGTCCTAGTAGGACTCCTCTCTTTGGCGCTCCCTAGGGCCGGACGGCCTCCTCTCGCTCCCTACTTTATATAGGTGGGTAGGGGGCACCCCAAAAAACACACAAGTTTCTCTTAGCCGTGTGCAGTGCCCCCCGCCACAGATTAGACCTCAGATCATATTGTCATGGTGCTTAGGCAAAGCCTTGCGCGGATCACATCACCAACACCGTCGCCATGCCGTCGTACTGACGGAACTCTCCCTCGAGCATCTGCTGGATCAAGAGGTCGTGGGACGTCATCGTGCTGGACGTGTGCTAAACACGGAGGTGTCGTACGTTAGGTACTTAGATCGGTAGGACCGTGAAGACATTCGACTACATCAACCGCGTTAACATAACGATTCCGCTTTCGGTCTACGAGGGTATGTGGACACACTCTCCCCGTCTCATTGCTATGCATCTCCTAGATAGATCTTGCGTGGGCATAGGAATTTTTTTGAAATTGCATGCTACGTTGCCCAACAGTGGCATCATGAGCCAAGTCTATGCGTAGATGATTTGCACGAGTAGGACACAAAGAGTTGTGGGTGATAATAGTCACTACAAAAAAAGACACATCCGCGACATTTTGGGCCGAACGATTTTTTTTCCTGTCATGCTTATGACACTTCTATGACGATAATTGTGACAAAACCCGGTATCATCATAGATCTGGTGGGCTCCTACTTCTATGACAAAAAATCATGACAGAAAATGGGCTTTTCGTCCTGGGTGGGCCGGAGACGCAGCTGCATGACATTCTTTGGGCCTTCCATGATGGAAAAAATCATAGTAGAAGCTAGAGCGAGGAAAATATCGGGGAGTTTCCGGTTACGGTGGGTGGTTGGGGGCCGAGCGATGTGTGTTTCTCTTGTACACGTACGCGCGTGGGTGCGAGGTGTTGGGCTCTAACTGAACCCGAGCCAGGCGTTCGCCTACTGAACCTAAGCAATTGCACTGCAGGCTACGCGTTACTGAACCCGAGCGATCGATCGATGGCTATTAACTGAACCCGGTCGAGCGATTCCTTCGCTACTGCTGCTAACTGAAGCCGATCGATGCTGCCTATGGATGAACAGTGAGCATTGTTGGGGGGTTTGGATGAACAGTTCCCGGTAGGGGGTTGGATGAACAGGAGTCCGTGGTGTTGCCGCTGGATGAATAGGACCCCGATCGATCGAGCCGGTTGGGGATGGATGAACAGGACCCCATGGAAGGCTGGATGAACATGACCTCCTGGAGGGCTGGATGAATAGGACCCCGTGGAGGGCTGGTTGAACAGTAGCCGGTGGAGGGCTGGGTGAATAGTATCCTGTGGAGGGCTAGTTGAACAGGCCCCCGTGGAGAGGGTTGGTTGAGTAGTAGCCGGTGGAGGAGCGGTGGAGGCTAGATGAACAGCAGACCGTGGATGAACAGTCGTAGGTGGAGGCTGGAGGAGATTGACGGTGGATGAACAGTAGCCCATGGATGCTGGAGGAGGTCGACAGTGGAGATGAATAGTATCCCATGGAGTCTCGTTTTGCGGTACGCCACACCCCTCCTGATGAATAGGACACTCGTTTCGACCGTAGCGTTCCAACACAAGTCTGTTTCCTCTGTTTTGCGGTACGCCACACCCCTCTCGATCAACAGGACCCCTTTTTGACTATACGAGGTCCAAGAGAAGTCCGTTTCCTCCGTTTTGTGGTACGCCAGACCCCTCCCGATGAACAGGATCCTGTTTCGACCGTGGCCGGTCGAATACAAGGCCGTTTCCTCCGTTCCGCGGTACGCCAGGCCTCGTTACGATTGGTTGTTCCATCCAAGCTAGTTGGCTCCCGAAGAACACGACGCATTTTGTTGCCTCGCGATGAACACGACGCATTCCGTTGGCTCCCCATGAACATGACGACGCAGTTTCTCTGTTCCGACCCAGCCATGTACACAAGCCCTGGCCGTACATATGCACGAGTGGGCGTTCGAGACCCCGCCCGTATGTACGTATGTGGCCATATTTTTTGGCGTGTGGCTGTATGTACGTGTACACGGTTTAGACGGGACAGCCTGAACTACTACGTGGGGGGCTCTACTATGACATGTGTCGCTACTTACTCGGCCACAGTTCATCGTTGGAGAGCGACCGATCAACCAGTATGTACGTACACGTTCCGATAAGACAGACAACGGTTCGTACGCTTCGATCGGGTGGGTCCCAGCTGTCAGGGAGGATAAGCACGCACTTCCTTGCGTGCGAAGATATAGCTGCTGGGTCGCAGCTGTCGGGGGGTGTTTTTTGCCCATAATAAGGACGCAATTCCTTGCGTGTGTAGATGTAGCTGGTGGGTCCCAGCTGTCACGGGAAGAAAACATTATTTTTCAGGGTAAAAAGGATGTAGTTGCATGCATGCGTCCATGGGCATGGTGCGTCCCCACTGTCAGCCTCTCACGTACAGTCATCTTCCGATGACTCTCATTTGTTAACCATGTTGACCACACCGTGCTGAGTGCACCAAGGCCGGTGGACAACGGTGAGGCCCCAGACTGGAACGACCCAGAGATGGGGAAGACACGGCCGTGGAGTCGCAGATGGAGAGGAGTGGGAAACTTGACTGGTTCGGGTGCGCGGCAGCACTGCCGCCCATGGGAGACAGGAGCAAGAACAGAGGTTGAAGAAGGAGCACGGTTGTTGGATTAACATCCAACGGTCCAGTTGCTAGAATCATTTGTTGATTAAGTTGACAAAGCCCTGCGTACATGTCTGCTTAGTAGGCCTACAAGTCAGCCACCAAATCTGCCAGGTCCTACCTGTCAACGGGAGGAATAGTTTTTTTCGCATAACAAGGAGGCACTTCCTTCCGTGCGAAGATACAGCTGGTGGGTCCTAGCTGTCAGGGGGAGGAAACATCTTAATAAGGAGGAACTTTCCTTGCATGCGACCATGGACCTCGTGGGTCCCATCCATCAGGCTCTGCACGTACAGTCCTCTTCCGATGACCATCGTTTTTTTACCACGCCACGCCGAGCGCAGCGAGGCGGTGGACAACGGCCAGGCCCCAGACTGGAATGACTCGAAGATGGGGAAGACACGACAGTGGAGTTGTAGACAGAGAGGAGTGGGAAACATCACTGGTTCGGGTGCGGGGTGGGCCTACACTCGGCAGAGAATAACAAGAGGTGCAGAGTGGAGGGATGGTCTGGCCGTCGACAGGGTAGCGTTTCGCTGTGAGACGCGCAAAACAATGTTGTTGGACGCCGAAGGCTGGAGCAGGCAGTCCCGGAAGCGCTGGGGGAAGAAGACGAGAGATTGAAGAAGAATGTCGGCCGTTGGATGTAAATCCAATGCCTTGCTTAGGCTTCAACCTACTGGCCCACATGTCAGCCAGTCCATTTGTTTTTTAGTCCATTTGGTGGGCTGGGTGAAACAATGATGTAGCATATGTGCAGCCCGTTTATATATATGGTAGAATTTAAAGCCCATTTGCATTTTTCTCGAAATCCGTGGACTTGCTGGGCTGGGTGAAAATATCATGTTGTGTTGGATGGAGAAATGTTATAAAAACATAAACACATGATTGCATGTCTATTACTGCATTGGTCAGTAAAATCTTTGCAAGCTTATGTACGCAATCACTAGGAGTTAACTTGCCAAGTTATATATAAACAATTATTATTATTTTGTAAGAACTTTCAATTTATGAAATAAAATATCATTTTAATTTGATGAGTTAATAGGACGTGGGGTATTTTTTAGGCTAGACGTGGGATAGTTGAGTTGGTTCTAGGGAAAATTACCGGCAGAAAACTCAGTTTAACGAAAGAGAAAGTGGGAGAAAATTCAGATATAGGATTAATGAAAACGAAAAATAAAGGAAGTGGGAAGGTCCATAAAATGGTTGGATGAACGACAGGTTTAACGGAACCTTATGTTGTTTATATTATAAATAAATATATATATATATATATATATATATATATATATATATCTAATAAAATAAGATATATATTTATTTATTTATTTATTTATATACATATATATATACTATTATAGAAGGGAAAACATAGGTTTAGTTTTGCATTCTTATAGAAAAGTAGAACAGATCTGTGCGTCGTCTTGAAAAAACAAACATAACTAGGGCTGCTGATGTTATAGACAAGCTAGGTTGGGAGGCCTAGAGGCCGCTTGATATCTGCTGGATCCAAAAAACGTTGAAACATGTCGTGGGTTGCCCATGTTAAACAACAAAACCTAGGCCATGGACCTGGTAGGCCCGGGATTGTCAGTCTCTCAACGAATAGTTGTCTCCCGATTCCTCTTGTTTTGCTGACCATGTTGGGAACGACATATGGTGGCACCGCTGCGAGAGCACCAAGGCGGAGGATGACGTCGATACCTCGGACCGAACGAACCGGGACGGGGGAAGACGCAGGCGGAGGGGAGTACAAGGGTTGACTTGTTTGGGTGCAGGGTGGGCCGGTGGAGCTGCCGCCACCGGACAATGTGTGGGAGTAGAGGGATGGCCTGCCCAACGCCATAGGCTATGATGGCCAGCCGCTGTATAGGAAGGGGATGAAAGATTGAACAAAATAAAGAAATACAAACGGATAGGTGGTTGGTCCCAGATGTCTGTGTACAAGACCTGCTGGGTCCACCTAAGAAGGGGATATACGTTGGGAGGAAGGAGATTCAAAGCACGACAGCCGAGTGAACTAGTTTTTTTTAACGGGCGAGTGAACTAGTTACATACATAAGCAAATAGCCACTAAAAAAGCAAACAAGTTGATGGATTCTTAGAAGAAATATTTCGGACAAAATAGATAATTACGACACATAGGCTAATGCATGAAACACTTAGATGATAAAGGTGCTTACAAACAGATAAAGTACAAGATCTAGACCTTCCTGGCACGCTTAATCATGACGTTGCGGCTGTCCATGTACTCGTCGGTTACAGGAAGAAGACACGCCCTCATGTCCAAGATCCGCCTGTACATGTCGTAGCATGCGTATGCGTCCTTGGCCGTGTAGGTTATGTAGGCTAGATTCAGAGGTACCTCATGTGTGTTCAGGTCCTTGGTATCGCTGTCTTCTTTCATGTTGACGTAGCAGGGGTAGATGATGGCCTCGGCGAGGTCAACCACGGAGTGCTTCTCCTGCCCGTCGCTGATGATCTTGTATTGCTTTTGGATGTCGACAAGCTTGTTGCACCAGATAACCGAATCGTCGCGTTCTTCCTTCTCTCCACCTTAGCGAAGGTGTAGTCGGCGCTGCCGATGAAACGGGTGAATGCTTCAGAACCTTTGATGGCCCTACACCAGTGGTAGATGAGAACCTCATCCCGCACGCATACCTGGGCGACCGCGATCCGCTGGTCCCTGTCAGGAAATGAATGGATGGGCACAAGGTCTAGTCATGCGACCTTGTGCTTTCTCGTCATGTAGGTACTGCTTGAACTCAGCGAGGCAGAGCTTCACCGAGTCCGGATCATTGGTGTACATCACATTCAACTTGGTGCAGCCATGGGACTTAATGGTGAACTCAAAGGTGAACATCTTGCTGAAGTCCATATCCAGCAGGCTCACCCCTCGGATCGCCATTGGAGTCACCTCAAGTGAACGAGTGGATAGGCGGCGGCAGCAGTTCATTTTTCAACTCTTGGGGAACTGGATTCAACAGTAAACTGAGTGTGTACATGCGACAATAGTTACTACCCCTCCCTCGGCCGATGCATGCCCAACAGAACATGCACCCTCAGCGCATTCAAATGCCTAAATTAGAAAACCTATTTTGGCCACACGTTGGTTCACGAGCGGGTCTGTATTGGTACTGTAATAACAAGTGTTAGTGGCCACTTTACTTAAATTTAATTAGCTTTAATAGAAATTTATTCTTAAAACAAGCAATGCATTGGCTCATTCTATCAGTGCCACATGATCAACATGCACAACAATTAGAATTATTATTCTCAGGACGCACATGATCAGCACATTTGTCGCACTTTCACACAGATAATACTACCAAGTTTGAACTGTTTGTTATGGTTGTTGTCCTCTGTGTCATCATGCCGTGTTTCCCAGCTTGCAAGATTTAGAACCAACAAATAAGATTCAAATAATAAGTACGTCAAAGATGCCTACACATCTCATTGATTCCCAGCTTGCAAGATTCAAAACCAACAAATAAGATTCAAACAATAAGTACAACAAAGATGCCTACATATCTCATTGATTTCCAGCTTGCAAGATTCAGAACCAACCCATTAGAGCTTTCTGATAAACTTAATATCGGGATTAAATCCATCTTGTCTAGCCGTGTCATACAACCCAAGAACTTGGTAAATGCTCTTGACCATCACAACATCTGTAATTGAGTATTCCTACTTGCACAGATAAGAGAGAGCATGATTACTATAACAGTGACACTAGTTGAAGCAAACTTTATTTCCAAAACGACAAAAGATTGCGATAGAATAGCTTTATTTAAAAAACTAGAACATTAGCACAGTAAGACAAAGCACAATCATGTTGATAAAGGACAGTACTGACTGGTGTGAGGTGTCCTATGCCGACACGACTCGATGTGGTGAACCTGCAAATCCATTCGAATGAGGCCATCCTGGAGTTCCATGATTCAATTCATGCACCTTTTTCTGTAGTTCACCTAAAATGAAGCAAAGACTGCATCATTCATCTAGCAAGAAGTACTTGCTCTTGTGAGCTGGTAGGTTCTTCTTTAGTAGTTTCACTAAAATTTAGCAACATTCAGGTTGGTTGTCCTGCTCAAGTAAGGTGTAACTATAATTTGCTTATCCTTTTGTGCAGTTCCACTAAAATAAAGTGCCATTGTGGTAACAGTGACAACTCATCTTGCAAAAGCTAATAAAATGTTGCACGATATTACCAGCAAAATTTGATGGAGATTTTGGAAACTCCAATCACCATTTTGTTCAGTTCCACCAAATTTGAGAGATGTTGCCCACGTGACATTTTAGTTGAACTACACAAGACACTTATTCCAAAAAAAAGTGTTTTGTACAGTTCACCAAAAGGTCACAATAGCAATAAGGTGAAATGGATATCCCTATCTGCACAAAAAGATAGAAAGTAAATAGTTGCTGGTCAATAAGAATATACGAAACATACACAAAATGAAAAGAAGAATCTTAACAATGTTCATGGCAATCACGCAAGGACAGTAGAAATTTTAAAACGTCAGCAATGCTTCATGTTACCAGAAGCATTACGATCAACTATGACATTCGTCAAATATGGGTTTACTTTGATGGTGGCATTGCTTGTTTACCAGACACAGTAAATCAACAGCAGCTAAAGAGTTGGTTTAAGGGCATGGGACCGTGGGGACACCAGGTCACTCAGCAGCGTAAATAAGCAACTTACTTATCATACTGGGGAAAACAGCAGGACTAACATTTGTAACACAGTTTAATTGCATCATATCACTGGAGGCATTAGATTAACAATAACACTGGTTAGACATGTCCTTGAGGTAACAGTGTGATCGCTTCATTTTACATGCGCCCTTACATTAACAACAGCAAAAGGTTGGTATAAGGACATGCGACAGTGGACGCATCAGCACAATGTACCTACAAGGAGGCATAAAGTGGTGATGTCGAGTTTGTTCATGCTTTGTGAGGGTAGCAAATCTAATCCTGGAGACCTTTTACTATGTGAGGGAAGCAAATCTAATCCTGGAGACCTTTTACTATGTGAGGGCAGCAAATCTAATCCTGGAGACCTTTTACTATGTGAGGGCAGCAAATCTAATCCTGGAGACCTTTTACTATGTGAGGGCAGCAAATCTAATCCTGGACATACTCTGTTGGCTTGTCCACCAACCGCCACTTTCTATCCTTTTTTCAACCAATAATAGATCTGTTCCTTGTCCGGTTTGTACTGAGTTTACCCGTTATTTCCCTTTTCAACCAAGAGACCGGTTGGGTATCTGGTCTCTACTACTTTCCCCTTGTTATTTCCTCTTTGAATCAACTCCTAGATTCATGCAACGACTCCCCCCCCCTTCTTCATTGTTTGAACCAAGTCCTAGATTCGAATGCATGAAGTAGCTTTACCTCTAATAATACTAAAAATTTAGGTGGATTTGGAAGAGCTGATGGAAGTAGAAAAAGATGCACATGTAGACACATGGGGAGCTGGGGCAGTAGAGGAAGGCCGCTTTCGAAAAACTTGTACCTGAGAGTTGTCAGGATGTCGGTGGCGGTAGGTCTTATCTGCGCACAATACGGCAAGGAGGAAGAAGGGTCGGAGGACCTCTCGAGCCGGCGATGTGTCGGAGAGAAGGACACGGGCAGAGGATCGGCCCCCGCCGACAGCTGTGGGTTTCCTCCCTCGCCGGCGATGACCACATGAACGATGCACCTTTTAGTCCTCAATACACACCGGACGAAGGGATCCGGCAGGATTTGTGAGCAGTAGTGAGCAGAGATAAAATGTTGCTATAGCTGTCTTGTTTAGATCTAGAGAGGATGAGAGAATGAAGAGAGCAACCCTAGTAAAGCAAGCGCTCAGACCCATACGTACATATATAGCGGAGTGATTATTTTTTTTCTCTCCACAACAAGCGTTTCAATTTGTGTACGTGGCATTAAAGAAAAGAAACTCTCTATTTAAGGTGACTAACTACAATCACTAGGATGACATGTAGGGCCACAAGATTATTTTAATAAAAAAAGCTTCGAGACGGCCTCATAGCATGGAGCCGACCCCAATGATTTTAAGCTTACATGCACGGTACACGCTATCCTAGATTACTCTACACATGAAACTGCCACATGAGCATCCAGGCTGCGCTTGGCTCTTTGCCTCTTCGGGGAGTCGAACAATGATGGAGTACTACTGAAGTGGAGGAGTACTACAGTATGCTTCTGGCCACCTGACACCGAATGAACTACTGCATGTCCACCGCGTGCGGGAGGGAGAGCGTGTAGCGAAAGCTTCTCCTAGTCCTACCAGCCACCACGCTCATGGGCGAGGGAGGGACACAACTTCATTGACTTACTGATCCTGCCTTTGCGTGTATGACAGGTGGGCCCAACTAGTGGGTGGCCCACCTGTCATGCAGCCAAAGGCAGGTGCAGTTAAGGCACCAGAGCTCAGTCCGCGAGGGAGAGGGTGTTGTAGTAATCAAACTTCTCGTTGTTGTACGAGTTGACGCGACACATCAAAGCACTGCACTCGATATATTTCAATAACTTGCATTTGCTGATGCATTAATTACATCGCATGCATGCATGCCGTGACTCTCCTTTTGATACTTGCATGTGTTGATTTAATGCACCTTGAAGTAGTATGAATATGTGACGGTAAAGCTTTGTAAGGCTGGTCACAATGGGCAGGAACATAAGGTAGTAACATACACACTTATCTAGACTATGTTACTACCTCCACAGTGGGTAGGAACATGTAGGTAGTGTCATGCAATGATGTATTTATTAGCTTATAGACTCATTGTTTCTTGAAGTGTGTGATGTTCCGGTAACTTAGCTAGTTACCACAAGCACCTCACTCTTCATTAAATATGTGCCACATAAGCAACATTGTATTAAAATATGTGATGTTACTCCTAAGTTCCACCCCATTGTGACCAGCCTAATGCCCCGGCCCTAAAGCGAGAGATGGTTGTGCATGAGGAGGGAGATATCATGCAGACGGAATAGGACCCGATGATGGAGCTCTCTATGCTCTCGATGGACCTCACCTTGCTCCACTGCCCCTTGTGCCTCCGCCCCTTGAAGCCTCCAGTGTATGAGGTTCGAATACACCTCGTCCTTTCGGCTGATCGAGCAAGGTGCAGGTTTCTTGATTGATGTGTTGTTCGGTAGATTTGTGGAGTGCAAGGGGGCACCTGGCCTGCGTGGACTGCCGCGCCGAGCGCCCCAGGAACTAGCGGCAGTGCCAGAAGTGCGAGCACGGTGGTGGCTTCAACGTGCGGAACATGGCGGTGGACTCCATCCTCTCCTCGGCAAGGGTGGAGTGCCCGCACGAAAGATGTGGGCTCTACATCACTTACCACAAGCTCGCCGATCAATAGAGCGTGTGTCCGCTCGCGCCCTGCAAATGCCCCATGCCCGTCCGCGGCTACAAAGGCACGCCGCCGGCGGTCTCCCACCACATCAGCACCGTGCATCCCATGCTCATGCACATGATCTAGTACGGCAAGGTGCTCCAGCTGCAAGTGCCATTGTCCGAGCCACGACTCTTGCTGTTCGCGGAGGAGGACAGTCACGCATTTTTATTGGTCAGCGACTTGCTCGACATCGGCTCGTCTATCGATGTGTCGGTCGTCTGCATCAGAGCAGGGTCGTACCCACTGCCGCATTACGTGGCCAAGCTGTGGGAGAATGGCCCGTCGAGGGATCCCAAAGGCAGCACCGACGCCATCAAGGTGGAAATGGAGGTGACAAGCAGCAAGGATCCCGGCGACGTCGCCCTGCAGGAGCTGACCTTCTTCACAGTTCCGCCCAAGCTACTGGCCGGGGCTAAGCTTGTGTCCCTCCACATTCAGATTGACAAGATCATGTCCTAAATGATTTTGCAGTGCCTTCTGTTTATCTTAGTAATATGCTAATATAGGGGTTAGCTCAGTCTACTTTAGCTTAAGAGATGGTGGGTTTTGGGGGCGATGCAGCAATTACTTCGACATCCGATCAGCAGTTAAAGCAATTTCCAACAGTCGAACGGATATTTTGTGTCTGTTGGATATAAAGATCCTTTGGGTAAGAAGTATAACAGCTTATATACTTGTTTGTTCAGGAAGTGTTGCATACTTGTTCACACCGATAACAACCTAAACGGTTTGCCACTTAGGAGTGTATTAGTACTCGGTTATAAATACTACTATGCCAAGATGGCTGCACATTACTCCTCAACTCCTCATCCCAAAAAACAAACAAGTCATTCAACATCCTTCCCTTGTGTCTGTCATGGCTAGCGTGAGTTCTGGGTCGAGAGATTACCACCAGGGAGAGGCGAGCATGGAAGCGGAAGCATGAGAGATGTCCCTCCCCGCCTCGAAAGAAGCCGACATGTCCCACCGAAGCAGCACAGAGGTCCCACCGCACCGTTGATGCAGCAGACTGTTCCGGCTGCGCCGCGGAAGCAGCAAAGATGTCCCGCTGTGCCGCGGCAGCCTGGGAAAATGTCTCGCGGGCAGACGACGACTCTTACAGGAGCATGCATGCGATCGTCCATAGCCAGATGGATTATATCTCCGGCTGGGTGAGGTTGTAGGACGACATGAAAGCCTCGTTTAAACAGGCTACCGGCGTCATCCGGCAATTAAGGGAGGGCAATGAGAGGCTCCAGGCCGAGCGCGACCTGCTGAGAGCGAAGATCGTCCGAAGTGCAGAGCAACAGGAGGAGACCAGTGCCTTGTTGAAGAGGACCGGCATCATCGTCAAGAAACTTATGGACGAGAATGACATGCTCCGCATCGAGCACCAAAGGCTGGTGGAGAAATCCGTGGATGCTCTCAAGCAGTGTCTTGAGGAGACGATATAGCTCATCGCCGCTCGCCGCAGAGACTAGTTCCCGCGGCCTACAACAACGCATCAAGAAAGTAGAGATCAGCGAGCCATACCATTGTCTTCCTTCTTCTTTTGCCCTTGTGTATTTTGGGTGTTGCCGCATGTGGCTTTTTTAACTATCTTCCTAATTATGTAAGACAATTATTATCCACTATCGTCGCCCTTATATATTCACCAGTCTTGCTATAAGTCGCAGTAGATGCTATATAGGTCCGTCGGATCTTACATCAAGATCCGTACAAATTTTTCTTCTTAGATTTCCTTTTTCTCTCTTAAATCTCAGTCGAGTGAGACATATCCATGCCATTAAACAGAGGCTCAGGCACCATTAATGGAGACCCTGGGAGAGAGGTGAACGGCAGATGGAGGTCAAAGGGCCCTCCTCCCGATAAGCATGCGCAGGGGTCTGATCGCACGCCTCCCGTACTCAAATAGCTACCCTGCACGATGCCTCCTAGCTAATAAAAAATGGGACGCGTGGTGGCACGTAAATGGTAAATAGAACGCGCACGGTTTCAATAATACTTGTGTTTGCGATTGTAACGTGACAGCACTTGTTCCAAAATGACTTTGTTGATTGTTAATGTGTGCGCCTTCGCAAATCGGACACCAAAATTACCACAGCATGTTGGTGCCATGTCATGACACCAAGCCAAGTTTCATGATTTTCATGCGTGTTTTGGATTTACAGGAATTAAAAAAAAAACAAGTTTCTCAATGTTTCCAGCCGAGCCACAATGCCCAGATGTTTGAATTTCATTCCCATTTCTTGCATGGGACCTAGAAATTTACCCGAGAACACACATGTGATTTTTCAACCAACTTTGGTGCACTAGAGCATGTGCTTGTATTTCAAATTTGAATTATGCACACAAAGGTGACACGTTCCCTCTCAGAACCACGAGCCTTCTTGAGAGAAGCTCCGGTTTGCAAGAAGCTTATACCAAAACTTGTTCCTATTCGGCCAATTTTTTTACCACAACATGGTAGTACCATGACATGACACCATGCCAAGTTCATGATTTTCAGGCGTGTTTTGGATTTACAAGAATTTTAAAACCAAGTTTCTCAATGTTCTCGGACGAGCCACGATGCCCAGATGTTTGAATTTCATTACCATTTCTTGCATGGGACCTAGAAATTCACCCGAGGACACACATGTGATTTTTCAACCAACTTTGGTGCACGGGAGCATGTGCTTGTAATTCAAATTTGAATTAGGCACATTAAATGACCAGAAACTCAATTAATGTATAAAAAGGCCAAACGAACTCGGAATAATTCCAAAATTTAACAGTGCACTCATGTAGTTCTATGTTGCCTCTGTAAAGAAACTCAAGGGGGGGGCAGCATATATCATTTCACACTCAAAGGTGACACGTTCCCTCTCAGAACCATGAGCCTTCTTGAGAGAAGCTCAGGTTTGCAAGAAGCTTATACCAAAACTTGTCCCAAATTGGCCCAAATTTTTACCACATCATGTTAGTGCCATGACATGACACCATGCCAAGTTTCATGATTTCCAGGCGAGTTTTGGATTTACATGAATTTAAAAACCAAGTTTCTCGATGTTCTCGGTCGAGTCACGACGCCAAGATGTTTGAATTTCGGGGGTGTTTGTTTCCAGGGACTTATTGGTCTAGGGACTTAAATAAGTCCCTATAAGTCCCATCCAAACCAAACAGGAGGGACTTATAGGGACTTAAAGTGAGCATTTGGGACTTATCAAATAAGACTCTCAAGGAGGGACTTATAGGGACTTATAGTTGTAATATGGTGTACTAGTCCATGTTAAGTCCCAAGAACCAAACAGGTAGGGACTTTTTAGGGACTTATGACTTATAAGTTGGGACTAAAATAAGTCCTAGGACTTATGAACCAAACATGGCCTTCATTCCCACTTCTTGCATGGGACCTAGAAATTCACCCAAGGACACACATGTGATTTTTCAACCAACTTTGGTGCACCGGAGCATGTGCTTGCACTTAAAATTTGGATTATGCACATTAAATGTCCAGAAACTCAATTAATGTATAAAAAAGGCCAAACGAACCCGGAATAATTCCAAAATTTAACAGGGCACTCATATAGTTCTATGTTGCCTCTGTAAAGAAAATCAGGGGGGAGGCAGCATATATCGTTTCGCACACAAAGGTGACATGTTCCCTCTCGGAACCACGAGGCTTGTTGAGAGAATTTTCGGTTTTGCAAGAAGCTTATACCAAAACTTGTGCCAGTTCAGCCAAAAATTATGCATATGAAAACAGGGTTTAGATTATCCCAAACATCTCGCTACCTAGACCAATGTATTCTGATTTGAATTCAACATAAAATGGATACAAATATTTGCATTGGAGATCATATGGTACATGTAGTTCATAGTGAAATATGATTACTGCTATATGCATGTTTTTTGTTATGTAGGTAATATTTAAATGATTGTATAACTTGACAACAATCGTATTCAAATAAGGAAAATTTATTCAAATTTAGTCCATATGGTAGACGACAATATATATGTTCATAGGGTGGAGTAAAATGTTCATATATCATGGAAGATCAAATGTAGGACTACATCCATTATAAACCGCGAGGTCACTTAATGATATATTCGAATTCAACATAATGTGGATTCAAAAATTGTAATCATATAAAAAGGGACATGACTCTTTCTTTTGGTGGGAATTGATTTGTTTTTTGTTGTTGTTGAGGGAAGTGCGAATCGATTTGGTACTTTACAGGGTAATCTTGTTCTCCTGATTTTTTTTACATTTTTCTTGTAGTTTTTTCAATGACATTTATAGCAATATAGTAAAAGGGACATGACTCTCTTTTGTCTTGTATGAATTGTTTTTTCGTACGCGTTAAGTTTGTTCTGCCGAACAAGGAATATGCTCCTTGTTATTCCGAAATTTGCAAGCTCGGATATCTTTTGTCTCATCTACTTTGAAACTCCCTCCTCTTCAACCCGTGCCGCGCCTTGTTATCCCGGAATTTTGACGCTCGCGAAAACTCCCTCCTCATCTGAAATCGGCCCCGCAGCCCAGACGAGCGAAATCCCCCTTCTACCCCTCAGCTGGAAATGTATGCTCGACGTCGCGGTGTCAAAACTAGTGGGGCTACGCTGGTAACTTACCCTACATTTCAGACAAGCGCATCCCTATGCCATGGTCCCCCTACCTTTCCCTTCGCCCCCCATTCGTACACCGAGGCCGCCGAAACCCGTGAAACCCCATACTCCTCCGTCGGCCTCCCGACCGCCGCCCAGCCAGAGACTCTTCACCGATGACATTCTCCACCGCAACAGCTCGCCGTCCCTCATCCACCGCACCGGATGAGGATCTATCGTTGATCTCGTCGTCCAACCAGATCAGCCGCCCCGTCCTCCACATCCAAGGAGCTGCCCCGATGTTCGCCTCGTCTATTGCGCCACCTCCATCCCCACAACATCGTATTGACCTGCCCCACCAGAACTGCAATACCCTCACCAATTCCTCCGATGAAGCTGAGGCCAACTCGATGCCACCAAGGAGGTTCTGCACTCACCGCTGCATTTTATCTTATTTTCGATCTCACGGGACTGCCGGTGCTCGACACCGAGCAGCCATGGCGAGTCTCCATCGACGGCACCATCGCTGGACACTTTATCCATGGCGTCTCTCCCCCATGTGGTTGCTTCCTTGGTGGTGACTTCCTGATGGGCCTCGAACCCCTCGTTGGTTACCCCAAGTGGAAGGTGTAAGATGCAGTAAGTAGAAGTGTTTTCCCCTAGCAAAGATGCCAAGGATCGAATCCCCAGAGACTCCTAGGTTCAACAGGTAGGTGTCAACTGCTAACGGCGCAATTAGCAATCAACGTGGACCTGCACACAGATACAAATAACTTTGCTCCCAATGAGTACAGAGAGGTTGTCAATCTCTCCGGCCTTGTAGTTCACAAAGGGTTAAAAGCAATATGATAGTAGTGATAGATAGTGTTTTGCAATAGTAAATAAAATAGCGAAAAGTAAATAGTGGATGTGATCAATGATGGTAATATGGACCGGAGTCTCATGATGTTCACTAGTGATGTCTCTCTCCCAAAAGACGATAAAACAGCTATGTGAGGTAAACAAATTACAGCTGGGCAATTGACAGGACCACGAACGCAAACCAATGCTGACTACATTACAAGAAAGGTTGAGGTTCAAAGCATGGGCGGTACGCCAAAGTAAGTAGACCGAAATCCATCAATATCTACTACTAATCATCCACCTTGAGATATCTATCCAGAACATCTCGCTGGTATTAAGTTATGAGTCCCACCCATAGTGTAAACTCAATGCAACAGACAACTGCATTAAAAGAACTTTGCGTAAAGTAAACAATCCTTGCACCCGCAGGCGCAAGCACCGTTGTTTTCCCCCTTGTGGCAACAGCACATCCCCTAGACTCATGTTTCTGTCACTCAAGCTAGTCATCGAGGGGCATGAACCCACAATCGAGCATAACGTTCCCTCTTGGAGTCACTACCTATTACTCGGCCAAAGCAATAAATAACAACGGAGAACATGCAAGAATTACTTATGAACTAAAATATAAAAGAGGTGAATCAAATATATTACTCAAGATCAATCTGAACATAATCTCATAATCCATCGGATCCCAGCAAACTCAACATAGCAACAGCATAAGGATTAGATAGGTGCCTCGATCATGTAGGGCAGCTCACGAGGACTAATTAGTTAAGCACAAGAACGGGAGGAGAACATCACATAGCTACTGGTCATGGACTCATGGTCCAAGGGAGACTACTCACGAGTCATCCGGGAGGCGTCCATGGTGGTGGAGAAGCTCCCGGTGGTGATCCTCCCCTCCGGCAGGGTGCCGGTAAGAGTTCTCCTGGTGCTCCCGATCTTGGAAGCGGCGGCGGCGGCGGAACAGAGATGGGATCGCGAAAAGAAGTCCTGTTCTGAGGGTTACGGGGAACCCTTTAAATATATGCCAAAGTAGGGCACCGGGGGAGCCTCGGGGGGCCCAGGCGCCCCCCCGGCGCGGCCCAGGGGGGGCGCGCCCACAGGGTGCCTGGAGCCCCTGTGGCCCCCCCAGGCTGCCCTTCGAACGCAGTGTTGTTTCCGGAACGCTGATTTTTTATATAATTTTTCTGGATTTTTCTGGGCAGTTCTCGAAACGTGAAAACCTGAAATACAAAAACAGCCGAAAACAGAAACTGGCACTGGGGTGCACTGGATTAGTAAGTTAGTCCAAATATGATCAAAAGTGTATGGAAGTGTATGAATATCATAGCAATATCACCCAAAAGTGGCATGGAGCAAGCAGAAATTATAGATACGTTTTGGACGTATCACTTCCACAACGACACTAGTTGCAGCTGCTTCGGCTCTCGCTTGAGCTGCTGCTGCTCCGGCTCTCGCTCGCGCTGCGACTCTGTTCTTGCTGTCGGTCGCGTTGTTGCACTGCTCTTGCTTTCGTTCGTGCTGCTGCTCTGCTCTGCTTTGCTGTCGGTCGCGTTGCTGCTCTGGTCTTGCTCTCGTTCATGCTGCTGCTCTTCTCTTGCTCTCGCTCACGCTGCTGCTGCTACACGACCTCCGGCAGCTACAAGAGTTGCTGCTTTAGCACTCGCTCGTGGTGCTACTGCATGACTTGCTCTCTGCTAGTGCGTTCCCTACTAGAGTGTTTCCTGATTTAGATCACTGCTTCTCTGCTACTAGTGCTCGAACGCCCTAAACATCTATTGCAATGCTCTGCTACTAGTTCAATCAGTTTCGACAGTAAAATTCCGTTTCAACTGTAAAGTTTAGTTTCTTCAGTTAAGTTCAGAGTGAACAATATTTACGGCATCTGTCGGAGTGGACGTGGCGCGGCTGATGCATTTTACATCTAGCACTGTTTGGTGATGTATTTTACATTATCTATTGCAGATGATATTAGAGTCCCACTTCAGATTAACGTTATTTGTCTTGTCCTGCTTCAGCCTCGCCGCCGTACACCTCACCGGAGATACTCCAACAACGGAACCGTCCAACACAGCGGAGCAGTACACTCGGTGCCGTTTCTAGAGGCCTCGAATCTTCTTCCCCGCCTCCGACAGTTACACCAGCATCACCATCATCCACGTCCAACCCAATGATGATGAGGTCGACAAGGCTATGCCAAAGAGGTTGTACACTCGTTGTATCACTTTGTTACTCTGCATTCATGTCGATCCCTCAGGGATCCTTTGCTATGGAACTACTATGGTAGTACTATTTATGCATTTGGTTAGAAGGAGTGGAGCAAAGCAAAACTGGAGGATTTTTTCCTTTGGTGTCTCTTTCAAAGAAAAAATGTAGGAATTTTAATATCCACTTGGACGTCCTTTTCAAATTAATATGCATGAAGAACATGACTAATTGCATTACTGGCATAATAAGATTCTTAATTTTTAATATTCACGTGTTTTGACTTTATTTTGACCATTGATAACCCACAAGTATAGGGGATCGCAATAGTTTTCGAGGGTAGAGTATTCAACCCAAATTTATTGATTCGACACAAGGGGAGCCAAAGAATATTCTCAAGTATTAGCAGTTGAGTTGGTAATTCAACCACACCTGTAAGACTTAATATCTGCAGCAAAGTATTTAGTAGCAAAGTAGTATGGAAGTAACGGTAACGGTGGCAAAAGTAACAATAGCAGTTTTGTAGTAATTGTAATAGTGGCAGCGGAAAAGTAACTAAGCAAAGATCAATATGTGAAAAGCTCGTAGGCAATTGATCAGTGATGGATAATTATGTCGGATGTGATTCCTCACGCAACGGTTATAACATAGGGTGACATAGAACTAGCTCTAGTTCATCAATGTAATGTAGGCATGTATTCCGAATATAGTCATATGTGCTTATGGAAAAGAACTTGCATGACATCTTTTGTCCTACCCTCCCATGGCAGTGGGGTCGTATTGGAAACAAAGGGATATTAAGGCCTCCTTTTAATAGAGTACTAGACCAAAGCATTAATACTTAGTGAATACATGAACTCCTCAAACTACGATCATCACCGGGAGTGGTCTCGATTGTTGTAACTTCGGGGTTGCCGGATCATAACACATAGTAGGTGACTATTAACTTGCAAGGTAGGATCAAGAACTCACATATATTCATGAAAACATAATAGGTTCAGATCTAAAATCATGGCACTCGGGCCCTAGTGACAAGCATTAAGCATGGCAAAGTCATAGCAACATCAATCTTAGAACATAATGGATACTAGGGATCAAACCCTAACAAAACTAGCTCGATTACATGGTAAATCTCATCCAAACCATCACCGTCCAGCAAGCCTACGATGGAATTACTCACGCATGGGAGTGAGCATCTTAGAATTGGTGATGGAGGAGGGTTGATGATGACGATGGCGACGGATTCCCCTCTCCAAAGCCCCGAACGGACTCCGGATCAGCCCTCTCGAGAGAGAGTAGGGCTTGGTGGCGGATCCGTATCGTAAAATGCGATGAATCCATCTCTCCGATTTTTTTTCTCCCTGAAAGTGAATATATGGAGTTGGAGTCGAGGTCGGTGGAGCCTTAGGGGGGCCACGAGACAAGGGGGCGCGCCCCCCACCCTCATGGACAGGGTGTGGCCCCTCGATCTTGATTCTTTCACCATTATTTTTTTTAAAATCCAAAAATATTCTCCGTGGATTTTCAGGTCATTCTGAGAACTTTTATTTCTGCACAAATATAACACCATGGCAACTCTGTTAAAAACAGTGTCAGTCCGGGTTAGTTCCATTCAAATCATGCAAGTTAGAGTCCAAAACAAGGGCAAAAGTGTTTGTAAAAGTAGATACGTTGGAGATGTATCAACTCCCCCAAGCTTAAACCTTTCCTGTCCTCAAGCAATTCAGTTGACAAACTGAAAGTGATAAAGAAAAAAAATTACAAACTCTGTTTGCTCTTGTTGTTGCAAATTTGTAAAGCCAGCATTCAAGTTCTCAGCAAAGATTATGAACTAACCACATTCACAATAACATTTAGGTCTAATGTTTACTCATATCAATTTCATAATCAACTAGCGAGCAATAATAATAAACCTCGGATGACAACACTTTCTCAAAGCAATCATAATACGATATAACAAGATGGTATCTTGCTAGCCCTTTCTGAGACCGCAAAACATAAATGCAGAGCACCTCTGAAGATCAAGGACTGCCTAGACATTGTAATTCATGGTAAAAGAGATCCAGTCATAGTCATACTCAATGTATATTAATAGCATTGCATGCAAATGATAGCGGTGCTCTCCAACTGGTGCTTTTTAATAAGAGGATGATGACTCAACATAAAAGTAAATAGATAGGCCCTTCGTAGAGGGAAGCAGGGATTTGAAGAGGTGCCAGAGCTCGAGTTTTGAAATAGAGATAAATAATATTTTGGGTGGCATACTTTCATTGTCAACATAACAACCAAGAGATCTCAATATCTTCCATGCTACACACATTATAGGCGGTTCCCAAACAGAATGGTAAAGTTTATACTCCCCCACCACCAACAAGCACACTCCACGGCTGGTCCAAAACAACGGGTACCGTCCATACCAACAACAGTCCTGAGGGAGTTTTGTTTAATTATTTTGATTTGATTTGAGCATGGGATTGGGCATCCCGGTTACCGACCATTTTCTCGTGAATGATGAGCGGAGTCCACTCATCGTGAGAATAACTGTGACGCCCCCGATTTGTCCGTACACTAATCATGCACGCAAATGTGTACGACCAAGATCAGGGACTCACTGGAAGATATCACAACACAACTCTAGACACAAATTAAAATAATACAAGCTTTATATTACAAGCCAGGGGCCTCGAGGGCTCGAATACAAAAGCTCGAAAACACAAGAGTCAGCGGAAGCAATAATATCTGAGTACAGACATAAGTTAAACAAGTTTGCCTTAAGAAGGCTAGCACAAAAGTAACAACGATCGAAAAGGCAAGGCCTCCTGCCTGGGACCTCCTAACTACTCCTCGAAGCCGAACTCCATGTAGAAACATCATCGGGATCTTCTGGCTCCTGGACTCCATCAATCTGGTTGCATCATCCGAGAAGAAGGAACAAGAGGGGAAAAGGGGGAGAAAAGCAACCGTGAGTACTCATCCAAAGTACTCGCAAGCAAGGATCTACACTACATATGCAATGATATCTGTGTAAAGGGGGAAATATATGTGGACTGAACTGCAGAAAGCAGAATAAGAGGGGGATAGCTAATCCAATCGAAGACTACGCTTCTGGCCACCTCCATCTTGCAGCAGTAGAAGAGAATAGATGGAAGTAACAAGTATCCTCGTATCTCGCAGCCTCCATCTTGCAGCAGTAGAAGGGAGTAGATGGAATAGTAACAACTATCAAGCTTCTGGCAGCCTCCGTCTTGAGTAGCAGAAGAGTTCACCAAGTAACATCGTATAGCATAAACCTACTCGGCGGTCCTCCCGCACATCGCCCTGTGAGAGAGCAACCACCGAGTTATATCTGGAACTTGTCTGGGTGTGTTTTATTAAGTATCCAGTTCTAGTTGTCATGAGGTCCGAGTACAACTCCGGGTCGTCCTTTTACCGAGGGACACGGCTATTCGAATAGATTAACTTCCCTGCAGGGGTGCACCACATAACCCAGCACGCTTGATCCCATTTGGCCGGACACACTTTCCAGGGTCATGCCCGGCCTCGGAAGATCAACACGTCGCAGCCCTACCTAAGCACAGCAGAGAGGTCAGCACGTCGGTCTAAGTCCTAAGCACACAGGGGTCTGGGCCCATCGCCCAATGCACACCTGCACGTTGCGAGGGCGGCCGGTAAGCAGACCTAGCCTCTCCTAATACCAGAGCAGGCTTCCAGTCCAATCCGGCGCGCGCCGCTAAACCGCTGACGTCAAGAAGGCTTCGGCTGATACCACGACGTCGAGTACCCATAACTATTCCCACGTAGCTGGTTAGTGCGTATAGACCAAATGGCCAGACTCAGATCAAATACCAAGATCCCGTTAAACATGTTATTATGAAATAACCGCGGACAACGACCAGGGCCAGGCCCACCTGTCTCCTAGGTGGTCGCAACCTGCCCTGTCGCTCCGCCACAAAGTAATCATCAGGGGACTGTCGGGAACCCAGGCCCACCACTAACTGTGTGGAACCACCTGCCCGTTCAGCCCCCATCTCCGAATCATCATCATGTGTATGTAAAGTATGTATAAAGTATATACCCGTGATCACACCCAAGTGATCACGGCCCGATAGAATAGCAGGGCAGACGGACAAGGGTGTAGGGCCACTGATGGAATACTAGCATCCTATACTAAGCATTTAGGATTGCAGGTAAAGTATCAACAGTGGTAGCAACAATGACAGGCTATGCAGCAGAATAGGATTATCGAAAGCAGTAACATGCTACACTACTCTAATGCAAGCAGTAGAGAGAAGAGTAGGCGATATCTGGTGATCAAAGGGGGGGCTTGCTTGGAAGCTCTGCAGACGAAAGGAATCTTCGGAAGCGTAGCCGTTGTCGAACACCGAAGCATCAAGGGTCTCGGGGTCTATCACGGTATCGGAGTCTACCGAAAAGAAGCAACGAAGGGGAAACAAATAAATAACAGCGCAAACAATAGCATCACAAAATATAACAAGGCAATACGCGGTGCTACGTGTGACCTAACGCGGTGCTCGGTGATACAGACGAAGAGGAATAACATCCGGGAAAGTATTCCCGGTGTTAGGCATTTTCGGGCAGATGAAACGGAGGGGGAATGTTGCACGTTCGGTATGATAGAGATGTGTGGCGGACGAACGGACCGCGTATTCGGGTTCGTCTCGTCGTTCTGAGCAACTTTCATGTACAAAGTATTTTCATCCGAGTTACGGTTTAAAAGATATGATTTTATTAAGTTTTTATTAATTTCTGGAATGTAATATTAATTAATTTAATTTGAAAATGCATTTATGGCATCAGCATGATGTCATGCTGACGGCAGCAGGGGTTGGCTGGTCAACCTGACAGGTGGGTCCCACCTGTCAGTGACACAGTATTAATTAGGGTTAATTAATTAATTAAACCTAATTAATTTAATTAATTAAAGTTAAAATAAGTTAATCGCAATTAATTAGTTTAACTTAACAGTATATCATTAAGTTAAATAGTTATTAGATTAATTAAAACATTAGTTAATTAACTAATTAGATTAATCAGGATTTAATTAATCCAGATTAATTAAGTTAATTATTTAGTTAACTAATTAATTAATTAATTAATTAACTAATTATTATTATTTATATTTGTTTTCTATACTTTTTTTTAAACGTTCTGGGGTGGGGCCCCTTTGCCATAGGCCCAGGGCCATATCGGGCGCTGGGTTACCGGGCACAGCCCGAACGGCGTTGGTTGGGCGCCCACCCGACGAGGCACGGGTGAGGGAGCGCGAGCGGACGCGCTGGGGCGTCGGCGCGGCGCCGGCGCCGGGCGCCGGAGGTGGCCGCGGAGGAGGGGCCGGCGGCCAGGGGCAGAGCAGCGCCCGAGACCGGGGGGAGAAGCGTGGGCCGAGGAGGCCAGAGGCGGGGCGCGGCCATGGACTGGCCAGGAGGCGCGGCCAGGTGGACGCTGCCGGAACCGGCCGTGGCCGCCCGGAGCAGGCCTAGCGGGGAGGAGGGACGGGACGGCGCGGGGCACGCGGTGGCGCGGTAGAGGAGGCGGCGTGCGAGGTTGCGCACGGGAGGGAGGCGCGGGCGCGGCCGGGGGCAGGGGGCAGGGGGGCGGACGCGGGCGGCGCGGCCAGCTGGGTGAGCGCCGCGGCCAGGGCGTGCCCGGGTGCGC
>LR738711.1:734105328-734129562 GCA_902687465.1 Secale cereale
TGAATCATATACGAAGCCAAGTGCAAAGGATACTTTAGAATCCGGGTTGTAAATAAGAGTCAGGTTTCGATCCAGTGGACCTGTGGGTTATGGGCCCACCATGTGGGTTGAAATAGGAAGGGTGGTGACATCTTGCACAACCACGACAGGGAGGCATGTGAGTGGGTAGCTTGTCAGCTATGTCAGCAACAATGTCGGTACCAAGGACGGGGAACGAAGAGAACCATTTTTCCGCTCGTTGAAACGAGGCGGACCAACAGGCAAAGTTCTCCTCTAACAGCAGTACCGGGATGTTATCAACAATCGAATCAAGGTCTTACTGACAGAGTTGTACACCAAGGTGTTTACATAAGCAGAGAATTATTATTGCTTAGATTATATGTAGATCATGGAAAGGTTAAACAAACAAATGGAAAGGAAAATTGTGATTACACACAATTATTAGGAGTATATCCTTCCCATGGTCAAGCAGAACATGACGTACAGGGTTGGAGAGCAAGTACCCAACCATTCAGATAAAGAGGCAAGGATTAATCAAGATGTTACCCAGACAACGGTGTTTGGATAACTAACCAAGAAATAGTTAGCATTGGGCTTCAAAGGCCCTTGTTGAAAATCGGAGTACCACAGACATGCTTCGAGATAGCATTGGCATGGTCTTGAAGCAAAGGTCGGACTTGGATACACAAAGGATTCATCTGGAACAACTTATAGAATAAGTATTACAATTTCCTCCTGGAAGAATAGTTATCCTTGCAAGAGAAAATATAATGATAGGTCCTCCAGCAAGGGTGCTAGGCATGACATCATATTACCGAGTCATCAAAGGGCCAATATTATAACTACTGGAAAGTTGTCCCAACCATCATATCTGACCGAGATTCAGACCCGATTGGTGTCGTTTTACCTCAGCCTCGGAATGTTCGGGAAGAAGAGGTGCATCACAAATCGACGAAATGGAATTGCAAGATTCTCGAGAAATGAACTATGGGAGCGGTTTCCCAAAACAATAGTTCATCATTTAAGCAAGGAGAGGATGAGTAGGTGGCTGATGGGCTCAGCGTCAATTCACCGAGAATTCCAAACGGATGGATTTCCACAATAATGTGAACATGAAGATGACACTTGTCAATTCAAATGATAATAATGTTGTATGCTCGAGGAAAACATACACCATTAATCATTAGTTGAAAAGGGTGTCCCCGAAATATGACCTTAGGCAGCAAGATCAATGTTAAAGTGATGATTCAATAGTCAACAGTCCAAAAACGAAATGTCGATCGTTAACTTCAAAGCACTAGGGCTGCTAGAAGTACAGAACTCAAGTAGCATCGTTAGAATATTAGTATCCCGGTTAAAAACAATACGGGGACTAAGGAAGAATGGTGGTGATGAGAAGTATCAACATATCGAGAATTTCTAAAAGCTGGGGCAATCCCCACAACATTCTCGACATAAAAGATAGTGATACTTCAAGGCAGAACACAGCACTACCTGGAGAGCAAGTTGCAATTATAATGTGGACAAGTTCGCGATGAAAGGAGGTCAAGGGTGTTGTCGATGATATTAAAAATCACCGAGGGCAAGGAGGGTATTTCTCATCACGAACACAGTAGACATCTCATATGTAGTCAAAGTGTTGTTGAAGGTGATCCGACACATTTGTCGGGAGGGTTTCAAGAGGATGAAATCAACAACAACGGCAACAAGCAAGGGAATGACGAAGTGGCAAGTTATAGTATCAATATATAAGATGCTAGCTCGGAACCAAAGTTGTCTTTCAAGACAAGCAACATGATGTTGAAAGCTCTACGTAAGTCGTGCTCACACACTGAAGAATTCGTGCACCAAAGAAGGATGAGGTAGCACAGCCAAAGATAGCTAGACAAGGGATGTACCCGATAGTCTAGGAATAAACTAGATTGAGTTTAAAAATTTCCCAGTAACATCTACTAGGGGTGTTGAATTTTTAGAGCAAATTTGATTTACTAAACGGTGTCCTCGGTTGACGGCAACCTAGAACCCGTAGAGTGATTACGACAAGCAATGTATTACTTCATCAAAAGTTCAAAAGGTGTGGTGCAAAGGCATGATATCCTCGAGATATCAGAGGGTAAAACTCGAAGGTAGAACACGATAGAAGTAGAACTAGGTCATTGACCTATGACAGTAGATGATTTAACCTTGTCAAAAATTGACGAGGCGTGGAATGAATTTATTCCAGATATATTGAATAAGGACAGCATGGTCGGAACCATAACTTGTAAGGAATCAATTCAAGAGTACCGAAAGAATCATACAGCTGGATAATCATTTTGCAAGAAGCTTCCGAGACGGTCTACATCATTTTCATGGGCATGAACACAAAGTTCAAGGTCGACTCCCACTTCTTTAATGCATATAATTTCATTCACCTCTCGCTTTGATAAAACTGTAGTGTTGGAATTTTATCTGGTAGAACACCAGAAGAGTATGACTTGTGAAAACTTTCGGGTTCTCACGGATTAGTGGAAGGCATAGGTTCAACCCATCGGGCATCTTAGTAACATATACCACAAGTTTCAAAACTAAAAACACAAGCTCGAAAGCAGAGCACGGTTGGCCAAGCGGAGGATACAATTTACCAAAGGTATTATGTATCAGGGGAAGAACTCACAGTGTGAGTGAATATGAAGGACACTGTCGGATAACAATCCAACAATGGATCGGGCGATCCACAACGGAGCTGATGTGAGTATCGATACTCACTCAGAGGAAGAAGTAATGCAGAGGCATCAGATTCAAAAATCACCTGACTAGTCTGATGCTTAAATAAAAAGAAATTATGATTTACAAAACGAAGGATCAGAAGCAGACGCTCTGATCAAGGATGGACAAGTTGAAATCACTTAGTTGAACAATCAATAAAGGTTTGAATTGCCGAGAACCAACTCATGTCCGGAATGACGTCTGGGTCGGAAAGATAATTTCAAAAGGGATAACCCGATGACTGCGTGTATACACACACATTGAATCAATAGACTCAAAATGGCTAAGACAAGGCATGTCAACGAAGTCTACTAGTCATATGAAATTAACCATAATGCAAGGAGTCAAGAATTTCAAGAGTAACAGGCTGCAGAGGATTTTCGAAAGATCGAAAAGTATTCCGAAGGATTTTGTGAGACACATGATCAATTGAGAAGAACGGATCCTCGATAAATGTGAGGAAATAACCATAAGGGTTTTCATGTGAAATAAAACTGCAAGACAGTAAACTCAAAGGATTCTCGGACAATCGATAATATCTCGAGGCATCTTGTAACAACAAGAGTGACGAGGAATGATCATGAGAATGGCAGGTGCATGCAGATATCCATAGGGATATATCGGTGGTAGTGAATCGCAAAAGCGATGAACACAAGTTCTCGGGTTAACAGCGGGGACTATCTTCAGGGTCTTCTGGTGCAGCAGACGATCATCGATCATAGGGCACTCTCCAGGTGAAAGTGATAACGAGATCCTAATGTTAGCTTTAGCAAAATTCATTTATCCCGAATAGAAGAGAGATAAGAGTCCCAGAGTATAGACGAGGAGTAAAAGATCCTAATACCACCCATTGGTGTTGTGGGCCCGTAAGCCACACAACAAGTTAGTAAATTTGTTTTTCAAAGACTAGACTCAACTTCGGCCAAGGAGTTGGAAAGGGGGATTCCTACAGGCAGTCGGCTCTGATACCAACTTGTGACGCCCCCGATTTGTCCGTACACTAATCATGCACGCAAATGTGTACGACCAAGATCAGGGACTCACTGGAAGATATCACAACACAACTCTAGACACAAATTAAAATAATACAAGCTTTATATTACAAGCCAGGGGCCTCGAGGGCTCGAATACAAAAGCTCGAAAACACAAGAGTCAGCGGAAGCAATAATATCTGAGTACAGACATAAGTTAAACAAGTTTGCCTTAAAAAGGCTAGCACAAAAGTAACAACGATCGAAAAGGCAAGGCCTCCTGCCTGGGACCTCCTAACTACTCCTCGAAGCCGAACTCCATGTAGAAACATCATCGGGATCTTCTGGCTCCTGGACTCCATCAATCTGGTTGCATCATCCGAGAAGAAGGAACAAGAGGGGAAAAGGGGGAGAAAAGCAACCGTGAGTACTCATCCAAAGTACTCGCAAGCAAGGATCTACACTACATATGCAATGATATCTGTGTAAAGGGGGAAATATATGTGGACTGAACTGCAGAAAGCAGAATAAGAGGGGGATAGCTAATCCAATCGAAGACTACGCTTCTGGCCACCTCCATCTTGCAGCAGTAGAAGAGAATAGATGGAAGTAACAAGTATCCTCGTATCTCGCAGCCTCCATCTTGCAGCAGTAGAAGGGAGTAGATGGAATAGTAACAACTATCAAGCTTCTGGCAGCCTCCGTCTTGAGTAGCAGAAGAGTTCACCAAGTAACATCGTATAGCATAAACCTACTCGGCGGTCCTCCCGCACATCGCCCTGTGAGAGAGCAACCACCGAGTTATATCTGGAACTTGTCTGGGTGTGTTTTATTAAGTATCCAGTTCTAGTTGTCATGAGGTCCGAGTACAACTCCGTGTCGTCCTTTTACCGAGGGACACGGCTATTCGAATAGATTAACTTCCCTGCAGGGGTGCACCACATAACCCAGCACGCTTGATCCCATTTGGCCGGACACACTTTCCAGGGTCATGCCCGGCCTCGGAAGATCAACACGTCGCAGCCCTACCTAAGCACAGCAGAGAGGTCAGCACGTCGGTCTAAGTCCTAAGCACACAGGGGTCTAGGCCCATCGCCCAATGCACACCTGCACGTTGCGAGGGCGGCCGGTAAGCAGACCTAGCCTCTCCTAATACCAGAGCAGGCTTCCAGTCCAATCCGGCGCGCGCCGCTAAACCGCTGACGTCAAGAAGGCTTCGGCTGATACCACGACGTCGAGTACCCATAACTATTCCCACGTAGCTGGTTAGTGCGTATAGACCAAATGGCCAGACTCAGATCAAATACCAAGATCCCGTTAAACGTGTTATTATGAAATAACCGCGGACAACGACCAGGGCCAGGCCCACCTGTCTCCTAGGTGGTCGCAACCTGCCCTGTCGCTCCGCCACAAAGTAATCATCAGGGGACTGTCGGGAACCCAGGCCCACCACTACCTGTGTGGAACCACCTGCCCCTTCAGCCCCCATCTCCGAATCATCATCATGTGTATGTAAAGTATGTATAAAGTATATACCCGTGATCACACCCAAGTGATCACGGCCCGATAGAATAGCAGGGCAGACGGACAAGGGTGTAGGGCCACTGATGGAATACTAGCATCCTATACTAAGCATTTAGGATTGCAGGTAAAGTATCAACAGTGGTAGCAACAATGACAGGCTATGCAGCAGAATAGGATTATCGAAAGCAGTAACATGCTACACTACTCTAATGCAAGCAGTAGAGAGACGAGTAGGCAATATCTGGTGATCAAAGGGGGGCTTGCCTGGAAGCTCTGCAGACGAAAGGAATCTTCGGAAGCGTAGCCGTTGTCGAACACCGAAGCATCAAGGGTCTCGGGGTCTATCACGGTATCGGAGTCTACCGAAAAGAAGCAACGAAGGGGAAACAAATAAATAACAGCGCAAACAATAGCATCACAAAATATAACAAGGCAATACGCGGTGCTACGTGTGACCTAACGCGGTGCTCGGTGATACAGACGAAGAGGAATAACATCCGGGAAAGTATTCCCGGTGTTAGGCATTTTCGGACAGATGAAACGGAGGGGGAATGTTGCACGTTCGGTATGATAGAGATGTGTGGCGGACGAACGGACCGCGTATTCGGGTTCGTCTCGTCGTTCTGAGCAACTTTCATGTACAAAGTATTTTCATCCGAGTTACGGTTTAAAAGATATGATTTTATTAAGTTTTTATTAATTTCTGGAATGTAATATTAATTAATTTAATTTGAAAATGCATTTATGACATCAGCATGATGTCATGCTGACGGCAGCAGGGGTTGACTGGTCAACCTGACAGGTGGGTCCCACCTGTCAGTGACACAGTATTAATTAGGGTTAATTAATTAATTAAACCTAATTAATTTAATTAATTAAAGTTAAAATAAGTTAATCACAATTAATTAGTTTAACTTAACAGTATATCATTAAGTTAAATAGTTATTAGATTAATTAATACATTAGTTAATTAACTAATTAGATTAATCAGGATTTAATTAATCCAGATTAATTAAGTTAATTATTTAGTTAACTAATTAATTAATTAATTAATTAACTAATTATTATTATTTATATTTGTTTTCTATACTTTTTTTTTAAAACGTTCTGGGGTGGGGCCCCTTTGCCATAGGCCCAGGGCCATATCGGGCGCTGGGTTACCGGGCACAGCCCGAACGGCGTTGGTTGGGCGCCCACCTGACGAGGCACGGGTGAGGGAGCGCGAGCGGACGCGCTGGGGCGTCGGCGCGGCGCCGGCGCCGGGCGCCGGAGGTGGCCGCGGAGGGGGGGGCCGGCGGCCAGGGGCAGAGCAGCGCCCGAGACCGGGGGGAGAAGCGTGGGCCGAGGAGGCCAGAGGCGGGGCGCGGCCATGGACTGGCCAGGAGGCGCGGCCAGGTGGACGCTGCCGGAACCGGCCGTGGCCGCCCGGAGCAGGCCTAGCGGGGAGGAGGGACGGGACGGCGCGGGGCACGCGGTGGCGCGGTAGAGGAGGCGGCGTGCGAGGTTGCGCACGGGAGGGAGGCGCGGGCGCGGCCGGGGGCAGGGGGGCGGACGCGGGCGGCGCGGCCAGCTGGGTGAGCGCCGCGGCCGGGGCGTGCCCGGGTGCGCGCGGGCGCGGCGATGCAGGAGGGGGGGCGAGCGGAGAGGGGGGGAGGCGCTCACGAGGAGGGCAGGGAAGGGGTGGCCGGCGGCGTAGGCGTCCGGTGTGGAGGAGCTCCGTTGACGAGGCCTCCGGCGAGGCCCAGGCGGCGTCGGGGCGGCAGGAACCGGCGACGGGGTCGGGGCATCGTGCCCGATCCAGATCCAGCGGGGGGAGTGGGGAACGAGGGGGAGTGGGAGAGAGTGAGGTGGTTGGGGGGGCCATATAGGCCAAGTAATGGGCCGGCCTGGCTGGGCCATTCGGCCCAGGTGGGCCGGGGGGGTCTTCTATTTTATTTTATTTTTTTAGTTTAGGATTTTTCTCTTATCTATTTTTCTGTTTTAGTTTTATTAATTAATTTATTTTAATTTCGTAAAATATAATTTCAACTCCTAAACGAGTGTTTAGAGTTTTAGCACTGCCACCCTAATTTGGATAGCTAAATAAAATAGTTTAATATTTTATTAATTCCAAAAGGTATTTAATTAAATGTTTTGTTGTTGTTTAAATTACTTCAGTGCATTTAAACACTTTACAAAAATGTGGTTTCTGTAACAATATTACTTATGATTTATTTGCTACAACTTTAACATTTTAGTTTTGATAATTGAAAACTTTTATCATTTGACTCTATTTTAGACTTGAATTTGAATTGGTTTTAAACTAACGTGAGTTTATCGACAGTAACCGCGGTGACGTGGCATCATTAGTATAGGTTTACTGTAGCTTGATTATCCGGGCGTCACAATAACCCACCTACCATGGAGGACATAGACAACCCTAGTTGATACATGAGCTATTCGAGCATACAAAACATGATTTCATTTGAAGGTTTAGAGTTTGGCACATACAAATTAACTTGGAACGGCAGGTAAATACCGCATATAGGAAGGTATGGTGGACTCATATGGAATAATTTTGGGGTTTATGGGAGTGAATGCACAAACAATATTCCCTCTTGGTACAAGTGAATGCTAGAAATAGACTGGGAAGCGACAACAGTCATGAACATGCATTAAAATTAATCAACAATGAGTGCAATCATGAGTAGGATATAAATCACTATGAACATAAATATCGTGGAGGTTATGTTGATTATGTTTCAACTACAGGTGTGAACATGTGCCAAGTCAAACCACTTGAATCGTTCAAAGGAGGATACCACCCTATCATACCACATCACAACCATTTTAATAGCATGCTGGCACGCAAGATAAACTATTATAAACTCCTAACTAATTAAGCATGGCATGAGCAACTATAATCTTTAAATTTCATTGCAAGCATGTTTCATTTATAATAGGCTGAATCAGGAACTATTAACTAATCATATTTACAAAAACAAGATAGGTTGAGTTCATACCAGCTTCTCTCATCTCAATCAGTTCAGCATATATCGTCATTATTGCCTTTCACTCGCACGACCGAACGGTGTGGATAATAATAATAATGCACATGCATTGGACTAAGCTGAAATATGCAATCATCTATTATATACTTATAAAACGATAGAAAAGGAACGGTAGAGATTTGACGTTGCAAAGTTATGAGATATGGATGGTTGAGATTCATCAAAAAAATCATACGCAACGCACACAGCTTAGGGATCAAAAGTTACGCATAACAATCAGATGTACAAGGAAAAAAGAAAAAAAAAGAGGTGTCCATCTAGAAAACGTGTACAAGGTGTTGCAAGGAAAAAAGACACTAGAAAATCCTGAGCGATCCGTTTGTGTTTCAAGGGGAAAAATGGAGCAGTCCGATTAGAAAAGCGTGAGCGAACGTGTTTATATATGGTACTAGCATGTGATGACATCACCGTTTACCTCAGCATGCAATTAAGAAGTGATTTGTTGGACAAACAAATTAAGACGTGTTCCATAGAAAGCATTGTATACCACGTCTAAATACAATAGTTTTCTCTGGCATGGTAAGACTACACGTCTATTGTAAAATTCGAACTAAAAACTAATAAAATTCCCATGTGTATATAATGTAGTCCAAATACGATCAACTAATGCTCAAAAAAATGATCAACTTTTGTTTGGTCAAACAAATAAAATTCTAAATACAAACATATTTTCCATGCGTACTACGAGAAAAACAATATATACACCATGTAGTCTAAATACGATCAACTTTATGTATTATATATTTAAAACAAGCGTCAAACAAGCCATCACATCATCCACATATACTATTTTTAAAGTCATTTGATTAGAATAACAAGGGCTGAGATTTAAAGATTTTTATGTAAAACGTAAAAATATTTGTACGCAACAGTATTGGACTTTGAAGTTGTCACGTTAGATGCAAACTACCGGATAGTACAATTTATAAAGAATAAGAAAGTGGTGCCATTTTAGATACAACTTGCACTGGAGTTTTTGTCAAGAAAAAACCTGCACTAGAGTTGAAAAGGAGAAGACGTGCACCGTAAGGATTCCTCAGTCTACGTACATATATGAAAAACTAACAAAACGGACAACTTTTGGTAATAGACATCCGAACAACATGTGTCACCACGTCATGGAGCGCTTGCGTCTGTACTATGTTAAAAAAAATGTGTCACCACGTCCTTTCTTGCATATATGCAAACCAACACGTACAAAAAAAGCGAAAAAATTGTGCTAAAAATATATGTTATTTCATGGAAGAAAAGAAAAAGCAAAGTCATACCAGGACACGTACCATACCATGTTGGATGTTGCAAAAAAGAAAGAGAGAAAGATGCGTACTACTCCTACATTAGTTATCTATATAGAACAGGTTTTGCAGGGAAACAAACAAAGCCTCGAGCTCAAGAGAAAAAAAACAAAGTCCTGCGCAGGATGCAAGCTGTTGCGGGAGAAAAAATATTGGACGATACAATCCCATTTCAAATCATAGGAGCATAAACATCGGCTGCCTGGTAGATAGTCCAACATGTTGTACATGTACACAAATCCATAACAGGTCGAGAGGCTTTGAAAAAAAATAGGGTGAGAGGCCATGCCAGCTCTACAAGTTCTATATGGACAGGAATTCATAGCAATGACATCACTTAGTTAAAAAAAGGTACTAATATTATTTCTGATGTTAACGGCCGAATTTATCAAGTATTAACATACAATGATATTGTGGATGATGTCAGCAGCCCAATTGATCAAATCTTGCACAGCGTCTCGGTGTCCCTTTTTTAGAGTCGTTTCGGTGTCACTTAATCTGATTTAGTTTGATCAAGTAAAAGCAATATCTTTTATCTTTCGTGGGACTTTTCTGCTATAGCAGTATAATTATAATTTCATGGAGGATAGTTCACATGAAGAACGATGCTCAGAGTTGTGTACTCGATATAATTCTAAAATCTAATTCAACATTTATAAAAATTATTACAAAAAACACAACCAAATGATATGGTTGCCATGAAAGTAAATTGTAGTGACCACGATTCCAATGAACCGAAGTCTCCATGCTCAGTGTCATCCCAAGATCGGTATGCTGACACACACAGTACTCAAGGATTTATAACAGAGATTCAATCACACTTTATTACATCGAAAAGTCCTCGAAGAGGCAATATCCAATCACGAATATGGCTAAAGGCCATCTAAAATAATAAACTGCGGAAGCTATGAAGAGTAGTTGAGTCCATCCCAGTCCACGGCAAACATTGAGTGCATGACAACGACCTATCGTACCTTAATCTTCGTCTGAAAACTCTGCAACATGATACGTTACAGCCATGTAGGTCAACAGATTGAATATGCTGGCAAGTACACACTATAATGATAATGAGCAATGTCTACAACTATATGCATATTTGGCTGGTGGAGGCTGTAAGGTTAATTTTTGCATAAAGCTAGTTTTTTCCTACAACAAAGGAATATATTTTATTAACTAATTAGTTAAATTTAAGCACGCACATTGAGAATGATACCCCCATCTCAATCCCAAAACCAAAGTCATTATTAACCCAACAAGTTAAATAAAGTGATGAGATCAGTCCATAATTCAAATACCAGGATACTCAAGAAGTCCATAACCGGGGACACGGCTACTCATGAATACTTTGTACACTCTGCAGAGGTTTGTGCACTTTTCCCACAATACTCGATCGCCTCTGTTTAAATTTTTCGCACTGCACGGTGTTTAAGAAACGGATGACCAAGACACGGTCTTTCGGAAGCATTAACTCTTTACCCTGGGTAGACCGTTACATCTACATCTGCTACATCTGCTAGTCTACCACTGAAAGAGGTCACACAACATACTCAACTATGTCAAAGCCCATAATGGCTTGCAGCTTCACACGGAAATTTCTAGGCATTAATGATATATGACCCCTTTGATCCTGGGTGGCATTCCATAGGATAATCACACGGGTCCTCCGGGATTTCCTATGACAACACTGGATTCTCCAGGTGCCCTGCAACCAATCCACCCAGATGTGTATTAAATTTCCACCTTAAAGAAACCCTTAATAGTTATTGCACTCACACCTTTCATGAAATCACTCATACCAATCCATGTCTACAAGCATGGCTAAGCAATAAGTAACAAAGCGTATATTCCCTTGGGTTGAACTCAAGTCACTGGGTTCCTACCTCATATACTACAAAGCAACATCGCATGTAACCAGTCCTACTCATGCAAGTGTTTGAGAATATAACTAATGCAATGAAAACTTGGTATTGAAAAGTGTGATCAAAGTATGAACTTTCCTCGTTGAGGATCATTGAAACCTAGGGACTCATAGTAGCACGCTTCGCACTCCGGGAATTCTATCGCAATCAAACATTAGCATACATAAGCAATCATGAAACAGAATCGAAGAACAGATCTCGAAAGACTTCGAAAACGAACGAATAACTCTTGCAACAGAAAACAATTTCTAACAGTACCAAAATTGAGTGAATTTCCCCTTATCAGAAATTTTAGGTCAAGAGCTTCGATTTGCAAAAAGAATCAACTCAAACGGAGTTACGAAACTCTAGTTACGATTAAACGAAGTTCAAAAATAAAACTGTTTGAATTTAAATTTTAAAACTTTCAAAATCAAATTTGAGTTGCGCTACTGGAAAGATAAGATCGAAATGAAGAAATTGACATTGGTTTCATCTAATTCCGACTAACGAGTAAAAAGTAACGAGGGTTTGAAGATCAGAGACTGATTTGCAAAACTTTAATCGCAGATAGGTCCTTTGGCCGAAATTAAACAGAAAAAGAAAAGGCTAAATTGTGAACGTTCGTTTTCTGAGACAAAACAGCGAGCATTCGCTAAATAATAAAACCAAAAAACGAAACTAGGGTTTTTTTTTCTTCTAAAAACACGATCTAGGGTTTTAAAAACCGAAAGGAAAACCGGCGGGTTTTTACCTCGCGAACCGGGTTCGGTCGACGGGTCGGCTCGGTTCTCGGGCGGTGGTGGGTTCGCCGGGCGGGCGGCGACTCCCGGCGGCAGCGGAGTCGGCGGCGGTGGGCTCGGCGGGGTCGGTGCGGTGTGGTGCGGGGCGGGGCGAGGGGAGGCACGGGCGGCGAACGACGCGGGGCGTCGACCGGCGCGGGGCGGCGGCGGCTAGCGGTGCGGTGTGGTGCGGGGTGGCGCGAGAAGAGGCGCGGGCGGCGGGGCGCGGCGAAGGCGAGCAGCGCGGGGCGACGGCAGCTAGCGGCAGCGCGCGGTGGAGGCGGCGGCTACGGCGCCGATGTGAGGAGAGATGGGGCGGCGCCTGTGGCTATTTAAAAGGGGGGCGGCTCGGCCTGCCTTGGGGAAGGGGGCGGCCGGCGGCGAGTCCGAGCCGGACTCCGGCTCGTGCGGCAGCGGGGCGACGGGCCGCGGCCTGGTGGGCCCACTGGGCTTCGGCCCAGTGCGATCCGAACGAAGTTTTTTTACATATAAAATCGCCCGAACAGAAAAAAATCAAAATAAAATATAAAAAATTCTAAAATACGAGAAACAATTTTTCACCATCTAAAACTAATATTTAGAACAAAGTGAACATTTTTCTGATATAAAATGCCTATAAAATAAAATAACTTTTTAATGCAATTTTTTTAAATAATAAACTGCAAATAAAAATCCAATAAAATATATTTTTACTCAAAAATCAAATTCCAACATTTTTATTATGTTTTTGAAGAAGTCATATTATCTTCTCTCATTTATTTTAAATATAGGAGAAATGAAATTTGGCAAAAATATTATTGATCCAACCCCACATGGAATTAATTAAAATAGTGGGTTCTCTTTGGAAAACTTCCAACTCTCTCACTTGGGTCCTTGAGTTTCTTAAAGTTTTGGATCAATTTTTCAAATAAACTCATGCTGAAAATGCTCAAATGATGAATGCATATGAATGATCTATGTTAACATCCAAATTGAAAATTTGGGATGTTACAAACCTACCCCCCTTAAGATGAATCTCGCCCTCGAGATTCGGGTTGGCTAGAAAATAGGTGTGGGCGGTTCGGGCGTAGATCATCCTCTCGTTCCCAGGTGGCTTCGTCCTCTGTATGGTGACTCCACTGTACTTTGCGGAACTTGATGACTTTGCTACGGGTAACTCTGTCGGCAAACTCGAGAATCTTAACGGGCTTCTCCTTGTAAGTGAGGTCGCTCTCTAACTGAATTGCTTCCAGGGGCACTATATCACGTAATGGAATATCGGCCATCTCTGTGTGACACTTCTTCAACTGAGATACGTGAAACACATCGTGAACTCCGGACAAGGTTTCAGGCAACTCTAGCTGATAAGCTACTTCTCCTCTGCGCTCCAAAACTTTGTACGATCCCACAAACCTTGGTGCCAATTTACCCTTTACTACGAAATGCTTAACTCCTCGAAGTGGAGACACACGAAGATACGCTATATCTCCCACTTCGTAGGTCACCTCCTTGCGTTTCGTATCTGCATAACTCTTCTGCCTGGACTAGGCTATCTTCAGTCTATCGCGGACCATCTTGACCTTCTCTTCTGACTCTCTGATTAAATCAGGTCCAAATAGTTGACGGTCTCCAACTTCATCCCACATCAACGGTGTTCTGCACCTTCTTCCATACAAAGCCTCGAAAGGGGCCATTTGCAAACTGGTTTGATAACTGTTGTTGTAAGAAAACTCTGCGTACGGCAAGTTATCGTCCCAACTAGATCCATAATCGAGCGCACAAGCTCTCAACATGTCCTCCTGGATCTGATTGACTCTCTCGGTCTGTCCATCGGTCTGTGGATGAAAGGTTGTACTGAACTCTAGCCTAGTACCTAAAGTCTCATGCAACTGCTTCCAAAACTTTGAGGTAAACTGTGTTCCTCTGTCTGATACAATGGTCCTCGGAACTCCATGCAGACATATGATCTTGGTCATGTATAGCTTGGCCAACTTAGCACTCATGTATGTGGTTTTCACGGGGATAAAGTGAGCTACTTTAGTCAAACGGTCGACTATCACCCAAATGGAATCGTACCCTGAACGTGTCCTGGGTAGTCCTGTGATGAAATCCATTCCTAGTTCATCCCACTTCCATTCAGGTATGGGTAATGGCTGCAATAACCCTACTAGTTTCTGATGTTTAGCCTTGACTCTCTCACAAACTGCTACATACTCGGCAATGTCCTTCTTCATTTTGGTCCACCAGAAATTTTGTGTCAAATCCAAGTACATCTTGGTGTTGCCTGGGTGAATCGAATACGGCGAATCATGAGCCTCCTGGAGAATCATCTTCCTAATCTTGGGGTCATTGGGCACATAGATACACTTTTCAAACCAAAGTGCTTCGTATTCATCCTCACGAAATCCTTCTGCCTTTCCTTTGGGCATTCTTTCCTTTATTTCTGTAATTTCTTTGTCCATCTTTTGGGCTTCTCGTATCCTTCCCAACAAGGTGGACGGAATTTCCAAGGTGGTAACATAACCTCTAGGGACTATCTCCATTTGCAAATCCCTAAGATCATCGGCTAACTCCTGGGGTAAACCTCCGGAAATGATTGTGTTAACATAACTCTTGCAACTTAGGGCATCTGCCACGACATTGGCTTTTCCTGGATGATAATGCAACCTCGCGTCGTAATCCTTTATAAGCTCCAGCCATCTCCTTTACTTGAGATTCAGCTCCTTCTCTGTGAAGATATACTTCAAACTCTTATGATCCGTGTATACATCACACCGGTTTCCAATAAGAAAATGTCTCCACGTTTTGAGTGCATGCACTACGACTACTAACTCCAAATCATGTGTGGCATAATTCAACTCATGTGGTCGAAGCTGGCGTGAAGCGTATGACACAACTCTTCCATCTTGCATGAGAACGCCTCCAAGTCCTTGACGAGAAGCGCCACAATACACTTGAAAATCCTTGCGTATATCTAGAAGCATCAGCACTGGGGTTGTAACCAAACGTTTCTTCAACTCTTGAAAACTGGCTTCACACTCTTCGGTCCACTTATACTTAGTCTCCTTCTTCAACAACTCTGTCATGGGCTTCGTAATCTTTGAGAAATTCTCAATAAATCTCCGATAATATCCTGCGAGTCCAAGAAAACTACGAATTTCGCCAACTGAGGTGGGTGCCTTCCATTCTGTGACTGCCTCAACCTTGGCAGGGTCTATGGCTATACCTTCTCCTGATATAACATGTCCAAGGAATCCAACTTCCTTCAACCAAAACTCACATTTACTGAACTTTGCATATAACTGATGTTCTCTGAGCTTCTCGAGAACTAACCACAAACGTTCCTTGTGCTCCTCTTCATTCTTGGAGTATATCAATATGTCATCAATGAATACTACCACAAACTTATCCAAGAACTCCATGAATACCTTGTTCATCATACTCATGAAATAGGCAGGGGCGTTAGTCAAACCAAATGACATAATTGTATACTCATAAAGCCCATACCTCGTGGTAAAAGATGTCTTAGGTATATCTTGTTCTTGGATCTTCAGCTAATGATATCCTGATCGCAAATCGATCTTAGAGAATACCTTGGCTCCTTGCAGCTGGTGAAACAGATCATTGATCATCGGCAGTGGGTACTTATTCTTGATTGTCACCTCGTTCAGTGCATGATAGTCAACAACCATTCTCAATGATCCATCCTTCTTCACGACTAAGAGCACTGGGGCTCCCCACGGTGATGAACTTGGTCGTACATAACCCTTATCCATTAGCTCCTTGATTTGCTTCTTGATCTCCTCCAGGTCATTAGCGGGCATCCGATATGGTCTCTTAGATATTGGTCCGGTGCCGGGTAATAGCTCAATTAAGAACTCCACGTCTCTATCCGGTGGCATGCCAGGTAACTCCTCCGGGAATACATCGGGGTAATCCTTCACAACTAGCACTTCTTCCTGAACAACTCCCGTGAGTGCATTCACATGCGCTTTCCTTGGTGTGTGCCTCGACACATACTTGATCCTCTTTCCTTTCGGGGTGGTGAGAAGAATTGATCTACTTGCACAATCAATGTTTCATCCAAACTTGGATAGCCAATCCATACCTATAATTACATCAAAACCCTGGGATTCCAAAAGAATAAGGTCCGTGGGAAATACATGTCTTCCAATGGTCAATGGCACTTGATAGCATCCTTGGCTAGCCATATACACTGCTCTAGGGGAACTCACTAACATAGGCGTCCTAAGGGCTACGGTGGGCAATTCATGCTTTTCCACAAAACCCCTTGATATGTATGAATGCGATGCACCGATGTCAAAAAGAACAAGGGCAGTAAATGCATTAATCAAAAAACTTACCGATAACTGCGTCGGGCTGCTTGCCAATCTCCTCCACATTGACGTGATTCACTTGTCCTCTGGTGAACAGGTTGGGCTTCTTCCCTAAGTTTCCATTACCATTCCCATTCTTTGACTCGGGGCACTCGGTAGCATAGTGTCCGGTCCTCCCGCACTTGAAACAAGTAATGTGACTCAGATCCTTCTTGGCGGGTGTGGATGGAGTGGAACGATTCTGATTGTTTCTCCCTCCATTTCCATTGCCATTCCTGGCACCACTGTGGTTGTGTGCATTCCCTCCATTGTTAGTATGACCTCCATGATTATGGTTGGGATGATTGTGTCCTCCTGAGTATGGAGTATAGCGGGGCTTCTGCTGGGCTCCAGAATTAAATTTCCCACCTCCATACTTCCTCTTGTGGATGTCAATCTGTTGCTGATTTCCTTCTATCATGATAGCTTTATCCACTAGCTCTTGATAATTGTTATAGGTTGCTAGCATCAGTTGCATACTCATCTCATCATTGAGTCCTTCTAAAAACTTCTCCTGCTTCACGGTGTCAGTGGACACATCATCTGGCGCGTAGTGAGCTAACTGCCTAAAGTCATCCACGTACTGCCCCACAGTACAATTTCCTTGGTGCAAGTTGCGAAACTCACGCTTCTTCAGGCTCATGGCTCCTGCTGAGACATGTGATGTGCAAAAAGCTTGCTGAAACTGATCCCAAGTAATTGCAGCAAGTGGGTAGGTGGCGGTGTAATTCTCCCACCAAGCGGCTGCTGGTCCCTCAAGCTGATGTGCAGCAAAACGCACCCTCTCTGCATCTGTGCATCATGCAGTTGCTAGCTCTCTATCCATCTTGCGGAGCTAGTCATCTGCAACAATCGGCTCGGTGCTACTAGAGAACAATGTTGGTTGCAACCTTAAGGGCCAGTTCTTTTGGTAGTTTTTTTGGGCTTCTAGAATAAGCTACCCCCTACCCAGCTTATTCTAGAAGCCCAACCAAATTTATTTTTTTAGAAGCCTACTAGTCAAGTCTTAATTAGTAGGCTTCTAAAAAATTTAATTTGGTTAGGCTTCTAGAATAAGCTAGGTAGGGGGTGTTGACGCTCAAAAGTGGCACAATCGTAAAAGTTGCTTTAATCTATGTCAAGATTACTTCAAACTTATGATTGGAAGTCACCATGAAATGGCTTTCTTTGAGAAGATCAAGATGGATATGAAAGTGGTCTAAAACGGAGTCCGGATGCAAAAGTTATGACAAGTTCAGAGATGCTCATGATGACACCATATTAAAGAATGGCTTGAAACCCAATTAAGATGACTTCAAATGGAAAAAGTTTCAACATGAAAGTTGTGCGTCTCGTCGAAACGGTCGATTTTGATATAAAAATCGTCCCAATCCGAGTTCGTATGCAAAAGTTACAGCCATCCGAACACAGCCCTGTCACAGAGCCATAAGTGGCGCGCCCCACCAGCCACGTGTCTGATGGGTAGCGCGAATAACAGCATGTATTGCGTGACCGTTTTGGCCTAGAAGATGGCTTCAAATCAAAAAACGTTCAACATGAAAGTTGTTCGTATCGTCGAAACGGTCAAAATTGCTTTTGGGCTCTTTTCCATCCGAGGTCGTTTACCACCTCAAGAATTACCCGCAAGGTACAGCCAGTTTAAACCGAATAGTTTTGGAAAGTTCGGATAAAACCAATCCGAATTTGGCTAGGGTTTTGGACGTGAATCCAAGCCTTTTCCTTGCACGGCAAGTCCAGCCGCCTCTTATATACCTAAGGGGTGACGGCCGATTGAACAACACACAATCGAACAAATCATCTACCACTTTTATCTTTTATCTTTTCTCCTTAACCCTAGTTCATCTTCTTCCTCGTTCTTCGTCTGTTCTTCTTGTTGCAGGGCGGCGAACCTCGAGGCCCTAGGGGCGGTCAGGCCGACCTAGGGCAGCCCATAGCCGCCGCGCGCCCTGACGGGGTCCCTCCCGGGCGCGTGGGGTTTCGGGTCTACAAAAGCACCCGCTGGATTGCCTGCGTACCGCGCTTCCGGACGGGTCTCCTTCGACGTGAGCTGCGGTGCATCACCCCCGGCGTCGATGGTACACGGTGACGTGTTCGTGTGCGAACACACTTTGTGGCGACTCCGCTGGGGACGAAGCTTTGAACGGTCTCCGGCCCGTTCTTGCTACGAAGAGATCGTCATCTAGGGTTTGCAATCTACAAAGGTAATATGAATACCCAATTCACATATGTAGATGCAAATAATACATATGTTGTTGCTAGATCATCTAATGAGCATAATGTATCGGCTAGCCCTAGCTTTATCAATCATGCATCTAATTATGTGCAAGGGCCGATGCAACAAAATCTCCATGATTCTACTTCATATAATTTTAGCAGCATGCAACATATGTATCCCAACTCCCATGCATCGGCAACCCCACAAATGCATATGCCGATGAACAACATGATGAGTTCGGTTAATCAAGTTGAAACACCCCATGTAGGATCTTTCAATGGCATGCAACATAGTGTTTCATCTTTTTATTCACCGGCAACTAATTTGCAACATGTTAATCCAAACATGCTGGTGGATAGGGGAATTGGCCATGCTACTACTAGTTATTCGGCCAATTACCCTCAAACATCATATGCTACACCTCATGCTACTAGTTTTTTGGCACCATACGCAACTGTTGATGTCCATAATTCGGCTCCGCACCTTAATGGTAATGGCCGAATAAGTGAAACTTCTGCAGGAGCACAAATGCCTTCACCTAATACCGTGGCATATCATGTCCCCCCTATACAATTACAGAATTTCGGCAACATCTCATTGCTGAAAGAGTCTAAAAGCATTGGGGGGCAACCATATCCAGACTGGGTAATTGAGAACAAGCTTACATTCTCTTGGGATTTATGCAACTCTATTCGCGAGGAACTAATAGAAGGCGGGAAGCCTCATGATTTTGCTACTGTAAAAGCTAGAGTTGTGCAAATGATGCAGATGCCCAGTGCTGTACCATCCAGTGTACCACCTAAACAATCACAAAGTTTCAGCACCTCATTGCCGAAAGAGTCTCAAAGTATTGGGGGGCAATCTCATGACGAGTGGATGGAAATTGAGATGAAAAAGTTTAAAGCTCGCCAAGCTGAGATGTGGGCTAAAATTAGACGAGAGCGAGAAGCCTTGCAAATTCAAAAAGATAAAGTTGTTGATTCAGGTAACAAAGAAAATTCGGTTATTAGAAAAGCCGAATAAAGTTGTTGAGAAAGGGCATGGAAAGCATAGCAAAACAGTCATACTTGATTTTTCCGATGTCAATGGAACCTACTTCCTGCCCTATGAGTTCCGTGCTATAGAAATTGACAAGCCTCAAGGACAAGAACAAGTAGCCGAACAAAGTTCGGCTGATATGGATCTTCAAAGCAATGATGCACGGAATGAAGAAAAAGATGATGAAAAGAAGTTGGGGAGCCATCCAAAGACGGAGCAAGATGTTCTTCAAGTGACACCACCATCATGTTCTGCCAACATATTTGAAGAGGTATGCATAGAGAGTAATTTACCTATTTTCAGATTTGGTCGCGACTTCATTATTGATGCATCTATAAGAAATATTCTCATAAGTAATTTTGAAAGACCAATGAAGAAGGGTAATTTACTTGTTAGCAATAAATTTGTTATGGAACATATCGGTCAACCCATTATGCCATTTATAAAGACCGATATTGACTTATTGTTACAGTCAAAGCTTTCCGCGTTGCTTTATGTAAAGTTCATATCTAGTTGGGTAGCTTTGCTTATTTCGTACTTGGCTTGCACTTGGTCTCAACTAAGACATGTATGTTCTAAATATCTTCGTTTCAGAAATTTAAAGCCAAGGTTAAATTCTATTGAGAAAACTGATGCTAATATAATATCTTATACAAAGACATCGGAGATAGAGTGGAAAACACAATACATAGCCGAATGGGGAGATTACAAATCTGAACCATTCATTTGCTTATCTCCAAAGCCGTTCAAACAACAAGATCGGCTAGAAAACACGAAGTATACCTTCAGTTCAAGCATGTGTGATCAAATATTTGATTTGTTGCTGAAAAAGAATTACATTACAATTCTTGATCACCATGTTAAGCCATCAATCCAAGGACGAATGTATTGTAAGTTGCATGATTCATCCAAGCATAATTTTGAGGATTGCAACATGTTTCGTCAAATAGTTAAATCGGCCATTGAGAAAGGACGATTGAAGTTTGTTGAAACACCAAGAGATGACCAGTCTATTCCGATTGGTCCCGATGGCAAAAAGTTTTTGCATCGGCTGCTTCAAGCCGATCCATTTATAGAGAATGTAAAAGCTGCAGGTGATGGGATTAAGCTTTCAAGGAAAGAAGTTGTTGAAGAGCATAACGAGCATAATCTTGAGGGCGAGAGTTTCATCGAAGCTACAATGGAGACGCCAAGGACTGGGGGGCAGCAAGCAAATCCAATGATCGATGAAAGCAAACCAAAAGAAAACAAAGGCCGGAATAAGCGCAAGTGTAAGAGATCAAAAATCACCTTCGCTGAACTATTGGATAAATATCAAAAGAAGAGTCAAGAGAAGAATGCTTATCGGCCAAATCATGCAAAGAAACCAAGATCACCCCCAAGGCGCAAGTATGAGGATCGGCATTGGCAAAGTGACAATTTTTATGCAACATATTTATATCCTTATTTTGGGCCGCCAATGCCAATGCCGTGGATGCCTCCCTATGCTCAAGTAGATCCATATCCATCATGGGATAGGTATGATACAAGGGTGCATTCTCCATCTTATTTTAGACCATCTCACCAATATTATGAAGCTTCGAGGAGATCAACATTTGAACACATGTTAAAGACCGTTTCAATCATAAGGAATCGGTCCGGAGCTCAAGGAAGAAGAAAGAGGTGGTCAAGCAAGTTTACCGTGTTAAAAGAGATGGTCGTAAGAGTGCAACTTCAGATTTGATCTCAAATGAAAAAGAGCCAATTAAAGTGTTGACATTGGCTACTAAAGGCAATGAGATGAAGCAACCAATTATTGACAGTCAAAGTGCCAAATCTGAAGAAAAGAAGTTGAGAGTGCACAAAGCCAAAAAAGGATTGCCATTGGCCAAGACAAAATCACAGCCGGGGTGCCCACTCGACTTATCATATTGGCAAAAGAAGAAACTACAAAAACTTAGTGCACAATAACTTGAAGAAAGAAACATGGCATGGGTTCCCAAAGGAAGTGATCAAAATAAGAATTATGTGCAAGTTTCCATTACAAGAAGTGCGGCAAAGGTGAAGAAGGAAAAGAGTGAAAACTATGAAGGACGAAGCCGAAGGTTTCAGCATCTTCGGTCTACACATTATCCATATTCTTCAACTATGCCATTAACGCCCATGTCATGGAATTCGTCATCAGGTATGATTGGTAAACCTCAATGGGCTTATTTTAATCCATGGATGCCATATAATTTCTTACATCATGAAAGGGTATTACCAAGTCACTATACATTTGATTAGTTACAACTTTTGTTGCTGATCCAAAGGGCCGAAATACTTAGTTTGTCATTTCATTTATTTGTTTCGGCTATATGTGCTTTGAATGAAGTTTACATGGTAATGGCCGATATTTATCAATCGTCCTAAGAATATGTCAATGCATGGCCGGTGTAGTATTCTAGCATCATCCTTAGTTCGAATGGAGAGCGAGACAAGGTGATATACATCTTGAGGCTTTCAGTGATTCGTTATGAGTAGTGCAACAAATATCCAAGGGTTATCAATGTTTTGACGAATCACTTATAGTTTATCTTGAGATATGTCTAGATGCAAAATTTACCTTGGGTTGCTTTAAAATTGTTCTTATATTTAGACATGACAATTCAAAAGAGTTGGCACAGCAAGTATCCGGCTACTACGTTAATCATGGTGTATTGCATTTCTCTCAATAGCCGATGCTTCGTCTCGTCAACATAGGTAAGGCCGAACCGAAGTTCACAGCTTCGGCCACTAATGAATTTTGATGCAGGTGATACTAAGGATTGGAGAGAGTTTATTGATTATCTACAAAATCCTAGCAAAAGGGGGAACAATATGGTCCGGAGGATGACCTTGAGATACATATCTATGGAACTTTATCATCGGATTGTTAACGAAGTTGAGAAGGTTTCGCCCAAGTTTGCATCAAGGGTTAAAGAACAATAATGGCCGATATATAATTATTGTCCTAAGCATATAAATGGACGATGGGGTGTTGACATCGTCCTTAGAACCAACATGGTACAAATTATTTTTCGGCACGCTTGCTTTGCCGAAAAACAGGGGGGCATGTGTTGACGCTCAAAAGTGGCACAATCGTAAAAGTTGCTTTAATCTATGTCAAGATTACTTCAAACTTATGATTGGAAGTGACCATGAAATGGCTTTCTTTGAGAAGATCAAGATTGATATGAAAGTGGTCTAAAACGGAGTCCGAATGCAAAAGTTATGACAAGTTCAGAGATGCTCATGATGACACCAGATTAAAGAATGGCTTGAAACCCAATTAAGATGACTTCAAATGGAAAAAGTTTCAACATGAAAGTTGTGCGTCTCGTCGAAACGGTCGATTTTGATATAAAAGTCGTCCCAATCCGAGTTTGTATGCAAAAGTTACAGCCATCCGAACACAGCCCTGTCACAGAGCCATAAGTGGCGCGCCCCACCAGCCACGTGTGTGATGGGTAGCGCGAATAACAGCCTGTATTGCGTGACCGTTTTAGCCTAGAAGATGGCTTCAAATCGAAAAATGTTCAACATGAAAGTTGTTCGTATCATCGAAACGGTCAAGATTGCTTTCGGGCTCTTTTCCATCCGAGGTCGTTTACCACCTCAAGAATTACCCGCAAGGTACAGCCAGTTTAAACCGAATAGTTTTGGAAAGTTCGGATAAAACCAATCCGAATTTGGCTAGGGTTTTGGACGCGAATCCAAGCCTTTTCCTTGCACGGCAAGTCCAGCCGCCTCTTATATACCTAAGGGGTGACGGCCGATTGAACAACACACAATCGAACAAATCATCTACCACTTTTATCTTTTATCTTTTCTCCTTAACCCTAGTTCTTCTTCTTCCTCGTTCTTCGTCTGTTCTTCATGTTGTAGGGCGGCGAACCTCGAGGCCCTAGGGGCGGTCAGGCCGACCTAGGGCAGTCCATAGCCGCCGCGCGCCCTGACGGGGTCCCTCCCGGGCGCGTGGGGTTTCGGGTCTACAAAAGCACCCGCCGGATTGCCTGCGTACCGCGCTTCCGGACGGGTCTCCTTCGACGTGAGCTGTGGTGCATCACCCCCGGCGTTGAGGGTACACGGTGACGTGTTCGTGTGCGAACAGGGGGCAGCTTATTTCAGCTTATTTTAGAAGCCAGCAAAAGAATTGTCCCTAAGAACCAGTTCAAGTTGTCATGGGGAGGCAGAGGTGGGTTGTTGTTGTTGTTGTTGTTGTTGTTGTTGTTGTTGTTGTTGTTGCTGTTGTTGTTGCTGTTGTTGTTGCTGTTGTTGTTGTTGCTGTTGTTTCTGTTGTTGCTGTTGTTGTTGCTGTTGTTGTTGCTGTTGTTGCTGTTGCTGCTGCTGTTGTTGTT
>LR738711.1:734129758-734141241 GCA_902687465.1 Secale cereale
GTTGTTGTTGTTGTTGTTGTTGTTGTTGTTGTTGTTGTTGTTGTTGTTGTTGTTGTTGTTGTTGTTGTTGTTGTTGTTGTTCTGATTCTGGACAAGTAGTTGCATCAAAGTGTTCTGCTCCTGGATCAACTGGGTGAGCTCAGGGGGAAACTCAAATCTGGGCTCACGTCTCGGAGGCATCTGAGGGTTTTAGAGGGTAGAGATTAGAATAGAATGAGGTCTATGGGAATTCACTACCCATATGCACATGAAACAAACAATTCCATATCATATCACTCAATTTCAATCAAGATCACACAAAAGATCCTATTACAAAGGTAGTGAACGATTCTAACTACTTGGATTAATACTAATGATTAAAGGGTGGTCATCTAATCACTATCATCTAAAGACTCCATAATAACTGCTCCAACTTCGTCTTCATAGTCACTTTCATCATTTTAGGTGTCGTCTATCAGAATGTAGTTCTCCATAGTAATTCCCATTTCTGGTTCCGGTTTCACTGTGCTAGTTCCAGCCTTCTTCTTCAGTGCTTCATTCTGCTCCAATAGTACGACGATTTCCTCTTCATATCCATCTTGTACTGTCTTGAGTTCTTCTACTAGCTCCACATTCTGCGTTATAACCATGTTGGTTTTCTGCATAAGTGCGCACATCTAATTCTCGTAGCGGCATATGTGTTGGTCCATCTCCTGTATGTATGCTGCAATGGATCCATCCTTCCTGGTGTGAAGCATCTCCCATTGCTCGTCTCGACGTCCACAAATCTGGTAGATGGTGTCTTCAAGGTCCCTGTTGTAGACTTCACATATGCGTCCAAATGTGATATGAGCTGCCATACTCTTTCCCGAGCTCCATGTCGGCGCGTCAAAGGCTAGCTCAAGTGGCTCCATGAATGGTGCAATAGTCCTCCCAGGTACACTAACTTTGATCTTCCAGTACTCCTCTTCCGGTGATGTTACGTAGAGATCTCCACTGATACTTGGTATTCCAATGTGCAAGTATCTAATGACTTCCTTCAAGTGCTTTCTGAAAGGGGTGTCATCGTCTGCCTCAGTGAACTTGCTCCCTGGGTCTGACATCTATAGAGAAGAAATAGAGAAGAATTAGAACGAGTAGAGAAGAAGTAGAATGAGTAGAGAAGAACATTCTATGGCTTATCCTAGTGGTCGTGTCCTACAGTCAACGTATGCTCTGATACCATCTTGTAGCGACCACGGTTCCAATGAACCGAAGTCTTTGTGCCCAGTGTCATCCCTGGATCGGTATGTTGACACACACAGTACTCGAGGATTTATAACAGAGATTCAGTCATACTTTATTACATCGAAAAGTCCTCGAAGAGGAAATATCCAATACACGAATATGGCTAAAGGCCATCTAAAATAATAAACTTCGGAAGCTCTGAAGAGTAGTTGAGTCCATCCAACTCCACGGATGATACGTCTCCAACGTATCTATAATTTTTGATTGTTCCATGCTATTATATTATCCTTCTAGGATGTTTTATATGCATTTATATAATTTTTGGGACTAACCTATTAACCTAGAGCCCAGTGCCAGTTTCTGTTTTTTTCCTTGTTGTTGAGTTTTACAGAAAAGGAATACCAAACGGAGTCCAATTGACGTGCCAATTTTTGATGATTTTTTATGGACCAAAAGAAGCCCCGGGAGTAAAAGAGTTGGGCCAGAAGAGTCTCGGGCTGCCCACGAGGGTGGGGGGCGTGCCCACCCCTCCTGGGCGCGCCCCCCTATATCATGGACAGCCCGGAGACCCCCCTGACTTGTGCCCTATGCCAAAAAATCCTATAAATACAGAATCCTCCGGAAAATAACCTAGATCGGGAGTTCCGCCGCCGAAAGCCTCTGTTGCCATCGAAAACCAATCTAGACCCGTTCTGGCACCCAGCCAGAGGGGGGAATCCTTCTCCGTTGGCCATCTTCATCATCCCGGCGCTCTCCATGACGAGGGAGGAGTAGTTCACCCTCGGGGCTGAGGGTATGTACCAGTAGCTATGTGTTTGATCTCTCTCTCTCTCTCTCTCTCTCTCTCTCTCTCTCTCTCTCTCTCTCGTGTTCTTCAGATGGCACGATCTTGATGTATCGTGAGCTTTGCTATTATAGTTGGATCTTATGATGTTTCTCCCCCTCTACTCTCTTGTAATGGATTGAGTTTTCCCTTTGAGGTTATCTTATCGGATTAAGTCTTTAAGGATTTGAGAACACTTGATGTATGTCTTGCATGTCTTATCTGTGGTGACAATGGAATATCACATGATCTACTTGATGTATGTTTTGGTGATCAACTTGCGGGTTTCGTGACCTTGAGAATCTATGCATAGGGGTTGGCACACGTTTTTGTCTTGACTCTTCGGTAGAAACTTTGGGGCACTCTTTGAAGTTCTTTGTGTTGGTTGAATAGATGAATCTAAGATTGTGTTATGCATATTGTATAATCATACCCACGGATACTTGAGGTGACAATGGAGTATCTAGGTGACATTAGGGTTTTGGTTGATTTGTATCTTAAGGTGTTATTCTAGTACGAACTCTATGGTAGATCGAACGGAAAGAATAGCTTCATGTTATTTTACTACGGACTCTTGAATAGATCGATCAGAAAGAATAACTTTGAGGTGGTTTCGTACCCTACCATAATCTCTTCGTTTGTTCTCCGCTATTAGTTACTTTGGAGTGACTCTTTGTTGCATGTTCAGGGCTAGTAATATGATCCAATTATGTTATCCTTGTTGAGAGAACTTGCACTAGTGAAAGTATGAACCCTAGGTCTTGTTTCTACACATTCCAACACCGTTTATGCTCACTTTTACCACTTGCTACCTTGCTGTTTTTATATTTTCATGTTACAAAAACATATATCTACCATCCATATTGCACTTGTATCACCATCTCTTCGCCGAACTAGTGCACCTATACAATTTGCCATTGTATTGGGTGTGTTGGGGACACAAGAGACTCTTTGTTATTTGGTTGCATGGTTGTTTGAGAGAGACCATCTTCATCCTACGCCTCCCACAGATTGATAAACCTTAGGTCATCCACTTGAGGGAAATTTTCTACTGTCATACAAACCTCTGCACTTGGAGGCCCAACAACGTCTATAAGAAGAAGGTTGCGTAGTAGACATCAAGCTCTTTTCTGGCGCCATTGCCGGGGAGGTGAGTGCTTGAATGTATATCTTTAGATCTTGCAATCGAATCTTTTAGTTTCTTGTTTTATCACTAGTTTAGTTTATAAAAGAAAACTACAAAAAAATGTAATTAAGGTTACCTCATATGCTTCATCTTTTTAATATATTTCGGGAAAATGATGGGAAGGAAAATTGTGCTCAAGTACTAGAAGTGGAATTACATAGAATGCTTGGCATAAAATATGTGCATGATGAGCATGATTGCAATGTTGTTAGTGTGAATTCCTTGAATACCCATGATGCTAATGATATGCAAAGCCACAAGCTTGGGATGCTATGTTTTATGAAGATGATATGTTTAGTCCCCCAAGTTTTGATGAGAAAATTTATTATGATGAAATCATGCCTCCTATTTATGATGATTATTGTGATGACACATATGCTATAAAGAATAAAGATAACCATGAAACTTGTCATCGTGATTTTAATTTTCATTTGGATTATGCTTCACATGGTAGTACTTCTGTTGACTTTGATCCCACTACTATTGATGAGAATAAATTTGCTTATGTGGAGAGTAGTAAAATTTCTATGCAAGTAGATCATGAAAAGAATGCTTTATGTGATGGTTATATGGTTGAATTCATTCATGATGCTACTGAAAATTATTATGAGGGAGGATCATACGCTTGTAGGAATTACAATAATATCAATTTTCCTCTCTATGTGCTTAAAATCTTGAAGTTTTGCTCGTTTTGCCTTCCTATACTAGTTGATTATTGTTCCCATAAGTTGTTTGCTCACAAAATCCCTATGCATAGGAAGTGGGTTAGGCTTAAATGTGCTAGTCATATTCTTCATGATGCTCCCGTTATGTTTCAATTATTATCTTTTATGCGAGCATCATTGAAATCATCATGCCTAGCTGGGGGCGTTAAAAGATAACACTTGTTGGGAGGCAACCCAATTTTATTTTCGTTGCTTTTGCTTTTGTTTAGGAATAAATATTGCATCTAGCTTCTGTTTAGATGTTGTTTTGTGTTTTAATTAGTGTTTGTGCCAAGTAGAACCTTTGGGAAGACTTGTGTGAAGTTTATGTGATCATGCTGTAAAAAACATAAACTTTAGTGCTCACGAGATTAGCTACCATTTTTTACTGGAGAGTGCTTTTTAGTTGATTCGTTTTGTAGATGATTAATAGACAAATTGCTCAGGTCTACCAATTTATTTCAGAATTTTTAGAGTTACAGAAGTATTCGAAAGTTACAGATTGCTACAGACTGTTCTGTTTTTGACAGATTCTGTTTTCTAGGTGTTGTTTGCTTATTTTGATGAATCTATGAGTAGTATCGGAGGGTATGAACCATAGAGAAGTTGGAATACAGTAAATATTACACCAATATGAATTTAGAATGAGTTCATAATAGTACCTAAGTGGTGGTTTTATTTTCTTATACTAAGGGAGCTTATGAGTTTTCTGTTGAGTTTTGTGTTGTGAAGTTTTCAAGTTTTGGGTAAAGATTCGATGGACTATGGAATAAGGAGTGGCAAGAACCTAAGCTTGGGGATGCCCAAGGCACCCCCACACCAATATGAATTTATAATGAGTTCATAATAGTACCTAAGTGGTGGTTTTATTTTCTTATACTAACGGAGCTTATGAGTTTTCTGTTGAGTTTTGTGTTGTGAAGTTTTCAAGTTTTGGGTAAAGATTCGATGGACTATGGAATAAGGAGTGGCAAGAGCCTAAGCTTGGGGATGCCCAAGGCACCCCCAGGTAAAATTCAAGGACAATCAAAAGCCTAAGCTTGGGGATGCCCCGGGAAGGCATCCCCTCTTTCGTCTTCGTCTATCGGTAACTTTACTCGATGCTATATTTTTATTCACCGCATGATATGTGTTTTGCTTGGAGCGTCAATTTATTTTATTTTGTTTTGCTTGCTGAATAATATCCCAAGATCTTAGATTCTTATATGTTAGAGAGTCTTCACATAGTTACATTATTATTCAACCACTTATTGATTTTCACTCATATATTTTTGGGGTAGTTTGTCGATTGCTCTAGTGCTTCACTTATATCTATTAGAGCTCGATGGTGGTCTTATGTTGAGGAAATAGATGAACTCTCATGCTTCACTTACATTATTTTCAGAGTCCCTTAGAACAGCATGGCAATGGGCTTTGGTTATGAATTTAGTCCTAAATATGATGGGCATCCAAGAGGGATGTAATAAAAACTTTCATATAAAGTGCATTAAATACTATGAGAAGTTTGATACTTGATGATTGTTTTGAGATATGAGGATAGTGATATTAGAGTCATGCCAGTGGAGTAATTATGAATTCAAGAAATACTTTTGTTAAAGTTTGTGATTCCCGTAGCATGCACGTATGGTGAACCGCTGTGCGACGAAGTTAGAGCACGAGGTATTTATTGAGTGTCATCCTTTGTGTGGACGTCGGGATCGCGTGATGGTTAACTCCTACCAACCCTTCCCCTAGGAGCATGCGTTGAATACTTTGTTTTGATAACTCGTAGATTTTTGCAATAAGTATATGAGTTCTTTATGAGTAATGTTGAGGCCATGGATTATACGCACTCTCACCCTTCCACCATTGCTATCCTCTCTTGTACCGCGCAACTTTCGCCGGTACCATGCACCCACCATATATCTTCCTCAAAACAACCACCATACCTACCTATCATGGCATTTCCATAGCCATTCCGAGATATATTGCCATGCAACTCTCCACCGTTCCGTTCATATGACGTGCTTCATATTGTCATATTGCCATGCATGATCATGTAGTTGACATCGTATTCGTGGCTAGGCCACCATGCATAATTTTTTCATACATGTCACTCTTGATTCATTGCACATCCTGGTACACCGCCGGAGGCATCCATATAGAGTCATATTTTGTTCTAGCTTCGAGTTGTAATATCAAGTTGTAAGTAAATAAAAGTGTGATGATCTTCATTATTAGAGCATTGTTCTGTGTGAGGGAATAAATAAAAAGAGAAAAGCCAAATAAAAAAAGATGGGCCAAAAAAAGATAGGGGGGCTAAAAAAAGGAAAAGCCCCTCCAAAAAATGAGAGAAAAGAGAGAGGGAAAATGCTACTATCCTTTTCCACACTTGTGCTTCAAAGTAGCACCATAATCTTCATGATAGAGAGTCTCTTGTTTTGTCACTTTCATATACCAGTGGGAATTTTCATTATAGAACTTGGCTTGTATATTCCAACGATGGGCATCCTCAAAATGCCCTAGGTCTTCATGAGCAAGCAAGTTGGATGCACACCCACTTAGTTTCTTTTGTTTAGCTTTCATACACTTATAGCTCTAGTGCATCCGTTGCATGGCAATCCCTACTCACTCACATTGATATTTATTGATAGGCATCTCCATATCCCATTGATACGCCTAGTTGATGTGAGACTATCTTCCTCTTTTTGTCTTCTCCACAACCACCACTTTATTCCACATAGTGCTATATCCATGGCTCACGCTCATGTATTGCGTGAAAGTTGAAAGGTTTGACAAAATATGAGTATGAAGCAATTGCTTGGCTGAAACCGGGGTTGTGCGTGATTTATATATTTTGTGTGATGAAGAGGGAGCATAGCCAGACTATATGATTTTGTAGGGATAACTTTCTTTGGTCATGTTATTTTGAGAAGACACGGTTGCTTTGTTAGTATGCTTGAAGTATTATTATTCTTATGTCAATATAAACTTTTATCTTCGGATCTGAACATTCATGCCACAATAAAGAAAATTACATTGAGAATTATGCTAGGTAGCATTCTACATCAAAAATTCTGTTTTTATCATTTACCTACTCTAGGACGAGCAGGAATTAAGCTTGGGGATGCTTGATACGTCTCCAACGTATCTATAATGTTTGATTGTTCCATGCTATTATATTATCCTTCTAGGATGTTTTATATGCATTTATATGCTATTTTATATGATTTTTGGGACTAACCTATTAACCTAGAGCCTAGTGCCAGCTTCTGTTTTTTCCTTGTTTTTGAGTTTTACAGAAAAGGAATACCAAACGGAGTCCAATTGACGTGCCAATTTTTGATGATTTTTTATGGACCAAAAGAAGCCCCGGGAGTAAAAGAGTTGGGCCAGAAGAGTCTCGGGCTGCCCATGAGGGTGGGGGGCGTGCCCACCCCCCTGGGCACGCCTCCCTATATCATGGACAACCCGGAGACCCCCCCTGACTTGTGCCCTACGCCAAAAAATCCTATAAATACAGAAACCTCTAGAAAATAACCTAAATCGGGAGTTCCACCGCTGAAAGCCTCTGTTGCCACAGAAAACCAATCTAGATCCATTCTGGCACCCTGCCGGAGGGGGGAATCCCTCTCCTGTGGCCATCTTCATCATCTCGGCGCTCTCCATGACGAGGGAGGAGAAGTTCACCCTCGGGGCTGAGGGTATGTACCAGTAGCTATGTGTTTGATCTCTCTCTCTCTCTCTCTCTCTCTCTCTCTCTCTCTCGTGTTCTTGAGATGGCACGATCTTGATGTATCGTGAGCTTTGCTATTATAGTTGGATCTTATGATGTTTCTCCCCCTCTACTCTCTTGTAATGGATTGAGTTTTCCCTTTGAGGTTATCTTATCGGATTGACTCTTTAAGGATTTGAGAACACTTGATGTATTTCATGCATGTGCTTATCTGTGGTGACAATGGGATATCACGTGATCCACTTGATGTATGTTTTGGTGATCAACTTGCGGGTTCCGTGACCTTGGGAATCTATGCATAGGGGTTGGCACACGTTTTCATCTTGACTCTTTGGTAGAAACTTTGGGGCACTCTTTGAAGTTCTTTGTGTTGGTTGAATAGATGAATCTGAGATTGTGTGATGCATATCGTATGATCATACCCACAGATAATTGAGGTGACAATGGAGTGTCTAGGTGACATTAAGGTTTTGGTTGATTTGTATCTTAAGGTGTTATTATAGTACGAACTCTATGATAGATCGAACGGAAAGAATAACTTCATGTTATTTTACTACGAACTCTTGAATAGATCGATCAGAAAGAATAACTTTGAGGTGGTTTCGTACCCTACCATAATCTCTTCGTTTGTTCTCCGCTATTAGTTACTTCGGAGTGACTCATTGTTGCATGTTGAGGGCTAGTAATATGATCCAATTATGTTATCCTTGTTGAGAGAACTTGCACTAGTGAAAGTATGAACCCTAGGTCTTGTTTCTACACATTGCAACACCGTTTATGCGCACTTTTACCACTTGCTACCTTGCTGTTTTTATATTTTCATATTACAGAAACATATATCTACCATCCATATTGCACTTGTATCACCATCTCTTCGCCGAACTAGTGCACCTATACAATTTTCCATTCTATTGGGTGTGTTGGGGACACAAGAGACTCTTTGTTATTCGGTTGTAGGGTTAATTAAGTCTTTAAGGATTTGAGAACACTTGTTGTATGTCTTGCATATCTTATCTGTGGTGACAATGGAATATCACATGATCTACTTGATGTATGTTTTGGTGATCAACTTGCGGGTTCCGTGACCTTGGGAATCTATGCATAGGGGTTGGCACACGTTTTCGTCTTGACTCTTCGGTAGAAACTTTGGGGCACTCTTTGAAGTTCTTTGTGTTGGTTGAATAGATGAATCTAAGATTGTGTTATGCATATCGTATAATGATACCCACGGATACTTGAGGTGACAATGGAGTATCTAGGTGACATTAGGGTTTTGGTTGATTTGTATCTTAAGGTGTTATTCTAGTACGAACTCTATGGTAGATCGAACGAAAAGAATAGCTTCATGTTATTTTACTACGGACTCTTGAATAGATCGATCAGAAAGAATAACTTTGAGGTGGTTTCGTACCCTACCATAATCTCTTCGTTTATTCTCCGCTATTAGTTACTTTGGAGTGACTCTTTGTTGCATGTTCAGGGCTAGTAATATGATCCAAATATGTTATCCTTGTTGAGAGAACTTGCACTAGTGAAAGTATGAACCCTAGGTCTTGTTTCTACACATTGCAACACCGTTTATGCTCACTTTTACCACTTGCTACCTTGCTATTTTTATATTTTCATGTTACAAAAACATATATCTACCATCCATATTGCACTTGTATCACCATCTCTTCGCCGAACTAGTGCACCTATACAATTTGCCATTGTATTGGGTGTGTTGGGGACACAAGAGACTCTTTGTTATTTGGTTGCATGGTTGTTTGAGAGAGACCATCTTCATCCTACGCCTCCCACAGATTGATAAACCTTAGGTCATCCACTTTAGGGAAATTTGCTACTGTCCTACAAACCTCTACACTTGGAGGCCCAACAACGTCTACAAGAAGAAGGTTGCATAGTAGACATCAACGGCAAACATTGAGTGCAAGACAACGACCTATCGTACCTTAATCTTCGTCTGAAAACTCTGCAACATGATACGTTGCAGCCAGGTAGGTCAGCACATTGAATATGCTGGCAAGTGCACACTGTAATGATAATGAGTAATGTCTACAACTATATGCATATTTGGCTGGTGGAGGCTGTAAGGTTAATTTTTTCATAAAGCTAGTTTTTCCCTACAACAAAGGAATGTATTTTATTAACTACTTAGTTAAATTTAAGCATGCACATTGAGAATGGTACCCCCATCTCAATCCCAAAACCAAAGTCATTATTAACCCAACAAGTTAAATAAAGTGATGAGATTAGTCTATAATTCAAATACCAGGATACTCAAGAAGTCCAAAACCAGGGACATGGCTACTCTTGAATAGTTTGTACACTCTGCAGAGGTTTTTGCACTTTTCCCCAAAAGACTCGATCGCCTCCGTTTAAATTTCCCGCACTGCATGGTGTTTGAGAAACGGATGACCGAGACACAGTCTTTTGGAAGCATTAACTCTTTACCCTGGGTAGACTGTTACACCTACATCCGCTACATCTGCTAGTCTACCACTGAAAGAGGTCACACAACATACTCAACTATGCCAGAGCCCATGATATATGATCCCTTTGAGCCTGGGTGGCATTCCATAGGATAATCACACGGGTCCTCTGGAATTTCCTAGGACAACACTGGATTCTCCAGGTGCCCTGCAACCAATCCACCCAGATGTGTATTAATTTTCCACCTTAAAGAATCCCTTAGTTACTATTACACTCACAACTTTCATGAAATTACTCATACCAATCCACGTCTACAAGCATGGCTAAGAAATAAGTAACAAAGCGTATATTCCCATGGGTTTATCTCAAGTCATTGGGTTCCTACCTCATGTACTACAAAGCATCATCACATGTAACCGGTCCTACTGATGCAAGTGTTTGAGGATATAACTAATGCAATGAAAACTTGGTATTAAAAGTATGATCAAAGTATGAACATGCCTTGCTGACGATCGTTGAAACCTAGGGACTCGTAGTAGCACGCTTCGCACTCCGGGAATTCTGTCGTAATCAAACAATAGCATACATAAGCAATCATGCAACAGAATCGAAGGACAGATATCGAAAGACTTCGAAAATGAACGAATAACTCTTGCAACAGAAAAAAATCTAACAGTACCAAAATTGAGTGAATTTGGCCTTATCAGAAAATTTAGGTCAAGAGCTTAGATTTGCAAAAGGAATCAACTCAAATAGAGTTACGAAACTCAAATTACGATTAAACAAAGTTCAAACACAAAACTGTTTGAATTCAAATTTTAAAACTTTCAAAATCAAATTTGAGTTGCGCTACTAGAAAGGTAAGATCGAAACAAAGAAATTGGCGTTGGTTTCATCTAATTCCTACTAACGAGTAAAAAGTAACGAGGGTTTGAAGATCAGGGACTGATCTGCAAAACTTTAATCACGGATAGGTCCTTTGGCCAAAAATAAACACAAAAAGAAAGGCTAAATTGTGAACGTTTGTTTTCTGAGACAAAACAGCGAGCGTTCGCTAAATAATAAAACCAAAAAATGAAACTAGGTTTTTTTCTAGAAATACCGATCTAGGGTTTAAAAAACGAAAGAAAAATCGGCGGGACCCGAGTTCGGCCAGCGGGTCGGGTCAATTCTCCGGCGGCGGTGGGTTCACGGGGCGGGCAGCGACTCCCGGCAGCGACCCGGGTGGTGGGCTCGGCGGCAGTGGCGCGGTGCGATGCGGGGCGGTGCGAGGGAAGGCACGGGTGGCGGGGTTTGGTGACGGCGGGCAGCAGCAGTGGCGACGGCGAACGGTGCGGGGCGGCGACGGCTAGCTGTGTGGTATGGTGTGTGGCGGCGCGAGGGGAGGCGCGGGCGGCAGGGTGCGGTGGCTGGCGT
>LR738711.1:734142692-734161751 GCA_902687465.1 Secale cereale
GTGCAGTGGAGGCGACGGCTGCGACGGTGGTGTGAGGAGAGAGGGGGCGGCGGCGGTGGCTATTTAAAAGGGGGGGGGGGGCTCGACCTGCCTTGGGGAAGGGGGCGGCCGGCGGTGAGTCCAAGCCGGACTCTGGCTCGTGCGGCGTTGGGACTCCTCCTGCTCTGGAGGAAGGCGGCGGGGAGACGGGCCGCGGCCTGGTGTGCCGGCTGGGCTTCGGCCCAGTGCGATCCGAACGGCGTTTTTTTAATATAAAATCACTCGAACAGAAATAAAATAAAATAAAATATAAACAAAATTCTAAAAATACCAGAAACAATTTTTCATTGTCTAAACCTAATATTTAGAACAAAGTGAACATTTTTCTTATATAAAATGGCTAAAAAGATTAAAATAACTTTTTAATGTAATTTTTAAAATAATAAACTACAAATAAAAATCCAATAAATTTTTTTTTGCTCAAAAATCAAATTCCAACATTTTTCTTATGTTTTCGAAGAAGTCATATTATCTTCTCATTTATTTTAAATATTGGAAAAATAAATTTGGCAAAAATATTACTTATCCAACCCCACATGGAATTAATTAAAATAGTGGGTTCTCTTTGAAAAACTTTCAACTCTCTCACTTGGGTCCTTGAGTTGCTTAAAGTTTTGGATCAATTTTTCAAATAAACTCATGCTCAAAATGCTCAAATGATGAATGCATATGAATGATCTATATTAACATCCAAATTGAAAATTTGGGATGTTACATAAATCAAACGAAAAATACATAGATGTTGCAGGTTTTTTTGTATGCAATCCATACGTGGTCCACGAATTACGAAAAGTATGGAATCACTTTATATGAAAACTGTTAGTTTCATTTATAGAAGAAAATGATTTTTATCACTGAAATTCAAAGAAAGAAGTAAAAGGAATCAATTTTTTACAATGATGCAAAACACCTAAATCTCTAAATTCAGGCTAACATTTATATGGAAACCATCTTAATTATTTGCTAAATAAATACTTCGTATCATCTGCATAAACGAACAACACAATATTATGGTAGAAGAAGTAAATGTTGTAATATCCAAGCAATGGTAGAAGTACAATAAGTTATTTTAGTGTTGTTAAAAATATAAGTTAACACAAACAACATGGTCGCACTTGAGACTTGGCTTCGCCGAGAAGCCAAGCCCGAGCGCACCTTGGGCCCGGGGGATACTGTCGACATTCTGGGAACGGGGGTACCCAGACTTGCCTGCCTGCGGCCCAGGGCGTGGCTTATCAGGCGGCCTGGTACGGCACAACCTCTTCAGCAACCACTCAAGACCCTCGTGAGGGGCCAAGCCTCGCGAGGCGGACGACCCAAGACATCCCTTGGGGCGGCCTCAGTAGGCTGGCTCGTGAGGATCGAAGATATCAAGGCAAGGGGCACCTCACGAGGTCCTCGTGACGTGAGCAGTGACGACCAAGGCCAGGCGGGCGCCAGCGGGCGTAGAGTGCCAGTTTACTCTTTGGTGCTAAAGGAGCAGGTGCAGGCGAGTAGTCCCGAGGCGTCAAGCAAAGGTTTCCATATCGGTGCAACAAGACCAAGACCAGCAAAATGGCAGAGCGGAGGTCATCGCGGAGCCCACGGCGGCGTCACCACCAGAGCCTTTGGCAGGCGAAGACCACCTTTTGTCAGGATAGCATGTACTAGTTGTCCCCCTTCAAATTTGGCCGTCATGGGATCCCTTCGCGCTCAATATTTGGGAAGAGGACCCGGGCCACTATAAATAGGACTAGCCACCACCATTGAGAGGGGGGCTCATCTCAAGTTGATCAAATAGAAGGCCAGACACCCACATGATCTCTCGATCACAAGAACACCTCTCCTCAGGAGGCAGTTCACTCCATGTACTAGTTTTTCCTCAGCCTACAAGGCAATCCACCACACCACACTGGATTAGGGTATTACACCACAATAGTGGCCCGAACCAGTATAAACCTTGTGTCCCTTGTTCTTCGGATTTGACGAGCTAGGCCTAGGGATCGGTGAGTAGACGAGCTAGGGTGGAAGGAGAGATCTTCGTGCGCACCCCAGAGTTCGAACCACAAGGGTTTTGCCGGAACCCAAGATCCAACAATATCACCTTCATCAAATCTATAAAGAGAATTTCCCTTTACTACCTGTGTCGGGTTATCAAGACCATGTATTTATTCAATAGGTGGTAAATTCTTAACATCTTCAGCTTTAATACCCTTTTCTTTCATAGATTTATTTGCCTCTTGCGTATCTTCAAGACTGAGAAATAGAATACCTCTTTTCTTCGGAGTTGGCTTAGGAGTTGGTTCAGGAAGTGTCCATATTTTCATTACTCAACATATTATTCAATAGCAATTCATCTTGATCAACATTTCTTTCCCTAAAAGCACAACCAGCACAACAATCCAGGTGGTCTCTGGAAGCATCGGTTAGTCCATTATATATGATATCAAGTATTTCATTTTTCTTAAGAGGATGATCAGGCAAATCATTAAGTAATCGGAGAAGCCTCCACCAAGCTTGTGGGAGACTCTCTTCTTCAATTTGCACAAAATTATATATTTCCCTTAAGGCGGCTTGTTTCTTATGAGCAGGGAAATATTTAGCAGAGAAGTAATAAATCATATCCTCGGGACTACGCACACAACCAGGATCAAGAGAATTAAACCATGTTTTAGGATCGCCCTTTAAGGAGAACGGAAATAGCTTAAGGATATAATACTAACGAATTTTTTCCTCATTGGTGAATAGAGTGGCTATATCATTCAACTTAGTAAGATGTGCCACAGCAGTTTCAGATTCATAGCCATGGAAAGGATCAGATTCAACCAAAGCAATTAACTCGGGATCGACAGAGAAATCATAATCCTTATCAAAAATACAAATAGGTGAAGTAGCAAAAGCAGGGTCATATTTTATTCTAGCATTCAAAGACTTTTCTTTCAGCTTAGCTAGTAGTTTCTTAAGATCATATTTATCTTTGCAAGCTAAAAGATCTCTAGCAGTTTCTTCATCCATAACATAACCCTCAGGCACAACGGGCAATTCATATCTAGGGGGAGAATCTTCATCATCACTTTCATCAATATTATCAGTTTCAATAATTTCATTCTCTCTAGCCCTAGCAAGTTGTTCATCAAGAAATTCACCTAGTGGCACAGTATTATCAAACATAGAAGCAGTTTCATCATAAGTATCATGCATAGTAGAAGTGGCATCATCAAGAACATGCGACATATCAGATTCAATAGCAGGTGTAAGTGTCGCAAATTTACTCATAACAGAAGGTGAATCAAGTGCGGAGCTAGATGGTAGTTCCTTACCTCCCCTCGTAGTTGAGGGAAAGATCTTGTTTTTTTATCTCTCAAGTTCTTCATAGTGATCAACAGATATAAATCCCAAGTGACTCAAAGGATATAGCGATGCTCCCCGGCAACGGCGCCAGAAAATAGTCTTGATAACCCACAAGTACAGGGGATCGCAACAGTTTTTTAGGGTAGAGTATTCAACCCAAATTTATTGATTCGACACAAGGGGAGCCAAAGAATATTCTCAAGTATTAGCAGCTGAGTTGTCAATTCAACCACACCTGTAAGACTTAATATCTACAACAAAGTATTTAGTAGCAAAGTAGTTTGGAAGTAACGGTAACGGTGGCAAAAGTAACAGTAGCAGTTTTGTAGTAATTGTAACAGTGGCAGCGAAAAAGTAACTAAGCAAAGGTCAATATGTGACAAGCTCGTAGGCAATGGTTCAGTGATGGATAATTATGTCGTATGCGATTCCTCATGCAACGGTTATAACATAGGGTGACGCAGAACTAGCTCCAGTTCATCAATGTAATGTAGGCATGTATTCCGAATATATTCATATGTGCTTATGGAAAAGAACTTGCATGACATATTTTGTCCTACCCACCCGTGGCAGCGGGGTCCTATTGGAAACTAAGGGATATTAAGGCCTCCTTTTAATAGAGTACCGGACCAAAGCATTAATACTTAGTGAATACATGAACTCCTCAAACTATGGTCATCACCGGGAGTGGTCCCGATTATTGTCACTTTGGGGTTGCCAGATCATAACACATAGTAGGTGACTATTGACTTGCAAGGTAGGATCAAGAACTCACATATATTCATGAAAACATAATAGGTTCATGTCGGTGTACTAAAGTAGGGGTACCTTAGTATCCCGACTAGTGCACGGGCAGTCGCAGCGTCCCGTGGCAGGGCTTGCCACGCGCCCGCCAAGGCCCGCTCTAGATCCCTTAGAGCCATTCAAGAACAAAGTATTCAAGTCAATGAAACAAGGCCCCGGCAAGAGGAGCTTGCCGGGAAGGCCGCTCCAGGCTCAAAACCATCCCTTTAGCACAAGACCCTGGCAAGAGGAGCTTGCCAGGAAGGCCAAAACATGGCATTTCAGGAGACTTGCCGTGGCGCATCGCGCGCCCCGGCAAGGCCCGGAGAGCGACAGGCTTCCGGGCGCGGCAAGGCAGCGACCGCGGCAAGGCGCTTGCCGCGGCAAGCTTCCACTGTGTGCCCGCGCTCCAGCTCATCCGGCCACACGTCGCCCTGGGGGCCTTCCGGGGGCACGTGGCGGAAGGCTGTGCAGCCTGGGGTACACGGTGGCAAGCCTCGATGACGAGGCTACTGTCGTGGCAAACGGAGACGCCCGGACGGACGCTTTTTTGCACTATTTGGGGCGACGGCGACGGGCATTCGATGCCCTTGTCCCCCACCGTCAGGGTTAGGTATAGACCACTGTACATATACTGTACATACACTATTCCAGCTACCACCATTTTTACGCTTTTACCCTCATCTACGTTGCCACCTGTCGGTGACCCCTTTGACCTATAAAAGGAGGCCCATGCACAACGTAGAGGAGGTTCCGATTTTCGATCACTCCAGCGCTCGGTATAGCTAGCAACAAGTACTGTAGCTCTTCTTGCTCCCGAGCTAAGAACACAATACAAACCAAGGCAGGAGTAGGGTTTTACGCATCCGTGCGGCCCGAACCTGGGTAAACTGCCCGCCTGCTCGCCTCGATCTGCTCTTCGTGCTCCCTCCGCTCCCTTGCCGTACCGAAAAGGGGCTCCGGTCCCATAGGTGTTCGTGGGCGATTAGTTTCCCCGACATCTTTGGCGTGCCAGGTAGGGGGCGTTGAGGTTGTGCGAACCTGATCCGGCGCTCACGCGGGCGAATCCTTCAGCAACTTCATCAACTTCATTAAGTTCATCGACATGCCGCCGAAGAAGAAAGCTTCGGAGGTAGGAGGCCCGTCCGCGTCGATCCCACCACCACCAGAACCAACAGTTGGAGGGGTAGACGCTGGCGGAAGGACGGACGCCGGCGAGGAAACTCACGGCGCCGCCAAATCCAAGGACAAGACGGACGACCGGGCGCACTCCAAGACCTCGGCGTCCGTACACGCACCGCGCCCCTCTCAGGAGGTGCCGGAACGACAGCGGCGTGGTCCGCAGGGTACCATCCGCTTGCTGGGTCAAGGACAAGTTGGCGGGTCGTGTGACGCTCAAGGCCAACGTGCTGGCACAAGCAAGGCGCAGTCGTCGGGGCGAGAACCTGCTCCTTCTAACGCTGTTAGAAGTCCGAGCATATCTCGCTCCTCGCACCGCTCGCCACCGCTCCTCTCCACTCCAGCAGAAGCTCTAGATAGAGCTCAGCTGCTCCTCGACTTCCCTCCAGCGGCAGACAAGGCCGAAGACTGGAGGGCTACCATCCAAAGCCTCATCGCCTTCGCCAAAAATGACACGCCGCAGCAGCCGGCGACGTCACGGCCGCGGCAAGTCAGCCAGGCGCGGGCTGATGGAGACAAGACCGCCGGGGGTGCAACTACCGTGCACTCCCCGCCGCGAAGGCCAAAATCGCCGACTCGTCGGGTCAACATCGACGACGACTCCACGGCGTCGTCGGATCCACGAGCTCGCCGCGATCAACGCCAAGTCCTCGATGACAGACGACAAGAAGACGCTCGAACTCGCATCGAGCGTCGAAGAGAAGCGCGACGACAGTCCGACCAGCGCGCTGGGACCGCTGTTGACATGCGCGCGCCCGGAGAACCGGGCGACTTGCCGTACGCGGCAGGTTGCCCTGCGTTCACCCGTGAGCTGCGGCAAGTCCAGTGGCCCAGCATGAAAAACTTCAAGCCCGACGTACCCGAGAAGTACGACGGCAAGACCCATCCCTCAGAATTCCTTAGCATCTACACCATTGCGGTGCAGGCTGCCGGGGGACGAGACGAGAAGATATTAGCAAACTACTTCCCGCTTGTGCTCAAGCCAAATGTCAGATCTTGGCTCATGCACTTGCCGGAAAACTCCATCTCTTCTTGGGCCGACCTGTGCCACCAGTTTGTCGGCGCCTTCTCGGGCGGCCACAAGCCCCATGGCCAGGAAAGTGATCTCCATATACTTGCCCAGAAGGAAGGAGAGTCCCTGCGAAAGTACATCCAGAGATTCAGCCGCGTCCAGCACAACATCCCGGACGTCCACCCTGCCGCGGTTATTAGCGCGTTCCACCAGAACGTGCGTAACCGCCGGATGAGGGAGGAAATGGCGATGTGCAAGATACGGGACGTCAGCGAGCTTTATGCCCTGGGTGACAAGTGTGCGCGTGCTGAAGAGGGGAGGAGACTCCCCGGAGAGGATGCTGGAGCAGGAGGGACGGACAGTGAAGATGCCGCCCCGGCAAGGAAAAACCGGTGGCGGAACAATAAGAAGAAGAAGAACAAGGAAGTACTGGCCATCGAGCAGTCCGGCAAGGAGGCTGGCGCCAAGAAAACCCAGGCTGGTGGCTCCGGCAAGGAAGCTGCCACTGTAGCGGCCGCCGACAAGCAGGACAGCTCCGACAAGCAGTACTGCAAGATCCACCGCACCAAGGGCCACGATCTCCAGAACTGCAAGAGGGTCGAATACCTCGTCGAACAACAGAAGGCTGAGTACGAGCGACGCGACAAAGAGAAGGCCCAGGGAGGCGGAGGAGAGTCCGGCAAGAAGCGGCCATTCAATGGCCGGGGAGGACGCCGCGGCAAGGCCAAGCAGCGGCAAGGAGATAGGCCTCCCCGCGGCCGCGACAAGGACGAAGACGAAGATGACAACGAGGACATGGACGACGGAGACAACAGCGAGCAGGAGTTCCAGAAGGACACATAAGTTCTGTGCGTTGATGGAGGTGCCTCTCTGCATACTTCCCACCGCCAACTCAAACAATGGGTGCGGGAAGTTAATGCAGCAGAGCCGCCCGTCGAGTCGCGCAAGCTACTGAAGTGGTCCAGCACGCCCATCATCTTCGACATTGAGGATCACCCTGACCGCACAACTGCGGTCGGGTGCTTGCCGATGTTGGTTTCACCGACCATCCGCAACCTCAAGGTCACCAAGATGCTGGTTGACGGAGGGGCCGGCCTCAACCTGATCTCCTCTGCTGTGGTCCGGAAGCTACAGATCCCCGACAGCGAGCTCGAGGAAACCGGAACTTTCCAAGGAATTAACCCGGGAAGGAGCAAGCCGAAGGGGAAGATCACGCTGCCAGTAACCTTTGGCGGAGAGCTAAACTTCAGGACTGAGAGGATCACCTTTGACGTTGCCGATATCCCGTTGCCATACAATGGGATACTTGGTCGTCCGGCGCTTGCCAAGTTCATGGCAGCCTCTCATTACGCCTACAACATGCTCAAGATGCCAGGCCCGATAAGCGTCATCTCTATCCCCGGCGACAAGAAGGACGCGCTTATCTGCGCCGACAAGATCTACCGGGACGCAGCAGCTGCAACAGATAGCAAAACACTTGTAGCTGAAGCTCCCGGGGGGAGAACAAGACCAAGTCCGGCAAGAGCTCTGGGGCCCACTCCAGCAAACGCACCTCTTCGGAGTGCTGCGCTGCCGTCGAGGACGCACCATCGAGCTCCACCGGCAAGTGCAAGAAGGGAATGGCAGCTCCACCTGCAACCAAGAAGGTGTCCGCCAAGGAGGACGTCACTGGTGGTACTTTCACCATCAGTGCCACGCTCGATCCTAAATAGGAAAGCGCGCTCGTTGCTTTCCTGTGGGCGAATGTCGACGTGTTTGCATGGCAACCGTCTGACATCCCCGGTGTTCCTAGGAAAGTGATTGAGCACAAGCTTGCCGTTTGTCCTCACGCGCGGCCCGTCAAGCAGAAGGTCAGGAAGCAAGCAGTGGAGCGCCAAGAGTTTATCACTGAGGAAATCAAGAAGTTGGAAGCAGCAGGCCTTGTTAGAGGTGTACTTCATCCCACGTGGCTGGCCAACCCTGTCGTCGTGCGCAAAGCTAATGGGAAGTGGAGGCTTTGTATAGACTTCACTGATGTGAATAAAGCTTGTCCCAAAGATCCATTTCCCTTGCCGCGCATTGACCAGATCGTTGACTCCACGGCGGGGTGTGAGTTGCTTTCATTCCTTGATGCATACTCCGGATACCACCAGATATTCATGGCTGAAGAGGATGAAGAGAAGACCGCATTCATTACTCCATGTGGCACTTACTGCTTCATACGCATGCCCTTCGGATTGAAGAATGCGGGTTCAACATTTGCGAGGGTGGTCCACACTGCTTTTGAGCCACAGATACACAGGAATGTAGAAGCTTACATGGATGATATAGTGGTCAAGAGCAAGGACAAGGATACCCTGATTCAAGACCTAGATGAAACTTTTGCGAATCTGCGCAAGATACAACTCAAGCTTAACCCCGAGAAGTGTGTGTTCGGAGTCCCCTCCGGCAAGCTTCTCGGGTTCTTTGTGTCCCGGAGGGGGATTGAAGCCAATCCCGACAAGATCAAAGCCATCGAGCAGATCGAGGCTCCGAAGCGCGTCAAGGATGTACGAAGGCTTGCCGGCTGCGTGGCTGCTCTCAGCAGGTTCATTTCTAAGTTTGCGGAACGCGCCCTGCCGTTTTTCAAAATCTTGAAAAAGGCAGGTCCAATGAAATGGACTCCGGAAGCGGAGGCAGCGCTGCAAGACTTGAAAGAGTACCTGTCCTCCACTCCAATACTTGTCGCACCTAGACCGCAAGAGAAGTTGCTGTTGTACTTAGCAGCAACCAATCAAGTGGTTAGTGTTGCGTTAGTAGCGGAAAGGGAGGCAGATGAGGAACCCACAGCCCCGACAAGCACATCCAGCGACAAGCAGGGGGTTTCCCCGACAAGCTCTGGCCCCGACAAGGATAAGTTTACGCAGATGCAAGAAGAAGTGCGAAAGAAGATGGTGCAGCGCCCAGTTTATTTTGTCAGTTCCCTCTTGCAGGGGGCTAGGTCAAGATACTCTGGGGTGCAGAAACTGCTTTTCGGCCTCCTCATGGCTTCGAGAAAGCTGCGCCACTACTTCCAAGCACACGAGATAACAGTGGTCACTCGCTTTCCGCTGAAGAGGATATTGCAAAATCCAGAAGCAACGGGCAGGATTGTCGAGTGGGCACTGGAGCTGTCGAGCTTTGGTCTTAAGTTTGAAAGTACTTCAACTATCCAGAGCAGTGCATTGGCAGAGTTCCTAGCGGAATGGACACCAACGCCAGACGAAGAGATTCCACACACAAACGTCCCCGCCAAAGAAGCAAACAAAGAATGGGTAATGTACTTCGATGGAGCATTCTCGCTGCAAGGCACCGGTGCTGGTGTGTTGCTCGTCGCACCCACCGGGGAACACCTCAAGTACGTCGTCCAAATGCACTTTCCCAAGGAGCAAGCGACAAACAACACTGCAGAGTATGAAGGTTTGCTTGCCGGCCTCAGAATTGCAGCAGAACTTGGGATCAAGAAGCTGATTGTGCGGGGAGATTCGCAGTTGGTTGTCCGACAAGTGAACAAGAGCTACCAGAGCCCATTGATGGAAGCTTACGTCGACAAAGTGAGAAAGCTTGAAGAGCACTTTGAAGGCATACAGATGGAGCACGTTCCAAGAGCTCAAAATGACATCGCAGATGGCCTGTCAAAGTGTGTTGCACTAAAGCTACCTGTGGAACCAGGGATCTTCGTGCTCAAGGTAACTCAACCATCCGTTACACCATCAGTTGGGCAAAGCAAGAAGAGAAAGTTGGTCTCCGGTGACTACTTGCCGGCGGATCTCCCTGAAGTCGCCGCCAAGGTCCCCAAGATCAACGCCCAAGTTGCTGAGGAATAGTCTGCTCCTGCGGACCCAAGGGTCTGTACAGTTGAAGCAGGCGTTCCCGACAAGTCTTGCCCCGGCAAGCTTGCCGGGGAACGTCCAGCTCCGGCCGAGCCGCAGGTTCTTGCCGTAGAAGCTGACGTTCCCGCAGCAGCAATGATGCCTTTAGTCCTTGTTGTTGAGCCTCAAGCTCCAACATGGGCACAGCAAATCGTCTGTTACCTTCAAACCAGAGAACTTCCCGAAGAGTCAGAAGAAGTAGAAAGAATAACCAGGCAGTCAAGTATGTACCAGTTCGTCAGCAACGAACTGTACAGAAGAAGACTCAATGGTGTCAGGTTAAAGTGCATTCCCCGGGAAGATGGGCAAAAGCTGTTGGCAGAGATACATGGAGGCATATGTGGCCACCACATTGGCGCAAGAGCACTTGCCGGGAAGGCGTTCCGGCAAGGTTTCTTTTGGCCAGAAGCCCTCCAAGATGCAACTACACAAGTAACCAAGTGTGAAGCGTGCCAGTTCCATGCCAAGCAAATACATCAGCCAGCTCAAGCTCTCCAAACGATCCCTTTGTCCTGGCCATTTTCGGTCTGGGGGCTCGACATCCTCGGCCCCTTTCCCCGCGCAGCCGGGGGCTTTGAGTACTTGTACGTCGCCATCGACAAGTTCACAAAGTGGCCGGAAGTGGAACCAGTGAGAAAGGTGACCGCACAGTCAACAGTCAAGTTCTTCAGGTCAATTGTTTGCCGTTTCGGAATCCCTAACAGGATCATCACCGACAACGACACACAGTTCACAAGTCGCACCTTCATGCACTACGTCCAAGACCTTGGCGCCAAGGTCTGCTTCGCTTCTGTTGCTCACCCGAGGAGCAATGGTCAAGCGGAGAGGGCAAACGCTGAAGTGCTGCGCGGGCTCAATACAAGAACTTTCGACAGGCTGCACAAATGCGGAAGAAACTGGATTGAGGAGTTGCCGGCGGCTCTTTGGTCAATCAGGACGACACCAAATCGAGCCACCGGACAGACACCCTTTGCTCTTGTCTATGGAGCAGAGGTAGTTCTCCCCACGGAACTCGTATAAGGGTCGCCTCGAGTGCTCGCTTACGATGAGCTCGAGCAAGAGCAGCTGCGGCAAGATGATGCACTGCTCCTCGAGGAGGACCGTCTTCAGGCTGCTGTACGAGCTGCTCGATACCAGCAAGCTTTGCGCCGCTACCATAGCCGCAAAGTTAAGGCCAGAAGTCTCGAGGAAGGCGACCTTGTTCTTCGGTGTGTTCAGTCCGCCAAGAATTCCAACAAGTTGACGCCGAAGTGGGAAGGCCCTTATCGGGTGAGACAAGTCACAAGGCCCGGCGTTGTCCGCCTTGAGACCGAAGAAGGCTTACCGGTGAGCAACTCCTGGAACATTGAGCATCTTCGCAAGTTTCACCCATAAGGTGCGGTTGCCGCGATCCGCTCCGGCAACCACCTTTTGTACAAGTCTTGCCGCTGTTGCATGTAAACCTTTGTACAAAGCCGGGCGCAGACCCCGTGCATCAGTAAAACTTATATGCCTCGCACAGTTTGTCGTTTCATGCCTTCTAGCTTTTCTTGCATGCGTTATCTGACACTTTGTGCAGCACGCACCCCCGGTAAGCAGTAACGAGCCGCAAGGCTCCATATCTATGTTCCCTCCCTTTTCTTTCTTTTCTCAAGCAGAAGAAGTTTTCCTCACGCACAAGTTTGCTGGGGGGAAGGAGACAGTGGTATGGACCAAGTGCCGTTCAAGAAAGGAAAGCCTCGCCTTGACGGGAAGCAAACAACTCACAAAAGCTAAGTTGCCAAAGTTTGAGCATTGAGATTTCTAAATTTTTTGAAGTTATCTCCCTTGAACGACCACACTTTGTATGGAAAACCTGTGCGCGGAGGAACCTACCCGTGGCTAGCCGCGCCCTTACTTTGTTTCGAGCACGCTCAACGGCTTAAGTGTGATGCGACAAGTGTCGCGCCCTTACTTCGTTTTCGAGTTCGCTCAACAACCTAAGTGTGCTGCGGCTAGCTGCGGCAAGGTTTCTTGCCGGTAGTGGCATTGCCAGCAGGCTGCTGAAGTTCTGCACTCGGCGCTCGCGGCAAGGGCCCCTTTGCCGGCAAGTTCCCTAAAAGCGTAGGGTAAAAAGCATACAAAGTAAAGAAGTCGAACAAAGGGAGTAGCTCTGCATTAACTACCCAAAATAAAGTTATATTACAAGATGACTTGTCGCTGTTCTAACAAACTACTATCCATAACGTGATTGGCAGCGACAAGAGAAGCAGAAAGGAAGCAACCTAGTCTGCGCGGTCACCATCAACCCTCTTGATCTTGCCCAGCTTGGCCACGATGGGGGCGACAAGAGCCTTCAGCGCTTCCTGGTCGGCGTCGGGCGGCAAGGTCCGGAGGACGTTGTTGAGGTTGAGCCCGTGGTTGCGGTAGACTATCTTCGTCAGCACTCTCTCCACAACCCCCGTGCAAAGCCTGCGCGCCTCGTTTGCCAGCTGCGTGGGGAGCCTTTCCCGCAGCTGCTCGAGGGCCGGCGCTACTCCCCTGAAGAATAAGCTCAGCTTGGCGCTGTGAGGGAGGTTCGCGTCGGGGGAGTACCCGAGGTGCTTCGTCCCCAGCCCCGCCATCTCCCTGTCGATGTCAGCGGCGGCGGCGACAAGCTCCTCAGTCCACTGCTCCACCGTCTGCCTGAAGTTGTTTTGCGTGAGGGCGGCGCTATCCAACAGTGCCCTCTCAGCCCGGAGGTCCTCCTTCAGCTTCGTCTCCCGGTTCCTGGCGCTGTCAAGTGATGCAGTGAGGGTGGACAGCTTCAACTCCAAGTCCGTGACAGAATCCTTGGCGATGGCGAGCTCCTTGCCTTTGTTGGAGAGACGGACCTGCAGCTCCGAGTGGCTGTGGGCGTCTTTCTCCCTCTCCAATGTGAGCGCGGCAACCTTCTCCTCGCTCGTCCTTAAGTTGAGCTCCAACTGTGCCACCCTCGCCTCCAAGTCTCTCTTGGCGGTCTCTGCAGCTGCAACGGTGTCCCTCGCTTCCTGCAGAGCCCCGCCAAGGGACTGCTCGCGCGCGGTAAGGTCGTCCTCATGGCTATCGAGGTCGACCTTCCGCTGCCTCAGCTCACCTTCCCGCTGAGACAGATCTTCGACGGCGAGCCATTGCTGCTCCTCTGCTTCGGCCTTTTCAAGGATGAACGCCTGGTGCGCCTCGGCGAGCTCCTCCCGCTCCTCCGCCAAGGACCGGAGGGCCGCCTGGTTGGCGGCCCGGAGCTCTTCGGCGCGCTTCTCCAAGTCGACGCCCGCCTTGGCAGCCAGGGCCTCCCGGGACTCCAGCTTGGCCTGCCTGGCACGGTACAAGGCCAGAAGCCGGCGCAGAAGCTGCTCCTCCTCGGGCTCGTTGCTGTTGCCAGGCGCGTCGACAAACTTCAACCCCGCGGAGGCAAGGACTTCCCCATCGAAGAACTCCCCCTCCGCGGGTGCCCTTGACGTAGAAGCCCACGGGATCTGAATGAAGACCCCGTTCCCAGCCTCCAGGTAGGCACCGGTTCCAGCCGCGGCAGCGGCGGGGTCAGCGGTCGGCGCAGCGTCAAACGCTCCTGCGGCCTCAGGGCCGTCAGTGCGACCGCCGGTTCCCTCCTCAGCTGCCGCGTCGGCGTCCCTGGTTGCCTCTTCGACGGCGGGCTCCTCGATACCAATCGCCTCCTCGGTGGCGGCCTCCGCCCCCATAGGCTCTGGACCGGACGAGTCTGAAGGCAAGAAAAAGAAAGAAGAATGATCAAGCAAATATCCAAAAAGAAGAAATCAAGAGAGGAAAAGCACAAGGGTTACCTGCGCGGGCCTCTTCTTCGACGGGGTTCCTTGCCGGGGAGTTCTCCCTCGGTGGCGTGGTAGTAGCCTCCGCCGGCGGGGGGCCGCTGGCGCCTTCCCTTGGCGGAGTGCCCACCCTTGGCGGGGTGCTCGCCCTTGGCGGGGTACTCGCCCTTGGCGGAGTGCCCGCCCTTGGCGGAGTATCCTCCCTCGCCGGGGAGCTCCTCCTTGGCGGGGAGGTTGAGACGAGCGACTCGTCGGGAGCAGTCTCTTGGCGCTCCTGGAGCTGCGGTTCTGTTGCTGCACGAATCAACAAACAAACAAGACGATTAACAAGGATGAGAAGCCCGCGCGCGCCCGACAAGCGAAGAAGTAAACAGAAGACTTACGCTGGGGGTTGCGCTGGGGGCTGCTCTATGGGGCAGCCGGCTGGTCCGGCAAGCTCGTCGCTAGCGCATCCCCCGCTGCTGCGACGGGCTCGTCCTCGAGGTCAACCACCGGGATCTTGGCCCTCTTCGCCACCCTTTGGACCAGGGTCCTGGAAGGCAGACATCAAACAGAGTCAGACAAAGAAGGTTCAAGGCAAGAACAGCAAATCGAAGAAAACAAGAGTTGCTTTACTTACTCTTCCTGCTCCTCGTCGGAACTGAGGACGGAGAAGTCGAAATCCGCCTCGCGCGTCCCGGCACGAGAAGCTAGAGGAGTAGCCTCCCTCAAGCGCTTGGCGGGCGCTGGAGCGGTGGTCTGAGAAGATTCCCCCCCCCCGGTTGTCGCCGAGGCCCGAGGGGCAGAAGGAGCGGTGGAGCCAGTGCGGGAAGATCCTCCTCCAGCCGCTGATGAGGCGCGAGGCGCCCCCTTGACGACCTTGCCCGTCGTGGTAGCGCGCGTCAAGCGGCGCTGCGGCTGCTGGCCCGCCGGCTGCCTCGCCACGTCTGTGGCCTTGAGGAGACGCTTCTTTGGTTGAGGCGGAGGATTTGGCGGTGGCGGTGAACTTCCCGAGGATGAAGAAGAGTCAAGGTTCAGAGACCCGCCCGAGTCTTCGGCAGAATCGCTTGATTCAGCGCCCTCCTCGGCGGGCTCACTCGACTCCGTGCCCTGCCCGACAGCCTCGCTCGTCTCGGCAGGTTGCCCGGCAGGCTTCAACAGTTTGAGGATCTCTTCCTCCTCGGCCCGACTCACTGCCTCCGCTGCGTCTGCCTCCTCCATGGTATACCCAAATTCACCCGCGGCCGCAGCTGCGGCTGCCTCCTCCAACCTGGTGGTGATATACGCCATCTCCCGGTCGGTGGTGTCACGGGTGAGGCCCTTCTTCTCGTCGGGGTTGATGGGCAGTTCCACCAGGTTATCGAAAAATGTTTGCATGGCTTCGTCAGAAGGCGCCAGCCAAGTGGGGTCGATTCCATGGGAGTCACACCACGGCATTGCCACGCGGATAGCACTGAGCGACGAATTGTTGCATAGTGGGACTACCCCCCGCGGCAAGGTGAACCACTCTGGGTGCTTGGCGTCGTGCTTGAACAGCTCGCGGAGCATCCCTTTGAGCTCCAGGACAGTAAAATTATAGTTGAGGCCTGGGCGCAGCCTCATACAGTCTGCCACATTACCAAATTCCCAAGCAGGACTCTTCCTCTCCTGCAAGGGGGCGATGTGGCGGCGAAGGAAATCTGCTCCGACAGCCCCTATAGTGAGTTTGGCTTGCCGGAGGCGAAGGATCCTAGTAAGGGCTATCTTTAGCTTGTCGTCCTCCAGGGCCAGGCCACTCCAGTCCTTGCCGCGCACTATTGCGGCTCGGAGCGGGGAAGTGAACTGCTGGGGTCTATCCTCCATGACCCAGCACCAGTTGGCCCTCCACTCCTCCCACTTGCCGCGGAGTTCCCCAGTCAAGTATGTCTCTTTCTTATTGAGTCTAAAGATCCAAGAAATCCCGCCAGACAGAGGAGACCCAGATTCTACTCGAGGTGTATAATAATGGCGGAAGAGGGCCACATTGGGATACACCCCGACAAAGTTCTCGCACAGATGTGCGAAAACGGCCATGGTCAAAACTGCGTTCGGGGTGAAATCAAGAAGATGAAACCCGTAGGTGTTCATAACGTCGCAGAAGAATTCGGAGTATGGAGGGTAGAGTCCACAATGGAAAAACAGGGCGAAATAGGCGTACCCTCCCGGAAACATGTCGCAAGAAGCGTCCCGTGGCAGGGCCTGGCCCAACAGGGCGAAATAGTTGTGCCCGTGCACTAGTCAGGGGCTCCTGTCGGTGTACTAAAGTAGGGGTACCTTAGTATCCCGACTAGTGCACGGGCAGTAGCAGCGTCCCGTGGCAGGGCTTGCCACGCGCCCACCAAGGCCCGCTCTGGATCCCTTAGAGACATTCAAGAACAAAGTATTCAAGTCAATGAAACAAGGCCCCGGCAAGAGGAGCTTGCCGGGAAGGCCGCTCCAGGCTCAAAACCATCCCTTTAGCACAAGGCCCTGGCAAGAGGAGATTGCCAGGAAAGCCAAAACATGGCATTTCAGGAGACTTGCCGTGGCGCATCGCGCGCCCCGGCAAGGCCCGGAGAGCGACAGGCTTCCGGGCGCGGCAAGGCAGCGACCGCGGCAAGGCGCTTGCCGCGGCAAGCTTCCACTGTGTGCCCGCGCTCCAGCTCATCCGGCCACGCGTCGCCCTGGGGACCTTCCGGGGGCATGTGGTGGAAGGCTGTGCAGCCTGGGGTACACGGTGGCAAGCCGCGATGACGAGGCTACTGTCGTGGCGAACCGAGACGCCCGGACGGACGCTTTTTTGCATTATTTGGGGCGACGGCGACAGGCATTAAATGCCCTTGTCCCCCACCGTCAGGGTTAGGTATAGACCACTGTACATATACTGTACATACACTATTCCAGCTACCACCATTTTTACGCTTTTACACTATTCCAGCTACCACCATTTTAGGTATAGACCCCTTTGACCTATAAAAGGAGGCCCATGCGCAACGTAGAGGAGGTTCCGATTTTCGATCACTCCAGCGCTCGGTATATCTAGCAGCAAGTACTGTAGCTCTTCTTGCTCCCGAGCCAAGAACACAATACAAACCAAGGCAGGAGTAGGGTTTTACGCATCCGTGCGGCCGGAACCTGGGTAAACTGCCCGCGTGCTCGCCTCGATCTGCTCTTCGTGCTCCCTTCGCTCCCTTGCCGTACCGAAAAGGGGCTCCGGTCCCATAGGTGTTCGTGGGCGATCAGTTTCCCCGACAGTTCAGATCTGAAATCATGGCACTCGGGCCCTAGTGACAAGCATTAAGCATGGCAAAGTCATAGCAACATCAATCTTAGAACATAATGGATACTAGGGATCAAACCCTAACAAAGTCTTGATTCTTTCGCCAGTATTTTTTATAAATTCCAAAAATATTCTCCATGGATTTTCAGGTCATTCGAAGAACTTTTATTTCTGCACAAAAATAACACCATGGCAATTCTTCTGAAAACAGCGTCAGTCAGGGTTAGTTCCATTCAAATCATGCAAGTTGGAGTCCAAAATAAGGGCAAAAGTGTTTGGAAAAGTAGATACGTTGGAGACGTATCAAGTATTTTTCTCCATTCCAGTGTTCTTCCAATTTATGTGAAGCAAACACTCAGGTTGACAGAAATCCTTTGTTTCCAAATGCTCTATTTTGCACGTGCATTCCTATACTATTCTTGTGTTTTTCCTATCCCTGTGTTTATAGAATCCTCCAATTCTAAGGAGCCCTTACAGATTTACTTCATTTTCAGATAGGCGTCAAAGAAAACTCTGTGTGTTATGTCCTGCTCCTGTCGTGCCGTCATCCACCCCACCTGAGGTGCACCATCGATAGAAACGTTCACTGCAGCAGAGATTCCCCCTGCAGACTTTCTTTCGTCGCCTCAGATCATCTTCCCCATTGTCGGTAGCCACGCCAACTGCATTACCATCATCGACTGAGTAGATGAACCTGAGGACTACACAGTCTATCGTGTTTGCTTACGTTATACTTCGGTTATTATTACCTGCTATTTTATCGTTAGAACTTGAGTTTTAAAACGCCCATGGGTCTCATATCGAGGCAGCAATGAATAGTATCTGTCTACTATCTGGTTCATCTGGGGTCTTCTGTGTGGTTCATATTGGGTGGGCAACAAACAGTAGATGATCCATTGTCTATCTTTTTAAACTGAAGCTATAATCTACCTGCTATCATTAGTTTTGGATCTATCCACTCGTTTGCTACCATCAGTCTTGATTTCTGCATGCACCCCTTAGGTCTTACAAAATCTAAGTATTCTTTTTATTATGCATGTCAGTTATTGTACACAATCGCACCGAACATGTAGAGAAAAAGAGAAGACCATTGTGTGGGAATATAATGTCATGCAGACACCGCTCCATGGTGGGTGAAGTTGCCCCCCCCCCCTGCCATTCCAGATTGTATTCCAAAGGAAGATGACTGTTCATATGGGGATTCAGAGGGAGCCGACCACTCCTATTTACCACCTGAGGTATTTGTTCTAACCTGGCATGTTGATGTTGGTCATATCATGCATATGGCGCCTCGCATTGCTTACATTATACATCTCATATGTCATCAGCTTAGTTTAGATTTTCTTTATGTGAATGCCACATCTTTGGTTTCTATATCATACTCCCGCCATTCCTAAATATTTGTCTTTTTAGAGATTTCAACAAGTGACTACATACGGAGCAAAATGAGTGAATCTAGACTCTAAAATATGTCTATATACATCTGTATGTGGTAGTCCATCTAAAATCTCTAAAAAGACAAATATTTTGGAACGGAGAGAGTATATTGGAATTATGCAATGCCATCTTCTTTAGCCAGGCATCATATATGTGAATCATGCATTGCCATCTTGTTTACCCAGACATCGTATATGTGAATTGTATCATGCCATATTTTTTCCATAATGTATTCCATTTGTCAATAATGTTTATACATTCATCTACTCTTCCTGTGCATCAGCCATTTGAGTCGTTCATGGGAAAATCTAGAGTGAAAACAAGGTGCATTAAATCAACACATGTAGATTTATTGTTGGTTACAGATAGCTCCTCAGAGGAGGATTCAGAGAT
>LR738711.1:734161798-734456940 GCA_902687465.1 Secale cereale
CCCCCCCCCCCCCCCCCGAGGTGCATGCTCTAACTTGGCAAGGTTATATTGCTCATATCATGCATATGGTGTCTTGCATTCCCATGACATCTGCTTAGATTAGACATGCTTTGTGTGAATGCCTCCTGTTTGCTTTCTATATCAGATATGTGAATTATGCAATGCCATGTTTTTCATCCAGTTATCATATATGTGAATTATGCACCGCCATGTAGCCAAGCATCATATACGTGAATTATCTCATGCCATCTTTTTTTGTTACGTATTCCATTTGTCGATAATCTGTGTATATTGAACTACACTTCATGTGTATCAGCCATTTGAGTCTATTATGGAAAAATCAGGAGTGAAACACAAGGTCTTCACAGCAGGCAATGGTACCTGTTGAAGCATATATCTCGATGGTTACAGGGAGCTCTGATACGTCTCCATCGTATCTATAATTTTTTATTGTTCCATGCCAATATTCTACAACTTTCATATACTTTTGGCAACTTTTTATACTATTTTTGGGACTAACATATTGATCCAGTGCCCAGTGCCAGTTCCTATTGGTTGCATGTTTTTTGTTTCACAAAATATCCATATCTAACGGAGTCCAAACGGGATAAAAATAGACGGAGATTTTTTTATGAAATATATGTGAATTTTGGGAAGTGGAATCAACGTGAGACGATGCCCGAGTGGCCTACGAGGGTGAGGGTCGCGCCCAAGGGGGGGCAGGCGCGCCCTGAGCCCTCGTGGCCACTCCGTTAGGCGGTTGATGCCCTTCTTTCGCCGCAAGAAAGCTAATATCCTGATAAAAATCGTGTCCAAAATTCATCCCAATCGGAGTTACGGATCTTTGGGTATATAAGAAATAGTGAAAGGCCATAATCTGGGAACACGGAAACAGAGAGAGACAGAGAGATAGATCCAATCTCGGAGGGTCTCTCGCCCCTCCGCCGCCATGGAGGCCATGGACCAGAGGGGAAACCCTTCCCCCATTTAGGGAGAAGGTCAAGGAAGAAGAAGAAGGAGGGGGCTCTCTCCCCCTCGCTTCCGGAGGCACCGGAGTGCCACCGGGGCCATCATCGTATGATGGCGATCTACACCAACACCTCCGTCATCTTCACCAACATCTCCATCACCTTCCCCCATCTATCTACAGCGGTCCACTCTCCCGCAACCCGTGGTACCCTCTACTTGAAGATGGTGCTTTATGCTTCATATTATTATCCAATGATGTGTTTCCATCCTATGATGTCTGAGTAGATTTTCGTTGTCCTATCGGTGATTGGTGAATTGCTATGATTGATTTAATTTGCTTGTGGTTATGTTGCTGTCCTTTGGTGCCCATCATATTATTATGGATGCTTGCTAATAGTTCCAATCATGAGTGCATAGAATTCCAAGTCAGGGATGACATGCTAGCAGTGGCCTCTCCCACATAAAACTTGCTATCCGTCTAGTAACGTAGTCAATTGCTTAGGGACAATTTCACAACTCCTACCACCACTTTTCCACACTCGCTATACTAACTTTATTGCTTCTTTACCTAAACAGCCCCTAGTTTATATTTACGTGCTCTTTATATTCTTGTAAACCTATCCCACAAAAACTACAAAGTACTTCTAGTTTCATACTTGTTCTAGGTAAAGTAAACGTCAAGCATGCATAGAGTTGTATCGGTGGTTGATAGAACTTGAGGGAATATTTGTTCTACCTTTAGCTCCTCATTGGGTTCGACACTCTTACGTATCAAAACAGGCTACAACTGATCCCCTACACTTGTGGGTTATCAAGACCTTTTTCTGGCGCCGTTGCCGGGGAGCAATAGTGTGGGGTGAATATTCTCGTTTGTGCTTGTTTGCTTTATCACTAACTACATTTTATTTGCTATTCTAAGTTGTTTTGTATCTTTAGTTATGGGTAGGAAACGCAAAATACCAAAAAAATAGTGGTACCTGCAGAACCAATGGTTGAAGAACCACTCAAAATCTATCACACTCCTGAAGCTTTTTACTTGGATCATCTTCGATTCCTATGTACTCGGGCTGAAACCCCAACTAGCTTAGTTGAGGGCAAATCTTTAGATGAGCATGCTTGTTATGTGCGACACCACTTATCTCAAGAAGGGAAACTTTTACTGGATCAAATTCATCGTTTGCAATGCTATGCTTGGAATTTATGTGAAATATATGATTTTACTTATTGTTCTGAAGACCCTAAGAAACACCTTCCCTACCAATGTGAGTTTAGTGATAATGGAATCGTATCTTCGTATGGTAAGGGTGTTTATAGTTACTATGATGTTCAACAAATTGAAGAATTTGTTGTTTTTAAGGGTGCTTATGAAATTGCTTCTTTGATTGAAAAGTATGATGCTACCCTTTACAAATCTGAAAATTTTGCCATATTTAAATATTGTTATGATAATTATGCTTCTAATGCCTATGTTAAACCATATATTGAGGACTCCTCTGCTGTCCAAGAAGAGACTAATATTTTGCAGGAGTCTATGGAAGAAGAAATTGATGACATTGTGAGCTCATTGGATGAAAAGGATGATGAGGAGAGCGAAGAACAAAAGGAGGAAGAGTGGATTGATCACCCGTGCCCACCTTCTAATGAGAGTAACTCTTCAACTCATATATTGTTTAATTTCCCTTTGTGCTTACCGAAGGATGAATGCTATGATGCTTGTTATGATCCCGTTGATTCTTTTGAAATATCCCTTTTTGATGATGCTTTCTATGCTTGTGGCCAAGATGCCAATATGAATTATGCTTATGGAGATGAACTTGCTATAGTTCCTTATGTTAAACATGAGATGATTGCTATTGCACCCACGCATGATAGTCCTATTATCTTTTTGAATTCTCCAGACTACACTATATCGGAGAAGTTTGCACTTATTAAGGACTATATTCATGGGCTGCGTTCTACTACTACACATGATGATTTTGATAGATATAATATGCATGTTCTTGCTGCTCCTACTTGCAACTATTATGAGAGAGGAACTACATCTCCGCCTATCTATGTTTCCAACACGATAAAATTGCAAGAAACTGTTTATACTATGCATTGGCCTTTACTTGATGTGCATGAATTATTCTTGTATGACATGCCTATGCATAGGAAGAGAGTTAGACTTCGTTGTTGCATGATATATGTTACTTTGTGCTCACTACTAAATCACAAATCATTGTTAATTAAAATTGGCTTTCATATACTTGGGATCCGGGTGGATCCATTACTTGAGCACTATATGCCTAGCTTAATGGCTTTAAAGAAAGCGCTGCGAGGGAGATAACCCGGAAGTTTTAGAGAGTCGTTTATTTCTGTTGTGTGCTTTTATAAAGTTTAAAAACAAAAAATAAAGAGGGGAACCTAAAACTTTTTCAAAAAGAAAAGTGAAAGTAAGAAGGACGAGCACCGTTGAAATGGGGGAGCTCCTTGAACTTCGTTCATGCCCATGGAAACTTTGCAAATCTTGAATTACAGAAAAATTTCAAAAAAAATAATTATCCCCTTGTACAATTCCATTGTATTATAAAAATAATGTGCCAAGAGTTTCCTTTAGGATGATAAAACTGCTTGTTGGTTTGTATGGTGCAAAAACAGAAACTTTGGCTGTAGTGCGCGATTTTACATTTTTTTTACTGGAATGTTGAAAGGATCTGAAACTTTTTGCAATCTCTTCCTATAAAAATTGTTGATTTTTCCTAATTTTGCCAGAATTTTTAGAGTTACATAAGTATGTTTAATGTTCAGATTACTATATTCTGTCATGTTTTCACAGATTGTTGTTATAGCTTCATTATTTGCATATGTTTGAATTCTTGTTGAAGCCTCCTTGACTTGGGGCCATAGAATTGTGATAGCATACAGTGAGTAATTTTTGTTCATAATTATACAATAATGTTAGAGCAGTACATGATGGGATTTCATTGATCATATGCACTAACCCCGCCACTAAAAGTTCGGTTAAGTTTTGTGTGGATGAAGTGTTCGAAGATCGAGGAGGTCTCGATGTGAGGAGAAGGAGGAGAGGCAAGAGCTCAAGCTTGGGGATGCCCAAGGAAACCCAAGTACATATTCAAGGAGACTCAAGCGTCTAAGCTTGGGGATGCCCCGGAAGGCATCCCATTTTTCTTCAACAAGTATCGGTATGTTTTCGGATTCGTTTCATTCACATGATATGCGTAAACTCTTGGAGCGTCTTGTGATTTTTATTTTTCTTTTAATAATAAATGCACCATGCTGGTATGAGATAGTCCTTGGTTGATTTATAGAATGCTCTTTGCACTACACTTATATCTTTTGAGTGTGGCTTTATAGAATGCTTCATGTGCATCACTTATATCATTTGAAGTTTGGATTGCCTGTTTCTCCTCACATAGAAACCGCCATTTGTAGAATGCTCTTTTCCTCCACTTATATTTGTTAGAGTGTGGGCATATCTTCTGTAGAAAATATTAAAACTCTCTAGCTTCACTTATATCTATTTAGAGAGTTGACAGGAATTGGCCTTTCACATGGTTAGTCATAAAATCCTACATAAATTTGTAGATCGCTGAATATGATATGTTTGATTCCTTGCAATAGTTTTGCAATATAGAGATGCTAATATGTGGGAGGTACTAGTGAATGATTGTGGTTTAGTAAAAATATTGGTGTTAAGGTTTGTGATTTCCGAAGCATGCACGTATGGTCTCCTAACTATGTAACCAAATTGGCACGCATTGTATTTTGATTGTTTATCTTTGCGTGAAGGTCGGGGGCGCGCGATGGTTAACTCCTACCAACCTCCCCCTAGGAGCATGTGTCGTAGTATTTTGCTTTGAGGGCTGCTACTTCTCGAGCTTGCATTGTATTCCGTCGAAGAGGAAAGGGTGATGCAGCACTGTAGCGTAAGTATTTCCCTTAGTTTTTGAGAACCAAGGTATCAATCCAGTAGGAGACCACGCGCGAGTCCCTCGCACCTGAACAAACAAATAAGAACTTCACAGCCAACGCGATAAGGGGTTGTCAATCCCTTTACGGTCACTTACAAAAGTGAGATCTGATAGATAGGATAGTATAATATTTTTGGTATTTTTGATATAAGAACAGAAAGTAAATAAAGCAAGGTAAAGTAGATGGAAGATTAATATGTTGAGAATAGACCCGGGGGCCATAGGTTTCACTAGTGGCTTCTCTGATGATAGCCGAATTCTACGGTGGGTGAACAAATTACTGTCGAGCAATTGATAGAAAAGCGCATAGTTATGAGAATATCTAGGCATGATCATTATATATAGGCATCGCGTCCGTGACAAGTAGACTGAAACGATTCTGCATCTACTACTATTACTCCACACATCGATCGCTATCCAGCATGCATCTAGAGTATTAAGTTCATAAGAACATAGTAATGCTTTAAGCAAGATGACATGATGTACAGGGATAAACTAAAGCAATGTGATATAAACCCCATCTTTTTATCCTCGATGGCAACAATACAATACGTGCCTTGCTGCCCCTGCTGTCACTAGGAAAGGACACCACAAGATTGAACCCAAAGCCAAGCACTTCTCCCATTGCAAGAACTATACATCTAGTGGGCCAAACCAAACCAATAATTCGAAGAGACTTGCAAGGATATTGTAATCATACATAAAAGATTTCAGAAAAGAATCAAATATTGTTCATAGATAATCTTTATCATAAACCCACAATTCATCGGATCTCGACAAACACACCGCAAAAAGATTACATCAAATAGATCTCCTCGAAGATCGAGAAGAACTTTGTATTGAGATCCAAAAAGAGAGAAGAAGCCATCTAGCTAATAACTATGGACCCGAAGGTCTGTGGTAAAATACTCACAACTCATGGGTGAGGCTATGGTGTTGATGTAGAAGCACTCCGTGGTGGATCCCCCCTCCGGTGGAGCTCCGGAACAGGCCCCAAGATGGGACTTCACGGGAATAGAAGGTTGTGGTGGTGGAATTAGGGTTTTCTCTGTTGCCTCGATGTATTCAGGGTATATGGATATATATATAGGAGGAAGAAGGGCATCGGGGGAGCCAGAGGGGGCCCACGAGGGTGGGGGCGCGCCCAGGGGGAGGGGCGCACCCTGGACACTCGTGGCCACCTCTTTCGTTCCCTCGCGTGTACTTCAAGTCTTCTGGGTAGATACGGTTCCAAAAATAACTCTCCCGAAGGTTTCATTTCGTTTGGACTCCATTTGATATCCCTTTTCTGCGAAACCCTGAAATAGGCAAAAAACAGCAATTTGCACTGGGCCTTGGGTTAGTAGGTTAGTCCCAAAAATAATATAAAAGTGTATAATAAAGCCCATAAACATCCAAAACAGAATATAAAATAGTATGGAACAATCAAAAATTATAGATACGTTGGAGGCGTATTAAGCATCCCCAAGCTTAATTCCTGCTCCTCCTCGAGTAGGTAAATGAATATTTGATGTGGAATGCTAACTAGCATAATTCACAATGTAATTTCTTTATTGTGGCATGAATGTTCAGATCCGAAAGATTCAAGATAAAAGTCTATGTTGACATAAGAAATAATAATACTTCAAGCATACTAACAAAGCAATCATGTCTTCTCAAAATAACATGGCCAAAGAAAGTTATCCCTGCAAAATCATATAGTCTGGCTATGCTCCCTCTTCATCACACAAAATATTCATATCATGCACAACCCCGGTTTCAGCCAATCAATTGTTTTCACACTCATTTTTTTTCAAACCTTTCAAATTTCACGCAATACATGAGCGTGAGCCATGGATATAGCACTGTAGGTGGAATAGAGTGTGGTTGTGGAGAAGACAAAAAGGAGGAAGATAGTCTCACATCAACTAGGCGTATCAATGGGCTTTGGAGATGCCCATCAATAGATCTCAATGTGAGTGAGTAGGGATTGCCATGCAACGGATGCACTAGAGCTATAAGTGTATGAAAGCCCATAAAAAGAAACTAATTGGGTGTGCATCCAACTTGATTGCTCATAAAGACCTATGGCATTTGAGGAAGCCCATCGTTGGAATATACAAGCCAAGTTCTATAATGAAAATTCCCACTAGTATATGAAAGTGACAAAACAAGAGACTCTCTATCATGAAGATCATGGTGCTACTTTGAAGCACAAGTGTGGAAAAGGATAGTAGCATTGTCCCTTCTCTCTTTCCTCTCTTTTTTTGGAGGGGCTTCCTCTCTTTTTTTTTAGCCCCTCTCTCTATATATATTTTTTGGGGCCATCTCTTTTTTATTTGGCCTTTCCTCACATGGGACAATGCTCTAATAATGAAGATCATCACACTTTTATTGACTTACAACTCAAAGATTACAACTCGAAGCTAGAACAAAATATGACTCTATGTGAATGATGATGAAGCATGTCATATGAACGGAAAGGTGGAAAGTTGCATGGCAATATATCTCGGAATGGCTATGGAAATGATGTGATAGGTAGGTATGGTGGCTGTTTTGAGGAAGGTATATGGTGGGTGTATGGTACCGGCGAAAGTTGTGCGGTACAAGAGAGGCTAGCAATGGTGAAAGGGTGAGAGTGTGTATAATCCATGGACTCAACATTAGTCATAAAGAACTCATATACTTACTGCAAAAATCTACGAGTCATCATAACAAAGTATTCAACGCATGCTCCTAGGGGAAGGGTTGGTAGGAGTTAACCATCACGCAATCCCGACCTCCACACAAAGGATGACACTCAATAAATACCTCATGCTCTAACTTCGTCACATAGTTGTTCACCATACGTGCATGCTACGGGAATCACAAACTTTAACACAAGTATTTCTAAAATTCATAATTACTCCACTAGCATGACTCTAATATCACCATACTCATATCTCAAAACAATAATCAAGTATCAAACTTCTCATCATATTCAATGCACTTTATTTGAAAGTTTTTACTATATTCATCTTGGATGCCTATCATATTAGGACAAGTTTTATAACGAAAGCACATTACCATGCTGTTATAAAATACCCTCAAAAGGATATAAGTGAAGCATGAGACATCAAAAATTTCTACAAAATAAAACCACCACCGTGCTCTAAAAGATATAAGTGAAGCACTAGAGCAAAACTATCTAGCTCAAAAGATATAAGTGAAGCACATAGAGTATTCTAATAAATTCTAAACCATATTTATCTCTATCAAAAGGTGTGTCCAGCAAGGATGATTGTGGCAAACTAAAAAGCAAAGACTCAAATCATACATGACGCTCCAAGAAAAACACATATCATGTGGTGAATAAAAATATAGTCCCGAGTATAGTTACCGATAGATGAAGACGAAAGAGGGGATGCCTTCCCGGGGCATCCCCAAGCTTAGGCTTTTGGTTGTACTTGAATTTTACCTTGGGGTGCCTTGGGCATCCCCAAGCTTAGGCTCTTTCCACTCTTTGTTCCATAGTCCATCAAGCCATACTCAAAACTTGAAAACTTCACAACACAAAACTTAGCCAAAAATCTCGTGAGCTCCGTTAGTATAAGAAAACAAACCACCACTCAAAGGTACTGTAATGAACTAATTCTTTGTTTATATTGGTGTTGAACCTACTGTATTCCAACTTCTATATGATTCATAGCCTCCGATACTACTCATAGATGCATCAAAATAAGCAAACAACACATGAAAAACAGAATCTGTCAAAAACAGAACAATCGGTAGTAATCTGTAACTTTCGAATACTTTTGTAACTCCAAAAAAATTGAAATAAATTGGTAAACGTGAGGAATTTGTCTATTAATCTTCTGCAAAAAGAATCAACTAAATAGCACTCTCCAGTAAAAGATTACAGCCAAACTCGTGAGCGCTAAAGTTTCTGTTTTTTACAGCATGATCATATAAACTTCACACAAGTCTTCCCAAAGGTTCTACTTGGCACAAACACTAATTAAAACACAAAACCACATCTAAACAGAAGCTAGATGCAATATTTATTCCTAAACAGAAGCAAAAACAAAGAAAATAAAATTGGGTTGCCTCCCAACAAGCACTATCGTTTAACGCCCCAAGCTAGGCACGATACAAGAATAGATCTAGGTATTGCCATCTTTGGTAGGCAATCCATAAGTGGCTCTCATAATAGACTCATAAGGTAATTTGATTTTCTTTCTAGGAAAGTGTTCCATGCCCTTCCTTAACAGAAATTGGAGTCTAATATTTCCTTCCTTCATATCAATAATTGCACCAATCGTTCTAAGGAAAGGTCAACAAGAATAATAGGACATGAAGGATTGCAATCTATATCAAGAACAATGAAATCTATGGGCACATAATTCCTATTGGCAACAATAATAACATCATTAATCCTTCCCATAGGTTTCTTAATGGTAGAATCCGCAAGATGCAAATTTAAAGAACAATCATCAAGCTCATGGAAACCTAACAAATCACACAAAGTTTTTGGGATGTAGAAACACTTGCACCCAAATCACACAAAGCAAAGCATTCATGATCTTTAATTTTAATTTTAATAGTAGGTTCCCACTCATCATAAAGCTTTCTAGGTATAGAAACTTCTAATTCAAGTTTTTCTTCATAAGATTGCATCAAAGCATCAACTATGTGTTTGGTAAAAGCCTTATTTTGACTATAAGCATGCAGAGAATTTAGTACGGATTGCAACAAGGAAATACAATCTATTAAAGAGCAATTATCATAATTGAATCCCTTGAAATCCAAAATAGTGGGTTCATCACTATGCAAAGTTTCACTCTCTTCAATCCCACTTTTAACAATTTTAGCATCAAGATCTAAAAACTCTGAATCATTGGGACGCCTTTTAACTAAAGTAGACTCATCTCAAGTCCCATCTTTATCAAGATTCATACTAGAAAACAAGGATCTAATAGCAGACACATCAATAACTTTCAGATCTTCATTTTTATTTTCATGATAACTAGAAGAACACACTTTCATAAAGCAATCTTTTTTAGCACGCATCCTAGCGGTTCTCTCTTTGCACTCATCAATGGAAATTCTCATGGCTTTGAGAGACTCATTGATATCATGCTTAGGTGGAATAGATCTAAGTTTCAAAGAATCAACATCAAGAGTAATTCTATCCACGTTTCTAGCCAATTCATCAATCTTAAGCAATTTTTCTTCAAGCATAGCATTGAAATTCTCTTGCGAAATCATTAGCTCTTTAACACTAGTTTCAAATTCAGAGGGCATCTTACCAAAATTTCCATAAGAGTTATTGTAGGAATTACCATAATTGTTAGAGGAATTACTAGGAAAGGGCATAGGATTAAAGTTTCCTCTATAAGCATTGTTACCAAAATTATTCCTACCAACAAAATTCACATCCAAAGATTCATTATTATTTTCAATCAACGTGGATAAAGGTAAAGGTATATCATTAGGATCAGAAGAAGCACTCTTAGTAGCAGATACTTTCATAAGTTCATCCATCTTCCCACTCAAAACACTAATCTCTTCAATGGCATGCACTTTTTTACAAGTAGATCTTTCGGTGTGCCATTGAGAGTAATTAACCATAATATTATCTAGGAGTTTGGTAGCTTCTCCTAAGGTAGTTCCCATGAAAGTGCCCCCCGCGGTCGAATCTAAAAGATTTCTAGAAGCAAAATTCAGGCCAGCATAAAAAATTTGTATAATCATCCATAAGTTGAAACCATGTGTAGGAAAATTACGTATCATTAATTTCATTCCCTCCCAAGCTTGTGCAACATGCTCATGATCTAGTTGCGTAAAATTCATAATATCGTTCCTAAGAGAGATAATCTTAGCGGGAGGAGAATACTTAGAGATAAAAGCATCTTTGCACTTATTACATGAATCAATACTATTTCTAGGCAAAGAGGAAAACCAAGTTTTAGCACGATCTCTAAGTGAAAACGGAAATAGCTTCAATTTAACAATATCATTATCCGTATCCCTCTTCTTTTGCATATCACACAAATCAAAAAAGTTGTTCAGATGGTGTTGGGGATATAACTGCTGGGTATAAACCGCCCAGGTGGGGCCGGTTTATACTTATACTAAATTACTCATATTGAAGCCCATGAAGACATGTAATATAACATTTTGTTATAGAAGACTAAAAGGCCTAGGGCCCAAAGGCGAATTAGGGCCCGTAGACATAAACCGCCATACGGTGTGTAACTTGTATTGTAAGATAAGGAAGGTAGAAACCAGGCCGGACATGTTTATGAGCCGGCCTCGGGATTGTGTAAGCCGGTCGGGCGTCATCTTGTGTATACAAAGGGACGACCCAGCGGCGGTTCAAGGACAAGAAACAATAGCTCAAGACACAGGCAAAGCGGATTCGCTCCCTGGTCATCGAAACCCTATCAATACCACAACAACTAGAGTAGGCTTTTACCTTCACCGCAAGGGGCCGAACTAGTATAAAAACTCCATGTGTCCTTTCTCTGCTTTAAACCCTTTAAGCTAACCCATTGCGATGGCTCCACGACTAAGTCCTTATGCTAGGACATCTGCCGTGACAAAACCACGACAGTTGGCGCCCACAGTGGGGCTATCGCACGATGGTTTCGAGTTCTTAGAGGGCAGCTTCGAAGGGCTCAAGGGATATGCAGTGGGCCGGATGACTAAGAGTCGTCGCGGCAAGATCTACATCGACGATGCAGGCTGGGGCCCCGAGGCCGACTCAGTTGAGTACGGGTACTGGGTCCTCTTCGGTGGCATCCACGTTTTCATTGGCAAGATCGGCGAACCGGGTCCTGAGCCGGACATCTGCACCAATATCGTCGAGACGGCTCAGCGTGCGAGACCTGCCCGGGTTCGGCCTGCAGTGAAGCGCGTCTTTGTGGGAGTTGTCCATGGAGCGGAAGCTGAAGATAGATCAGAATCTGGTGGTGAGAGCGTTGTTTATTCTGGTGATGAGTCATCTACCGAAGAGACTGAGTCTTTGTACCTACTGCAAGATGGCTGGTTTGGGGGCTGTTCCGATGGCGACAGTATTCCGGACCCCCTCGATCCGCCGAGCCGAGTTGCAGTCTTCATGGCCGGATCACAATCTATGCAACACTCTTCGACCGCAGCAGCGTTGACATCCACTTTGGCGGCGGCAGCAGCGGCCGGGGCAGGAGGCCATGTGCAGCCACCGACTCAGGTCCTGTCTGGTTTATTTGATACTTTGACAGCACTGTTAACCGCTGAGGTTAGCCCGGCAGATAAGTAGCAGCATGGCGCAGAAGTTGCCAAGGTGAAGGGTCAGATAGATCAAGCCAAGGCAGATCTGGCAGCGGAAAACACCAAGATGGCCGCAAGCATGCCGAGTTGGATGCTTAGGCTTATCGACTCATGTTGGATCAGAACGCATCAAATGATGTAATGAGGAGAAGGCACCAGTCTCGTCTGCCTCCGGTTTACGAGGCAAGGAATCTCTTTAGCACGCCAAGAGCAGGAACCAGCGATCAACCAGTGGTAAACCGGGCAGTAGCACCTGGAACGAGTGCATCGGTCGAGCCGCACACAACACATCCGCCTCATCAGATCATCCCGTCACCGACGCCTCCGGGTCATTATTCCAACCCCTTGCATAACATAGTCGCAGCCGCTTCACGATTGGCGGCCCTCCCTGTCGAAGGTGAGTCCCCCGTAGCGGTGGAGAAGCGACGGACTAGGGAGCTCCTTCAGACAGCTTTGACTCAGCAGCAGGCTTATTCCTACAGCCACGAGAGGATTCACTCCACCCCCCGCCCAAGCCGGAGTTACAGCAGGCATATGGAAGAACCGACCATGTCAAGCAGTGCGCAGAACCGTAACCCGCCTCGGGAGGATAACCCAGCAGGTGGGGGCGCAAATGCTCAGGACGTGGTGGAACAGGGAAGATAGCGTCGAGAGGCCGAGTTAGCAGCACAGTTCACGACCCGCCAGCTTACCCCGGTTCGTCCAACCACCTCGGTGGAACCAGGAGTTACTTCCAGCTCTTTGGGAGTGCCTTGTCTTACCCCCGCTTTACGTAATGTACGTCTGCCTAAAGATTTCGAAGGACCGTGGAAGGTGCCCAGTTACACTGCCGATTTATCCCCCGAGTCGTGGGTTGAGAGCTATGAGATGGCGATGGAGATCATGTATGTGGACGATGTAGCATGTGCTAAGTACTTCACCATGATTTTGGAAGGAACAACTCATACTTGGCTGAAAGGTTTGCCAGCTAATTCCATTGGGTCATGGGCCGAGTTAAGGCGCCGGTTTATCCAGAATTTTAAAGACACATGCAAGAAGCCCATGTCAATTGTAGACTTAGATGCATGTGTTCAAGGAGAGAATGAATCAACAAGTCATTGGGTGCGTCGGGTTTCAGAGACCCTGCATTCTTCAGACCGCATCAACCTAGATACAATGGTCTTAACGTTGGAAGGCAATTGACGGTTCACGCATCTGAAGCAGAAGTTGGGACGGCTCAAACGTCACTTTGATGACATGGGAACGCTCATGGCAGCTCTGGTTAAATACACCGATTCTGATAATACCAAGGACCCTGAGTCTAACGACGAAAAGTCGGTGATAACCCTCAACCGTAAGGGATCGAGATAGTCTTCGCGGGTAAGAATAACCCAATTTATTGATTCGACACACGGGGAGCCAAAGAGTATTTATAAGCTTTGACAGTTGAGTTGTCAATTCAACCGCACCTGAAATATACTTACTTGCAACAAAAGATAAGTGGTAACGGTGATATGATAGTGATGGTGGTGATAGTAAAAGTAAACAGCGAAAGTAAATAGCAAAAGTAGCAACTAGTAACCAACAGGATTTAAAACACTGTAGGCTAGGGAGATGGATGGTTGGGTGCTGCATGGATGAGATATATCATGAATCTAACTTGGGGCAAGGCACACGGAAAAGTAATGATCATCTAGGCAAATATCAAACATTAGGCATGTATCCCATAGGTAGTTGTACGTGCTTGCAATAAGAACTTGCACAACATCTTTTGTCCTACCATCCCGCTACGAACGGGGCCAAAAGGAACTTATGGAGATTAAGGTGCTCCTGTCAAAGAGCACCGGAACAAAGCAATAAACTCAATGGATACATGTAATTCTCAAACTACGGACCATCCCCTTTGGTGTCCCAAGCTGTCACATTTGGGATCGCCGGTTTCGGACCGTAATAGGTGCAAACAACTCATAGATAGGATCAAGAACACAAATATATTCATGCAAACACATATGGTTCAGATCTGAAATCATGGCACTCGGGCCCTAAGTGACAAGCATTAAGAATAACAAGTTGAAGCAAAGATGATAAACACCATAGTAGATGATAGGCAACATGCCCCCGACGATCTGATAAACTATTACATGATCTAACTCATCCAATCCCTACCATCCACTTTGCCAAGAGCAGGGGATTACTCACACATGGAAGGAGAAGTCATGGAGGGAGGATGGAGTGGTGATGATGATGACGATGTCGACGATCTCCCCTCTCCGGAGGCCAAATCAGCCTCCAGATTAGCCCTCCCGAAGAAGAACAGAGGGTGGCGGCAGCTCCGCGACGAAAACTGGGAAAACAACTCCTGATCTGGGATTTTCTAGTCACGGGCTAAAATACGGGTCAAAGTAGGGCAGTAGGGGAGGTGGGGCCCGCCCAGGCGGCCTCCCGGCGTGGCCAGGGGGTGGGCCGAGCCACCAGGGCGCCTGGAGCCCCCCTGGCCCCCCTCTGGCCCCTCTTCTGGCACCAGGTTCCTTCGGGTGCGTGGATTTTCTGTGATTTTTCGTGGAATTTTCTGAGATACCTAAAAATCCGTTTTCCTGCACACAATAAAACCATACAGGCAGCTCTGCTGAAAACAGCGTCAGTCCGGGTTATTTTAGTTCAAATCATGCAAGAATGAGGTCAAAACAATATCAAAAGTGTTTGGAAAAGTAGATACGTTTGAGACGTATCAACTCCCCCAAGCTTAGCATATTGCTTGTCCTCAAGCAATTCAGTTCAACGAACAGGACGCGACAAAGAAAACTTTGACAAACTCTTTTGCTTCATTAGATGTATATAAGCATGTACTACGAAAAGAGTCTAGCAAGTATTGAAACAATGCTATGAGGACAATGCACGGAGCAATCCTTCTTTCAAGTGACCAATCACGAATACCTAAAAGTAAATAATATACTACTGAAAATCAAGACAAGATTACATTGCACATAGCTTGAGCATATTAGGGTGGTATCTCGCTAGCCTCCATGAGTGAAGCAAAACATAAATGCAGAAACTCCTCCAGAGTTTTAAAGGAGACTAGAACTAAGACTTTCAGAATAAATAATATCACAAGCATGCAGAAGACAATGTAATACTTTGGGACAATGCACATTACACTCAGAATGACAATTATGCTCTCCTAGTTGGTGCTTTGAAGAAAGAAGGTGGAGACTCTCGAACCGTGGAATTTGATGGCGAGGTTGAAAACCCGTGGTCGGAAACAAAAACTAAACATGTACCAGAGCTCTTGGTTTTAAAAACAGAGGTAAAAATGTTTTTGAGAGGTGCATATTTCGTCAACGAATGCTAGTAGATAACCCAATTACTTCTTAAGCTGGACAAGTTTCGAGGAACGGCTCCTGCACGGGGACGATCACATCCCCTTAATCTCCTTTGTTTATCACTGCCAAAGTTTTCTGATTTCTCATGAACAAAGCGTGAAGGAGGGTTTGTTTGTTGTATTATCTTTTATGAGCCGGGCGCACTCTATGCCAGTTCCTTCTCGTATTAGGGGTTTGCAGATTAGACATGCAATCCCGGGGTGAAACTTGTCCAACTTAGAAAGATCATGAATTAACTACTACTTCCTCATGAGCTAAAACAGAGGCACAAAAAGAGAAATGCTTTTGATTAATTTCGAGATGGTACACGAAAGTCTTCGTTAGGAATGGCAGGTAAATACCATGTATAGGAAGGTATGGTGGACTCATATGGCATAACTGGTTTAATGGATTTTGGATGCACAAGCAGTCAGTCCGCTTAGTACAGGTGGAGGTTAGCAAAAGACTGGGAAGCGACCAACTAGAGAGCAATAACGGTCATAATCATGCAGAGGGACAAAGCAACATTGAATCGGGCATGGAAGTGATATAACTATTCTAAAACTCAAAGATCATCAAGGCAGAGCAGACTTTTTAGTCTTAAACATGTGTAAATATGCACCAAGTCAATCCAAGAATTCTCCAAAGGGAAATACCACCTTAGTATACCAAACTATGAACAGTGCAATGCATGTAAATCATTTCAATAACACATTATATACTCTAGCTATTCGAGACTAGCCACAAGGAAAGCATGAACCACTGGGAGAGCATTGTAAACATAGCACTATGTCGCTACAAGCTGGTCTCTATATCATAAGTACAGGCATATGTACAAAAGTAGAAACAAGAAGAGTTCACACCGGTCTTCCCTTGTTGCTTCCCTTCAGTCGATCTTCGTCATTACTGCCTCGTCACTTGCATGATCGAACGTAGGAAATATAATTAAATGCCATCACGGACTCGAGCTGAACTCTGAAAACAAAGCAAACTAAAGAGAGAATGGAAATCTTTTTGGATTATTTCAAAGGTTGAACGAAAGCAAAAGAAAGAGAAAATCTTTTTGTTGTTTTTGCAAAGAAAGAAATAAAGAAGAACGGGCAAAAACTTCGAAAAGATCAAAGCGAATAAAACGGATAATACAATGGAAAAGTGAGAGGGGCACGTACTCCCCCAAGCTTAGGCTTTTGGCCTAAGTTGGTAGTAGCTACTGCCCCCAGGAGCCTCCTGCTCCGGGGGAATGGTGGTGAGTCCAAGGGTCGTAGAAGGATTCTGGCGCGTACGCCGAACTCCTCGGATCCTCCCACGAGGAAGGGTCCGTACTCCAAGCAGAGGAAGACCCTTCACCAAACTGGGTGACGGTCTCCCCCTGAAAAGGTGGTAACTCACCGTGCTCCTCCTCGTCGGGCACAACCCCCTCCATGGGGTTATGAAACCGATGCTGGGCCATGAACTCATCGAACTGGATAACATCAAAGGACCATCCGTTCCTGCGAGAAAAATCAAACAAAAGAGGTGCAGGTAGACGGATATCGCGTTCCGCGGTAGTTCCGAAACGCAAGATATAAACAAGATTATCAAGCTCAGAAGTCATGGTAACAAACTTATGCCTTTTCATAGCAGCAAGATCAAAACTTAAATAAGTAAAAGGCTTATCATCAGGGTGTGGGGTGCCTTTAAGATATTCTAAGATAAGTGTGGCATAAACGCCACCAAATAAGTCTCCCCTGTTACCGTTCATAGCAAGGCGTCGAGCAATTAAGGCACCCAGATTATAATCAGACCTCCCTGAGAGGGCGGCTGCCAGGATAGCAATATCCGGCGCAGAAGTGTTGATCGTGTTGTCACGAGCTAACACCCCTCTAGCAACATAATATGCAAAATACCTGAGGTGAGGGAATAAGATGCTGGAGATCTTTGACCGATGAATATCCCTCGTACCCATGCTACAGAGAGAGTTGAAGACGGTTTTCAGCTCGGAGGGCTGAGGGGTCATCCTAGCCGTCCTCCCAACGTTTGGCACACCTATTATTTCACAAAACTTTCCCAAGGGCATGGTGATACGATCATTGTAAATTTTAAACTCAATAGCACCAGAATCAGGATTATATCTAAAACTGTTAATGAAACCGGAGGTGAGTTTTTGATACTGAGTAACACGACACGTGACGAGCCGTGTCAGACCTGCATTAGCACAAAGATTATAAAACTCATCCTTGATTCCTGCAGCTTCAAGGAATTCATCACATGGAAACATCATAGCACGTGCTGGACTTGTGTCTTCCAACAACTCTAGGGGCACATGATCTTCATTGTAGCTCACCCTAGCAGTCGAGGGTGAAGCTGCGGCTCTAGTAACTCGATCGGAGTGCGTGGGCCTCTTCTTCTCAAGCCACCCCTTTGCCCTTCCTAACAAACTCATTTCTGAAAATTTTGGCAAATTACAAAAACAAGGATTAAAACAAAGTGGGTTAAGGCAAACTACTCAACTCACTTACCTAAGGCATAAACTTGCATCAAAACTTGGAAAATAAATTTCTACACATGCATGCAAGCTCATCTATACAGCACCAAGAACTACTAAATACTCACAAATGAAGCCACCAATCAGAAATCTAATTGGAGGGGTGGAGGAGTTACATACCAGGGAGTATTTGTTCAAAATCTCAGCTCAAATGATAGGCTGTAGAGGGAGATCGAAGAATCGCCTCCAAGAGCAGCAAGAACGCAAGAACAAGTGCAGAACTCGTGTTTTTGGAGAGCAAGAGAGAGGGAGGAAGAAGACTTACCTGGAGGGGGGCCTTGTGGGCCCCAGGCGCCCTGTGGGCGCGGCTAGGGGGCAGGCCGCGCCAGCTGGCCGCCTGGGCCACTGGTGGGTCCCCCTGGCCGGCCCCAGGTACCTCTGGGTCACTCCCGGCATGGAAATTTTTATTTTTATTTTTCTGGAATTTTTTCGAAAACTTCACTGTTGAAAATTTTTCGAAGTTAAAAAAGCTGCAAGACTTTCTGAAAACTTAAAGTAGTGATTAGTATTGTGAAGCTTCAAAACATAAACACTTGGTACAGCAAGGAGAACAAAAACTAAAACAAGCTCAACTTTTTATCTATATAAAACATGTTCACTAGTAAGGTTGATCAAGTCTTACCAACAAACAGGCGATATATAGAGCAAAAAGTCTCACCTCTTATGAAGTAATCACTGAACCTTTACTTTGATGGACATTGTCCCCACCATAATAGTTTTGTATTTGTGGTGCACATGTAGTGGACAGTCCCATTCTCCAATCTTCACGGTCTCGATATTTTCTATAGAGTTGAGGCCATGCCTCCTGTCGGTCTTCTTTGGAAAATACACCGTGTGTTCTTTATCATTCACATTGAAGGTAACCTTCCCTTTATTGCAATCAATAATAGCACCTGCGGTGTTAAGAAAAGGTCTACCAAGAATAATGGACATGCTCCCATCCTCGGGCATGTCAAGCACAACAAAATCAGTAAGGATCAAACAGTTAGCAACTTCTACGGGAACATCCTCACAAATACCTATCGGAACGGCGGTTGACTTGTCAGCCATCTGAAGAGAGATATCTATAGGAATTAGTTTCTCTAAACAAAGCCTCTTGTAAAGAGAGAGAGGCATAACACTCACTCCTGCTCCAAGATCACATAAAGCAGTTTTGACATAATTATTCTTTATGGAGCAAGGAATGGTGGGTATACCTGGATCACCAAGCTTCTCAGGAATCTTGCCACTGAAAGAGTAGTTAGCAAGCATAGTAGATATTGCTTCATTAGGAACTTTTCTTTTATTAGTGACAATATCTTTCATATATTTTGAATAGGGAGGTAACTTAATAGCATCAGTCAAAGGGATTTGAAGGAAAAGAGGTTTAATCCACTCACAAAACTTATTGTAATGCTCTTCTTCTTTAGATTTGATAGACTTACCTGGAAAGGGCATGGGTTTCTGTATCCATGGTTCTCTTTCCTTCCCATGTCTTCTTGCGACGAAGTCTTCTCTAGTGTACCTCTTACGTTTGTCAGGTGCTTCTTCTTCTCGAACTTCAGGCGGATCATTCTTCTCATTATCCTTACCTTCAGGTTCAGCACCGTCTTCAGTCTCAGCATCGGAGATAGATACACTGTTGGGATCAACAGCTGGCTCTTCATTTGTAATAGGATCATTGGAATTGTCAGCCTCCTTATGTTTCTTCTTCTTCTTTTTTGGAGAGCCAACAATTTCTTCTTCCTGCATTTGAGAATCTTGCTCGATTCTCCTCGGATGCCCCTCTGGATAGAGAGGATCTTGAGTGCTAGTTCCTCCTCGGGTCTTAATCCCGAAGGCCTGCAAATCATCGTGTTTGGCATTGTTAGCAAGCAAATCTTTTTGCACACTAGAAATTTGTTCAAGCTGAGTTTGAACCATATGAAAATGCTTCACAAGACATTGAACATCATTAACTGTTCTTCCTAGAACATCAAGCAAACTTTTGATAGTAAGGGAATCATCATGCAATTGACTTTGTATCCTCTCATTAAAATGATTTTGTTTCGTAATAAAATTATCAAACTCATCTAAACATTGATCGGGAGGCTTACCATGAGGGATGTCACTTGCGTTGAAATCTAAAAGAGAGTGTACCTCTACCATAGGAGGGTGAGTGGTAGGCTCACACAACTTCTCAATAGCGGGTAGATTGTTCACGTCCTCAGTTTTAATACCCTTCTCCTTAATAGACTTCTTTGCTTCTCGCATATCTTCGGGGCTTAGAACAAACATGCCCCTCTTCTTTGGTGGTGGAGGTGGTTCAGGGACGGACCAATCTTCATGGTTTTTGGCAATCCTGCCCATCAAATCCTCTGCATCGTCCGGTGTTCTTTTCCTGAAAACACAACCAGCACAACTGTCCAAATAGGACCTGGATTCATCAGTTAGACCAGCATAAAATATATCGATTAATTCGTTCCTAGGGACCCCATGTCCTGGTCTAGCCCGAATCAGACCGCAGTACCTCCCCCAAGCTTTAGGGAGGTGCTCATCCTGCAACTGTTTAAAGTTATAAATTCTTTGTAAAGCAGCATGTTGCATATGAGGAGGAAAGTACTTATCAACAAAAGAGTGAGCTAAGTCTTGAGGACTCTTAATGGAACCACATGGGAGTGAATCATACCATGTTTTAGCACCTTCCTTCAAAGAGAAAGGAAGAAGCTTGGTCACATAAAAGTTTTGTATCTTCTCATCCGTGGTAAACAAACCTCCCAACTCAGTGAGTTTGGTCAGGTGTGCAATAGCATCATCATTTTCTCTGCCATAAAAGGGGTCAGCTTCAACCATAGGTATAAGTGAAAGATCAATAGAGAAATCATAATCAGGATCATCAATGCATATAGGAGATGTAGCAAATTCAGGATCAGGAACGGTCTTGTTCTTCAAAGAGTGTTTTTCAAGCAGCTTCTTAATAGCTTCAGGGTCAGAGCCGGCAAACTCTGTCAGTTCCTTGCATAAATCATCATCAAGCATAATGTAATCATCATCAAGGAGTCTCTCCTTGAGTTTACTCAAATCAGGATAATCGTAAGTTCCACCAATAGGGTAGCGAGTAACAGGAATTTCAATTCCAGACTTTTTTGCAGCAGCAGCGATCTGTTTCTCAAGAGCATAACCAAGTGAACTAATATCATCAAGAGTAGTAGAAGCATCATCGAGAGTATCAGACATAGTAACAGATTCAGTAGGAGCATCATGTGGTGGTGGTGAGGCAAACTTACTCATAACAGAAGGTGAATCAAGTGTACCACTAGTGTTCAGAACAGTACCTCTTCTTGTAGTGGATAGTAAGATCGGAACCTTAGGGTCTCCTTTCTTACCCATAGCGGATGAAGTGCAGCAGGTAGGATACTTCAAGTAGACTTGTAAATATTGCTATGCTCCCCGGCAACGGCGCCAGAAAACGGTACTTGATAACCCTCAACCGTAAAGGATCGAGATAGTGTTCGCGGGTAAGAATAACCCAATTTATTGATTCGACACAAGGGGAGCCAAAGAGTATTTATAAGCTTTGACAGTTGAGTTGTCAATTCAACCGCACCTGAAATATACTTACTTGCAACAAAAGATAAGTGGTAACGGTGATATGATAGTGATGGTGGTGATAGTAAAAGTAAACAGCGAAAGTAAATAGCAAAAGTAGCAACTAGTAACCAGTAGGATTTAAAACACTGTAGGCTAGGGAGATGGATGGTTGGGCGCTGCATGGATGAGATATATCATGAATCTAACTTGGGGCAAGGCACACGGAAAAGTAATGATCATCTAGGCAAATATCAAACATTAGGCATGTATCCCATAGGTAGTTGTACGTGCTTGCAATAAGAACTTGCACAACATCTTTTGTCCTACCATCCCGCTATGAACGGGGCCAAAAGGAGCTTATGGAGATTAAGGTGCTCCTGTCAAAGAGTACCGGAACAAAGCAATAAACTCAATGGATACATGTAATCCTCAAACTACGGACCATCCCCTTTGGTGTCCCAAGCTGTCACTTTTGGGATCGCCGGTTCCGGACCGTAATAGATGCAAACAACTCATAGATAGGATCAAGAACACAAATATATTCATGCAAACACATATGGTTCAGATCTGAAATCATGGCACTCGGGCCCTAAGTGACAAGCATTAAGAATAACAAGTTGAAGCAAAGATGATAAACACCATAGTAGATGATAGGCAACATGCCCCCAACGATCTGATAAACTATTACATGATCTAACTCATCCAATCCCTACCATCCCCTTTGCCTACAGCAGGGGATTACTCACACATGGAAGGAGAAGTCATGGAGGGAGGATGGAGTGGCGATGATGATGACGATGGCGACGATCTCCCCTCTCCGGAGGCCAAATCAGCCTCCAGATTAGCCCTCCCGAAGAAGAACAGAGGGTGGCGGCGGCTCCGCGACGAAAACTGGGAAAACAACTCCTGATCTGGGATTTTCTCGTCACGGGCTAAAATACGGGTCAAAGTAGGGCACCAGGGGAGGTGGGGCCCGCCCAGGCGGCCTCCCGGCGCGGCCAGGGGGTGGGCCGCGCCACCAGGGCGCCTGGAGCCCCCCTGGCCCCCCTCTAGCCCCTCTTCTGGCACCAGGTTCCTTCGGGTGCGTGAATTTTCTGTGATTTTTCGTGGAATTTTCTGAGATACCTAAAAATCCGTTTTCCTGCACACAATAAAACCATACAGGCAGCTCTGCTGAAAACAGCGTCAATCCGGGTTAGTTTAGTTCAAATCATGCAAGAATGAGGTCAAAACAATATCAAAAGTGTTTGGAAAAGTAGATACGTTTGAGACGTATCAGTCGGGAAAGGGAAAGAAGAACGGTAAAGCGCCACAGCCTAATCCGGTGAGCCATGGAAACAGCGGTAAGCATAAAGCGGATAACAATTCAGATTTTGTGGCTAACACCAATATGCAGAATGATGGTCAGCGTCGTAAAGGCAGCCCCCCCCCCCTGCGGAGCGGAGGATCAAATATCAATCTTGAGTGCCAGTTAAATCAGCCTTGGCCCTAGGCATGAGACGAAGGAGAGACATGCTACTCACCTCTGGAAGGATTGCTTTATTATGCGAGAGTTCAAAAATTCGGATCGTTTCCAATATGATCATGGACCGGCCGGTGGTTCAGGGCCTGGTTCTCACGGGTCGGGTTATGGCGGTGGTGGTTCTGGCTCGGGATTTCATGGAAATCAGAGCGGACATGGTAATTAGAGCGGACACGACAATCATGGTAGTCAAGGCAGCCAAGGTGGTTATAATCATCAGGGGAATCATCAGCAGCAACAATCGGGTTACCAGAGTGTCGGTGTACTAAAGTAGGGGTACCTTAGTATCCCGAACTTGTGCACGGGCAGTCGCAGCATCCTGTGGCAGGGCTTACCACGCGTGCGCCAAAGGCCCACTGAAGTTCCTTTGAAACCATTCAAGAACAGAGTATTCAAGTTAAAGAAACAAGACCCCGGCAAGAGGAGCTTGCCGGGAAGGCCGTTCCAGGCTCAAGATCACCCCTTTGGCTCAAGACCCTGACAAGAGGAGCTTGTCAGGAAGGCCAAGCATGGCACTTCAGAAGACTTGTCGTGGCACGTCGCGCGCCCCGGCAAGGCCTGGAGAGCGACAAGCCTCCGGGCGCGGCAAGTTACCAACCGCGGCAAGGCGCTTGCCGCGGCAAGCTTCCACTACGTGCCCGCGCTCCAGCTCATCCGGCCACGCGTCGCCCTGGGGCCCTTCCAGGTGCACGTGGCGGAAGGCTGTGCAGCCTAGGGTACACGGTGGCAAGCCGCGATGACGAAGCCACCATCGTGGCGAACGGAGACGCCCTGACGGACGCTTTTTGCACTGTTTGGGGCGACGGCGACGGGCATTCAATGCCCTTGTCCCCCACCGTCAGGGTTAGGTACATAGCACTGTGCATACACTGTTCCAACTACCACCTTTTTTACACTTTTGCCCTCATCTGCATTGCCACCTGTCGGTGACCCCTTTGACTTATAAAAGGAGGCCCATGCGCAACGTAGAAGGGGTTCCGATCGAAGACCACTCTCACGCTCGGCGTAGCTAGCGATAAGTACTGTAGCTCTTCTTGCTCCCGAGCCCAGAACGCAATACAAACCAAGGCAGGAGTAGGGTTTTATGCATCCGTGCGGCCCGAACCTGGGTAAACTGCCCGCGTGTTTGCCTCGATCCGCTCTTCGTGCATCCTCCACTCCCTTGCCGTACCGAAATGGGGCTCCGGTCCCATAGGTGTTCGTGGGCGATCAGTTTCCCCGACATCTTTGGCGCGCCAGGTAGGGGGCGTCCAGGTTGTGCGAACCTGATCCGGCGTTCGCGCGGGCGAAATCTTCAACAACTTCATCGACATGCCGCCGAAGAAGAAGGCTTCGGAGGTAGAAGGCCCGTCCGCATCGATCCCGCCGCCACCGGAGCCAACGGTCGGTGGGGTAGACGTTGGCGGAAGGACGGACGCTGGCGAGGAAACTCACGGCGCCGCCAAGTCCAAGGACAAGACGGACGACCGGGCGCATTCCAAGACCTCGGCGTCCGTGCATGCTCCGCGCCTCTCTCAGGAGGTGCCGGACCGGCAGCGACGTGGTACACAAGGTACCATACGCTTGCTGGGACAAGGTCAAGCTGGCGGATCGCGGGACGCTCAAGGCCAACATGCTGGCGCGAGCAAGGCACGGTCGCCGGGACGAGACCCTGCTCCTTCTAACGTGGTTAGAAGTCCGAGCATATCTCGCTCATCGCACCGCTCGCCACCGCTCCCCTCCACTCCAGCAGAAGCTCTAGCTCGAGCTTAGCTGCTCCTCGATTTCCCTCCAGCGGCAGACAAGGCCGAAGACTGGAGGGCCACCATCCAAAGCCTCATCGCCTTCGCCAACAACGACACGCCGCAGCAGCCTACGACGTCGCGGCCGCGGCAAGTCAGCCAGGCGCGGGCTGATGTAGACAAGACCGCCGGGGGTGCAACTACCATGCACTCCCCGCCACGAAGGCCGAAATCGCCAGCTCGCCGGATCAACATCGACGACGACTCCACGGCGTCGTCGGATCCCCGAGCTCGCCGCGATCAACGCCAAGTCCTCGATGACAGACGACAAGAGGACGCTCGAACCCGCATCGAGCGTCGAAGAGAAGCGCGGCGACAATCCGACCAGCGCGCTGGGCCCGCTGTCGACATGCACGCGCCCGGAGAACCAGGCGACTTGTCGTACGCGGCAGGTTGTCCTGTGTTTACCCGTGAGCTGCGGCAAGTCCAGTGGCCCAGCATGAAGAACTTCAAGCCCGACGTACCCGAGAAGTACGACGGCAAGACTCATCCGTCAGAATCCTTCAGCATCTACACCATCGCGGTGCAGGCTGCCGGGGGACGAGACGAGAAGATACTAGCGAACTACTTCCCGCTAGTGCTCAAGCCAAACGTCAGATCTTGGCTCATGCACTTGCCGGCGAGCTCCATTTCTTCATGGGCCGACCTGTGCCATCAGTTTGTCAGCGCCTTCACGGGCGGCCACAAACCCCATGGCCAGGAGAGCGATCTTCACATACTCGCCCAGAAGGAAGGAGAGTCCCTACGAAAGTACATCCAGAGATTCAGCCGTGTCCAGCACAACATCCCGGACGTCCACCCTGCCGCGGTTATTAGCGCGTTCCACTAGAACGTGCGTAACCGCCGGATGAGGGAGGAAATGGCGATGTGCAAGATACGAGACTTCAGCGAGCTCTATGCCCTGGCCGACAAGTGTGCTCGCGCTGAAGAGGGGAGGAGACTCCCCGGAGAGGATACTGGAGCAGGAGGAACGGATAGTGAGGATGCCGCCCCGGCAAGGAAGAACCGCCGGCGGAACAACAAGAAAAAGAAGAACAAGGAAGTACTGGTCGTTGAGCAGTCCGGCAAGGAGGCTGGCGCCAAGAAAGCTTAGGTTGGTGGCTCCGGCAAGGAAGCTGCCACTGTAGCGGCCGCCGACAAGCAGGACGGCTCCGACAAGAAGTACAGCAAGATCCACCGCACCAAGGGCCACGATCTCCAGAACTGCAAGAGGGTCGAGTACCTCGTCGAGCAGCAGAAAGCTGAGTACGAGCGACGCGACAAGGAGAAGGCCCAAGGAGGCGGAGGAGAGTCCGGCAAGAAGCAGCCATTCAATGGCCGGGGAGGACGCCGCGGCAAGGCCAAGCAGCGGCAAGGAGATAGACCTCCCCGCGGCCGCGACAAGGACGAAGACGAAGACGACGATGAAGACATGGACGACGGAGACAACAGCGAGCAGGAGTTCCAGAAGGCCACAGAAGTTCTGTGTGTCGATGGAGGTGCCTCTCTGCATACTTCCCACCGACAACTCAAACAATGGGTGTGGGAAGTTAATGCAGCAGAACCGCCCGTCGAAACGTGCAAGCTTCTGAAGTGGTCCAGCACGCCCATCATCTTCGACATTGAGGACCACCCTGACCGCACAACTGCGGTCGGGTGTTTGCCGATGTTGGTTTCACCAACCATCCGCAACCTCAAGGTCACAAAGATGCTGGTTGACGGCGGGGCCGGCTTGAACCTAATCTCCTCTGCTGTGGTCCGGAAGCTACAGATCCCCGACAGCGAGCTCGAAGAAACCGGCATGTTCCAAGGGATCAACCCGGGAAGGAGCAAGCCGAAGGGGAAGATCACACTGCCAGTAACCTTTGGCGGAGAGCTGAATTTCAGGACTGAGAGGATCACCTTTGACGTTGCCGATATCCCGTTGCCATACAATGGGATACTAGGACGTCCAGCGCTCGCCAAGTTCATGACAGCCTCTCATTATGCCTACAACATGCTCAAGATGCCAGCCCCGATAAGCGTCATCTCTGTCCCTGGCGATAAGAAGAACGCGCTTATCTATGCCGACAAGATCTACCGGGACGCAGCAGCCGCAACGGACAGCAAGACACTTGCCGCTGAAGCTCCCGGGGGGAAGAACAAGACCAAGTCCGGCAAGATCTCTGGAGCCCACTCCGGCAAACGCACCTCCTCGGAGTGCTGCGCTGCCGTCGAGGACGCACCATCGAGATCCACCGGCAAGTGCAAGAAGGGAATGGCAGCTCCGCCTGCAACCAAGAAGGTGTCCGCCAAGGAGGACGGCACTGGTGGTACTTTCACCATCAGTGCCACGCTCGATCCTAAATAGGAAAGCGCGCTCGTTGCTTTCCTGCGGGCGAATGTCGACGTGTTTGCATGGCAACCGTCTGACATCCCCGGTGTTCCCAGGAAAGTGATTGAGCACAAGCTTGCCGTTTGTCCTCACGCGCGGCCCGTCAAGCAGAAGGTCAGGAAGCAAGCGGTGGAGCGCCAAGAGTTCATCGCTAAAGAAATCAAGAAGCTAGAAGCGGCAGGCCTTGTTAGAGGTGTACTTCATCCCACGTGGCTGGCCAACCCTGTTGTCGTGCGCAAAGCAAATGGGAAGTGGAGGCTTTGTATAGACTTCACTGATGTGAATAAAGCTTGCCCCAAAGATCCATTTCCCTTGCCGCGCATTGACCAGATTGTCGAGTCCACGGCTGGATGTGAGTTGCTTTCGTTTCTTGATGCATATTCCGGATACCACCAGATATTTATGGCTGAAGAAGATGAAGAGAAGACCGCATTCATTACTCCATGTGGCACTTACTGCTTCATACGCATGCCCTTTGGATTGAAGAATGCCGGTTCAACGTTTGAGAGGGTAGTCCACACTGCTTTTGAGCCACAGATACACAGGAATGTAGAAGCTTACATGGATGATATAGTGGTCAAGAGCAAGGACAAGGATACCCTGATTCAAGATCTAGATGAAACTTTTGCAAATCTGCGCAAGATACAACTCAAGCTCAACCCCGAGAAGTGCGTGTTCGGAGTCCCATCCGGCAAGCTTCTAAGATTCTTTGTGTCCCAGAGGGGGATTGAAGCCAACCCCGACAAGATCAAAGCCATCGAGCAGATTGAAGCTCCGAAGCGCGTCAAGGATGTGCGAAGGCTTGCCGGTTGCGTGGCTGCTCTCAGCGGGTTCATTTCTAAGTCCGCAGAACGCGCCCTGCCGTTTTTCAAAATCTCGAAAAAGGCAGGTCCAATGAAATGGACTCCGGAAGCGGAGGCAGCGCTGCAAGACTTGAAAGGGTACCTGTCCTCCACTCCAATACTTGTCGCACCTAGGCCACAAGAGAAGTTGCTGCTGTACTTGGCGGCAACCAATCAAGTGGTTAGTGCTGCGTTGGTAGCGGAAAGGGAGGCAGATGAGGAGCCCACAGCCCCGGCAAGTACATCCAGCGACAAGCAAGGGGCTTCCCCGACAAGCCCTGGCCCCAACAAGAATGAGTATGCGCAGATGCAAGAAGAGGCGCGGAAGAAGATGGTGCAGCGCCCAGTTTATTTTGTCAGTTCCCTCTTGCAGGGGGCTAGGTCAAGATACTCTGGAGTGCAGAAGCTGCTTTTTGGCCTCCTCATGGCCTCAAGAAAGCTGTGCCACTACTTCCAAGCACATGAAATAATGGTGGTCACTCGCTTTCCGCTGAAAAGGATATTGCAAAATCCAGAAGCAACAGGCAGGATTGTCGAGTGGGCACTGGAGCTGTCAAGCTTTGGTCTCAAGTTTGAAAGTACTTCAACTATCCAGAGCAGAGCATTGGCAGAGTTCATAGCAGAATGGACACCAACGCCAGATGAAGAAATTCCAGAGACAAGCATCCCCGTCAAAGAAGCAAGCAAAGAATGGATAATGTACTTTGATGGTGCCTTTTCGCTGCAAGGCGCCGGCGCTGGTGTGCTGCTTATTGCACCCACCGGAGAACACCTCAAGTACGTCGTCCAAATGCACTTTCCCAAGGAGCAAGCAACAAACAATACTGCAGAGTATGAAGGTTTGCTTGCCGGTCTCAAAATCGCAGCAGAGCTTGGGATCAAGAAGCTGGTTGTGCGGGGTGATTCGCAGTTGGTTGTCCGCCAAGTGAACAAGAGCTACCAAAGTCAGTTGATGGAAGCATACGTCGACGAAGTGAGAAAGCTTGAAGAACACTTTGAAGGCTTGCAGATGGAGCACGTTCCAAGAGCTCAAAATGACGTCGCAAACGGCCTGTCAAAGTGTGCTGCACTAAAGCTACCTGTGGAACCAGGGATCTTTGTGCTCAAGCTAACCCAACCATCCGTTACACCATCAATTGGACAAAGTAAGAAGAGAAAGTTGGTCTCCGGTGACTACTTGCCGGCAGAACTTCCTGAAGCCGCCGCCAAGGTCCCCAAGATCAACGACAAAGTTGTTGAGGAACAGTCTGCTCCTGTGGACCCTAGGTTTCGTACAGTTGAAGCAGGCGTTCCCGACAAGTCTTGCCCCGGCAAGCTTGCCGGGGAACGTCCAGCTCCGGCCGAGCCACAGGTTCTGGCCGTAGAAGCTGACGTTCCCACAGCAGCACTGATGCCTTTAGTCCTTGCCGTTGAGCCTCAGGCTCCAGCATGGGCGCTGCAAATTGTCCGTTTTCTTCGAACTGGAGAACTTCCCGAAGAGCCAGAACAAGCTGAAAGAATAACCCGGCAGTCAAGTATGTATCAATTTGTCGGCAATGAACTGTACAGAAGAAGACTCAACGGTGTTAGATTGAAGTGCATTCCCTGGGAAGATGGGCAGAAGCTGTTGGCAGAGATACATGGAGGCATATGTGGCCACCACATCGGCGCAAGAGCACTTGCCGGTAAGGCATTCCGGCAAGGTTTCTTTTGGCCCGAAGCCCTCCAAGATGCAACTGCACAAGTAACTAAGTGTGAAGCGTGCCAGTTCCATGCCAAGCAAATACATCAGCCAGCTCAAGCTCTCCAGACGATCCCTTTGTCCTGGCCATTTTCGGTCTGGGGGCTCGACATCCTCGGCCCCTTCCCCCACGAAGTCGGGGGCTTTGAGTACTTGTACGTCGCTATCGACAAGTTCACAAAGTGGCCGGAAGTGGACCCGGTGAGAATAGTGACCGCACAGTCAGCAGTCAAGTTCTTCAGATCGGTTGTTTGCCGCTTCGGAATCCCTAATAGGATCATCACCGACAACGGCACACAATTCACAAGCCTCACCTTCATGCAATACGTCCAAGACCTTGGCGCCAAGGTCTGCTTCGCTTCTGTTGCTCACCCGAGGAGCAATGGTCAAGCGGAGAGGGCAAACGCTGAAGTGCTGCGCGGACTCAAGACAAGAACTTTCGACAGGCTGCACAAGTGCGGAAGAAACTGGATCGAGGAGTTGGCGGCGGCTCTTTGGTCAATCAGGACGACACCAAATCGAGCCACTGGACAGACACCCTTTGCTCTTGTCTATGGAGCCGAGGCAGTTCTCCCCACGGAACTCGCATACGAATCGCCTCGAGTGCTCGCTTACGATGAGCTCGAGCAAGAGCAGCTGCGGCAAGATGACGCACTGCTCCTCGAGGAGGACCGTCTTCAGGCTGCTGTACGAGCTGCTCGATACCAGCAAGCTTTGCGCCGCTACCATAGCCGCAAAGTTAAAGCCAGAAGTCTCGAGGAGGGCGACCTTGTTCTTCGGCGCGTTCAATCCGCCAAGAATTCCAACAAGTTGACGCCGAAGTGGGAAGGCCCTTATCAGGTGAGACAAGTCACGAGGCCCGGCGCTGTCCGCCTTGAGACCGAAGATGGCTTACCGGTGAGAAACTCCTGGAACATTGAGCATCTTCGCAAGTTTTACCCATAAGGCACGGTTGCCGTGATCCGCTCCGGCAACCACCTTTTGTACAAGTCTTGCGGCTGTTGCATATAAACCTTTGTACAAAGCCGGGCGCAGACCCCGCGCATCAGTAAAATATATGCGCCTCGCACAACTTGTCGTTTCATGATTTCGTATTTTTCTCGCACGTACTATCTGACACTTTGTACAGCACGCGTACCCGGTAAGCGATAACGAGCCGCAAGGCTCCATATCTATGCTCCTTTCTTTTTTCTCTCTCTCAAGAAGAAGAACTTTTCCTCGCGCACAAGTTTGCCGGGGGGAAGGAGACAGTGGTATGGACCAAGTGCCGTTCAAGAAAGCCTCGCCTTGCCGGGAAGCAGACAACACAAAAGCTAAGTTGCCAAAGTTTGAGCATTCAAATTTTTAAATTTTGAAGTTATCTTCCTTGAACGACCACACTTTGTATGGAAAACCTATGCGCGGAGGAACCTATTCGTAGCTAGCCGCGCCCTTATTTTGTTTCGAGCACGCTCAACGGCTTAAGTGTGCTGCGACAAGTGTCGCGCCCTTACTTCATTTTTGAGTTCGCTCAACAACCTAAGTGTGCTACGACTTGCTGCGACAAGGTTTCTTGCCGGTAGCGGCATTGCCAGCAGGCTGCTGAAGTTCCGCACTCAGCGCTCGCGGCAAGGGTCCCTTCGCCGGCAAGTTCCCTAAAAGCGTAGGGTAAAAGCATGCAAAGCGGAGAAGTCAAGTAAAGGAAATAACATTGCATTAACTACCCAAAACAGAATTATATTACAAAGCAACTTGTCGCAGCACTAATAGATTTTTGTCCATAACATGACAAGCACCGACAAGGGAAGCAGAAGGAAAACAGCCTAGTCTGCACGGTCACCATCAACTCTCTTGATCTTGCCCACTTTGGCCACGATGGGGGCGACAAGGACCTTCAGTGCCTCCTGGTCGGCGTCGGGCGGCAAGGTCCTGAGGACGTTCTCGAGGTTGAGTCCTGGGTTGCGGTAGACTATCTTCGTCGGCACTCTCTCCACGACTCCTATGCAAAGCCTGCGCGCCTCGTTCGCCAGTTGCGTGGGGATCCTCTCCCGGAGCTGCTCGAGGGCCGGCGCCACTCCCCTGAAGAACAAGCTTAACTTGGCGCTGTGAGGGAGGATCGCGTCAGGGGAGTACATGAGGTGCTCCGTCCCCAGCCCCGCCAACTCCCTGTTGATGTCAGCGGCGGCGGCGACAAGCTCCTCGGTCCATTGCTCCACCGTCTGCCTGAAGGTGTTTTGGGTGAGGGCGGCGCTGTCCAATAGTGCCCTCTCAGCCCTGAGGTCCTCCTTCAGCTTTGTCTCACGATTTCTGGCGCTGTCAAGTGATGCGGTGAGGGTGGACAGCTTCAACTCCAAGTCTGCAACGGCATCCTTGGCGATGGCGAGCTCCTTGCCCTTGTTGGAGAGACAGACCTGCAGCTCGGAGTGACTGTGGGCGTCCCTCTCCCTGTCCGACACGAGCGCCGCAATCCTCTCCTCGCTCGCCTTCAGGTGGATCTCCAGTTGCGCCACCCTCGCCTCCAGGTCCCTCTTGGCAGTCTCAGCAGCTGCAGCGGCGTCCTTCGCCTCCTGCAGGGCTCCGCCAAGGGACTGTTCGTGCGCGGCAAGGTCGTCCTCGTGGCTGTCGAGGTCGACCTTCTGCTGCGTTAGTTCTCCTTCCCGCTGGGACAACTCTTCGGCGGCGAGCCGTTGCTGCTCCTCTGCTTCGGCCTTCTCGAGGATGAACGCCTGATGCGCCTCGGCGAGCTCCTCCCGCTCCTCCGCCAAGGATCGTAGGGCCGCCTGGTTGGCGGCCCGGAGCTCCTCGGCGCGCTTCTCCAAGTCGACGCCCGCCTTGGCGGCCAGAGCCTCTCGGGACTCCAGCTTGGCCTGCCGGGCGCGGTACAGGGCCAGGAGCCTTCGCAGGAGCCGCTCCTCCTCGGGCTCGCTGCTGCTGCCGGGCGCTTCGACGAACTTCAACCCGGCGGAGGCGAGGACTTCCCCGTCGAAGACCTCTCCCTCCGCGGGCGCCCTTGACGAAGATTCCCAAGGAATCTGAATAAAGACCCCGTTTCCAGCCTCCAGGTAGGCGCCCGTTCCGGCCGCGGCAGCGGCAGGGTCGGTGGTCGGTGCAGCGTCTGACGCTCCTGCGGCCTCAGGGCCGTCAGTGCGATCGCCGGTCCCCTCCTCAGCTGCCGCGTCGGTGGCCTCGGGTGCCTCTTCAACGGCAGGATCGCCAGTACCGATCGCCTCTTCGGTGGCCGCGGCGTCACCAGCATTGCCGCGCGCGGCCTCCTTGGTGGCGACCTCCGTCTCCATAGGCTCTGGAACGGACGGATCTGAAGACAAGAAAATAAGAAAGGAAGAAGAATGGTCAAGCAACTATCCAAAAAGAAGAATTCAAGAGAGGAAAAGTCCAAGGGTTACCTGCGCGAGCCTCTTCTTCGACGGGGTTCCTTGCCGGGGAGTTCTCCCTCAGCGGCGTGGTGGTGGCCCCCGCCGGCGGAGGACCGCTGGCGCCTTCCCTTGGCGGAGTGCTTGCCCTTGGCGGGGTACTCGCCCTTGGCGGAGTACCCGCCCTTGGCGGAGTATTCTCCCTCGCCGGGGAGCTCCTCCTTGGCGGAGAGGTCGAGACGTGCAGCTCGTCGGGAGCAACCTCTTGGTGCTCCTGAGGCTGCGGCTCCGTTTCTGCACAAGTCAACAAACAAACAAGACGTTAACAGGATAAGAAGCCCAAGCGCGCCCGACAAGCGAAGAAGCAGACAGAAGACTTACGCTAGGGGCTGCTCTGAGGAGCAGTTGCCTGGTCCGGCAAGCCTATCGCTGGCGCATCCCCTGCTACTGCGGCGGGCTCATCCTCAATGATGATCACCGGGATCTTGACCCTCTTCGTCGCCCTCTGGGCCAAGGTCCTGGAAGAAGAACAAGATTAGAACCAAGCAAAGAAGATTCAAGACAAAAGCAGATCGAAGAAACCAGAGTTGACAGTGCTTACTCTTCCTCCTCCTCGTCGGAGCTGAGCGCGGAGAAGTCGAAGTCTGCCTCGCGCGTCCCGGCGCGAGGAGCTAGAGGAGTAGGCTCCCTCGGCCGCTTGGCGGGCGCTGGAACGGTGGTCTGAGAAGACCCCGCTCCGATCGTCGCCGAGGCCCGAGGGGCGGAAGGAGCGGTGGAGCCGGCGCGGGAAGATCCTCCTCCCGCCGCTGCTGAAGCGCGGGGCACTCCCTTGGCGGCCTTGCCCGCCGCGGTGGCGCGTGTCGGACGGCGCTGTGGCTGCTGGCCCGCCGGCCGCCTCGCCACGTCTGCGGCTTTGCGGAGGCGCCTCCTCGCTGGAGCCGGAGGATTTGCCGGTGGCGGTGAACTCCCCGATGATGAAGAAGAAGAGCCGAGGCCCAGAGACCCACCGGAATCTTCGGTGGAATCACTTGATTCAGCGCCCTGCACGGCGGGCTCGCTCGACTCTGTGCCTTGCCCGGTGGCCTCGCTCGTCCCGGCAGGCTGCCCGGCAGGCTTAATCAGTTTGAGGATCTCTTCCTCCTCGGCCAGACTTACCGCGTCCGCTGCATCCGCCTCCTCCAAGGTATACCCAAACTCGCCTGCGGCCGCAGCTGCGGCTGCCTCCTCCAACCTGGTGGCCATATAGGCCATCTCCTTGTCGGTGGTGTCGCGGGTGAGGCCTTTCTTCTCATCGGGATTGATTGGCTTCTCCACTAACTTGTCGAAGAACGTTTGCACGACTTCGTCAGAAGGCTCCCGCCAAGTGGGGTCAATCCCATGGGAGTCGCACCATGGCATTTCCGCGCGGATAGCACTGAGCGATGAATTGTTGCATAGCGGAACTACGCCCCGTGGCAATGCAGACCACTCTGGATGCTTGGGGTCATGCTTGAACAGCTCGCGGAGCATCCCTTTGAGCTCCAGGACAGTGAAATTGTAGTTGAGGCCTCGGCGCAGCCTCATGAAGTCTGCCGCGTTGCCAAACTCCCAAGCGGGCCTTTTCCTCTCCTGCAAGGGAGCGATGCGGCGGCGAAGGAAATCTGCTCCGACAGCCCCTACAGTGAGCCCGGCTTGCCGGAGGCGAAGAATCCTAGTGGTGGCTACCTTCAACTTGTCGTCCTCCGGGGCCAGATCACTCCAGTCGTTGCCGCGCACTATCGCAACTTGGCGCGGGGAAGTGAACTGCTCTGGGGCGTCCTCCATGATCCAGCACCAATTAGCCCTCCACTCCTCCCACTTGCCGCGGAGCTCTCCAGTCAAGTATGCCTCTTTCTTATGAAGCCTAAAGATCCAAGAAATCCCGCCGGACAGAGGAGACCCAGACTCTACTCGAGGCGTGAAATAATGGCGGAAGAGGGCTACGTTGGGGTAAACTCCGACAAAGTTCTCGCACAGATGTGCGAAAACTGCCATGGTGAGAACGGCGTTGGGGGTGAAGTCAAGGAGATGAAACTCGTAGGTATTCATAATGTCGCAAAAGAATTCGGAGTATGGTGGGCAGAGTCCGCAATGGAAGAACAGAGCAAAGAAGGCATACCCTCCCGGAAACATGTCGCAGGCCTCGGCGGGGAGTACCCTGGTGCGCGGGTGCGCTTTTGTCTCCCTCGCCCAGAAGAGGTAGAAGGATTCCTTCAACTCCACTGCGCCGAGCCTCGGCGGGAAGACCACTATCTTCTTCCGCATCGCCGCTAGCTTCAGCGCCCTGGTAGTCTTCGCGGTTTTCGCCTTGTCGCCCTTCGGGGCCATGGCGGGGACGGCGGGGGAAGTCGACGGCGCTGGAGAAACTGGCGGCGGCGGAGGAAGGGCGGAGCGCTGCTCTCTTTCGACCTTCGGGGAGGAGGAGAGCAGCGAGGGTTTCTGGAGGATGAAGAAGAAGCAATGAGCGAATGGAGGGAACTGCCCCTGTTTCCCCTGCTTTTAAGGGGGGAGAGGGGGACGTTCCGCATTTTCCCCATTAAAGAAACAGGCCACGTCCTCTCCCACGACGCCGCAATCGACGCGTGCCGTTAGGGAGGGACGCGGCGGATACGGAGTGGGATACGGCGCGCCGTGGGCCGCGTGTGCCCGTGCACTGTTTTGGGCCTGGCCCAACAGCGCTCGGCACCGTGTGTGGCCCAGGCCCGGGGGCTCCTGTCGGTGTACTAAAGTAGGGGTACCTTAGTATCCCGAACTTGTGCACGGGCAGTCGCAGCATCCCGTGGCAGGGCTTACCACGCGTGCGCCAAATGCCCACTGAATTTCCTTTGAAACCATTCAAGAACAGAGTATTCAAGTTAAAGAAACAAGACCCCGGCAAGAGGAGCTTGCCGGGAAGGCCGTTCCAGGCTCAAGATCACCCCTTTGGCTCAAGACCCTGACAAGAGGAGCTTGTCAGGAAGGCCAAGCATGGCACTTCAGAAGACTTGCCATGGCGCGTCGCGCGCCCCGGCAAGGCCCGGAGAGCGACAAGCCTCCGGGCATGGCAAGTTAACAACCGCGGCAAGCTTCCACTACGTGCCCGCGCTCCAGCTCATCCGGCCACGCGTCGCCCTGGGGCCCTTCCAGGTGCACGTGGCGGAAGGCTGTGCAGCCTAGGGTACACGGTGGCAAGCCGCGATGACGAAACCACCATCGTGGCGAACGGAGACGCCCTGACGGACGCTTTTTGCACTGTTTGGGGCGACGGCGACGGGCATTCAATGCCCTTGTCCCCCACCGTCAGGGTTAGGTACATAGCACTGTGCATACACTGTTCCAACTACCACCTTTTTTACACTTTTACCCTCATCTGCGTTGCCACCTGTCGGTGACCCCTTTGACCTATAAAAGGAGGCCCATGCGCAACGTAGAAGGGGTTCCGATCGATGACCACTCTGATGCTCGGCGTAGCTAGCGATAAGTACTGTAGCTCTTCTTGCTCCCGAGCCCAGAACGGAATACAAACCAAGGCAGGAGTAGGGTTTGACGCATCCGTGCGGCCCGAACCTGGGTAAACTGCCCGCGTGTTCGCCTCGATCCGCTCTTCGTGCATCCTCCGCTCCCTTGCCGTACCGAAAAGGGGCTCTGGTCCCATAGGTGTTCGTGGGCGATCAGTTTCCCCGACACAGAGCAACCCAAAGCAGTTGAATAGTGGGAAATATTGCTACTTCTCAAGCTTGCATTGTATTCCCTCGAAGAGGAAAGGGTGATGCAGCATAGTAGCGTAAGTACTTCCCTCAGTTTTTGAGAACCAAGGTATCAATCCAGTAGGAGACCACACGCAAGTCCCTCGCACCTGCACAAACAAATAAGAACTGCGCAGCCAACGCGATAAGGGGTCGTCAATCCCTTTACGGTCACTTATGAAAGTGAGATCTGGTAGAGATGATAGTTTGATATTTTTGGTATTTTTGGATATAAGAACAGAAAGTAAAAGCGGAAAAGTAAGATTGTAGATTGATATGTTGAGAATAGACCCGGGGGCCATAGTTTTCTCTAATGGCTTCTCTCATGATAATGGTATTCGACGGCGGGTAAACAAATTACTGTCGAGCAATTGATAGAAAAGCGAATAATTATGAGACTATCTAGGCATGATCATTATATATAGGCATCACGTCCGAGACAAGTAGACCGAAATGATTCTGCATCTACTACTATTACTCCACACATCAACCGCTATCCAGCATTCATCTAGAGTATTAAGTTCATAAGAACGGAGTAACGCCTTACGCAAGATGACATGATGTAGAGGGATAAACTCAAACATGGTGATATAAACCCCATCTTTCTATCCTCGATGGCAACAATTCAATACGTGCCTTGCTGCCCCTACTGTCACTGGGAAAGGACACCGCAAGATTGAACCCAAAGCCAAGCACTTCTCCCATTCCAAGAACTATAGATCTAGTAGGCCAAACCAAACCAATAATTCGAAGAGACTTGCAAGGATATTATAATCATACATAAAGAGTTCAGAAAAGAACCAAATATTTCTCATAGATAATCTTGATCATAAACCCACATTTCATCGGATCTCGACAAACACACCGCAAAAAGAGATTACATCGAATAGATCTCCTCGAAGACCGAGGAGAACTTGGTATTGAGATCCAAAGAGAGAGAAGAAGCCATCGAGATATTAGCTATGGACCCGAAGGTCTGTGGTAAACTACTCACAACTCATGGTGAGGCGATGATGATGATGTAGAAGCACTCCGTGGAAGATCCCCCCTCCGGCAAAACTCCGGAACAGGCCCCAAGATGGGATCTCACGAGAACAGAAGGTTGCAGCGGTGGAACTAGGGTTTTCTCTGTTGTTCTGATAGTTTCGGGGTACGTAGGTATATATAGGAGGAAGAAGGGCACCGGGGGCCAGACAGGGTGCCCACGAGGCAGGGGGCGCCACGTCAGCCCTACTCCGTGGTTCTCAAGTCTCCCGTGCGTATTTTGCTCCAAAAATATCTCTCCCGAAGGTTTCATTCCGTTTGGACTCCGTTTGATATTCCTTTTCTGTAAAACCCTGAAATAAGGAAAAAACGGCAATCTGGACTGGGCCTTTGGGTTAGTAGGTTAGTCCCGAAAATAACATAAAAGTGTATAACAAAGCCCATTAAACATCCAAAACATCATAAATAATAGCATGGAACAATCAAAAATTATAGATACGTTGGAGACGTATCAAGCATCCCCAAGCTTAATTCCTACTCGTCCTCGAGTAGGTAAATGATAAAAATAGAATTTTTGATGTGGAATGCTAACCAACATAGTTTTTCAATGTAAGTCTCTTAATTGTGGCATGAATGTTCAGATCTGAAAGATTCAAGACAAAAGTCTTTATTGACATAAGAAATAATAATACTTCAAGCATACTATCAAAGCAATCATGTCTTCTCAAAATACTATGGCTAAAGAAAGTTATCCCTACAAAACCATATAGTCTGGCTATGCTCCCTCTTTGTCACACAAAATATTCATATCATGCACAATCCCGGTTTCAGCCAAGCACTTGTTTTCATACTCTATTCTTTCAAACCTTTCAACTTTTACGCAATACATGAGCGTGAGCCATGGACATAGCACTATGTGGAATAGGGATGTGGTTGTGGAGAAGACAAAAAGGAGGGAGATAGTCTCACATCGACTAGGCATATCAACGGGCTATGGATATTCCCATCAATAGATATCAATGTGAGTGAGTAGGGATTGCCATGCAACGGATGCACTAGAGCTAAAAATGTATGAAAGCTCAACAAAAGAAACTAACTGGGTGTGCATCCAACTTGCTTGCTCATGAAGACCAAGGGCATTTGAGGAAGCCCGTCGTTGGAATATACAAGCCAAGTTCTATAATGAAAATTCCCACTAGTATAAGAAAGTGACTAAACATGAGACTCTCTATCATGAAGAACATGGTGCTACTTTGAAGCACAAGTGTGGAAAAGGATAGTAGCAATTGTCCCTTCTCTCTTTTCTCTCATTTTTTTGGAGGGGCTTTCTCTCTTTTTTTTATTTAGCCCCTCTCTATTTTTTTGGGGCCATATCTTTTTTTATTGGCCTTTTGTCACATGGGACAATGCTCTAATAATGATGATCATCACACTTATATTGAATTACAACTCGATACTAGAACAAAGTATGACTCTATATGAATGCCTCCGGCGGTGTACCGGGATGTGCAATGAATCAAGAGTGACATGTATGAAAAATTATGCATGGTGGCTTTGCCACAAATACGATGTCAACTACATGATCGTGCATGGAAATATGACAATATGAAGCGTGTCATATGAACGCAATGGTGGAAAGTTGCATGACAATATATCTCGGAATGGCTATGGAAATGCCATGATAGGTAGGTATGGTGGCTGGTTTGAAGAAGGATATATGGTGGCTGTTTTGAGGAAGGATATATAGTGGGTGTATGGTACCGGCGAAAGTTGTGCGGTACAAGAGAGGCTAGCAATGGTGGAAGGGTGAGAGTGCGTATAATCCATGGACTCAACATTAGTCATAAGAACTCAAATACTTATTGCAAAAATCTACGAGTCATCAAAACAAAGCAATCAACGCATGCTCCTAGGGGGGAGGTTGGTAGGAGTTAACCATCGCGCGCCCCTGACCTCCACACAAAGGTTGACACTCTACAAATACCTCATGCTCTAACTTCGTCACACAGCGGTTCACCATACGTGCATGCTACGGGAATCACAAACTTTAACACAAGCATTCCTCAATTCCATAATAACTCCACTAGCATGACTCTAATATCACTATCCTCATATCTCAAAACAATTATCAAGCATCCAACTTCTCATCATATTCAATGCACTTAGTGTGAAAGTTTTTACTACATTGATATTGGATGTCTATCATGTGAAGGCTAGTTTTATAGCCAAAGCACATTACCATGATGTTTCAATATACTCTCAAATGGATATAAGTGAAGCATGAGAGATCAAAAATTTCTACAAAATATAATCACCACTGTGCTCTAAAAGATATAAGTGAAGCACTAGAGCAAAAACTATTCAACTCAAAAGATATAAGTGAAGCATATAGAGTGTTCTATCAATTCCTAGGACATATTTAACTCTCTCAAATAGGTGTGTCCAGCAAGGATAATTGTGGCAAACAAACAAGCAAAGACTCAAATTATACAAGGCGCTCCAAGTAAAACACATATCACGTGGTGAATAAAAATATAGCCCCGAGTATAGTTACCGATGGATGAAGACGAAAGAGGGGATGCCTTCCCAGGGCATCCCCAAGCTTAGGCTTTTGGTTGTCCTTGAATTTTACCTTGGGGTGCCTTGGGCATCCTCAAGCTTAGGCTCTTGCCACTCTTTGTTCCATAGTCCATCAAAGCAATACTCAAAACTTGAAAACTTGAAAACTTCACAACACAAAACTTAGACAAAAATCTCGTGAGCTCCGTTAGTATAAGAAAGCAAACCACTACTCAAAGGTACTGCAATGGATTCATTCTTTGTTTATATGGGTTTTAAGCCTACTGTATAACAACTTCTCTATGATTCATACTTCCCAATACTACTCATAGATGCATCGAAACAAGCAAACAACACACGAAAAACAGAATCTGTCAAAAACAGAACAGTCTGTAGTAATCTGTAACTTTCGCATACTTCTGTAACTCCAAAAAAAATTAAATAAATTGGTAAACATGAGGAATTTTTCTACTAATCATCTGCAAAAATAATCAACTAAATAGCACACTCCAGTAAAATCTTGTGACCATTCTAGCGAGCGCTAACGATTCTGTTTTTCGCAGCAAGATCATATAAACTTCACACAAGTCTTCCCAAAGGTTCTACTTGGCACAAACACTAAATAAAACACAAAACCACATTTAAACATAAGCTAGATGCAATATTTATTCCTAAACAGAAGCAAAAACAAAAATATATAATTGGGTTGCCTCCCAACAAGCGTTATCGTTTAACGCCCCTAGCTAGGCACGAATTTTAGTGATGCTCTCATGAAAGACAAGACTTGAAGCACAAAAAGAGCATCATATAGCATGTGAACCGAAACGATTCTACATCTACTACTATTACTCTACACATCGACCGCTATCCAGCATGCATCTAGAGTATTAAGTTCATAAGAACGGAGTAACGCCTTAAGCAAGATGACATGATGTAGAGGGATAAGCTCAAACATAGTTATATAAACCCCATCTTTTTATCCTCGATGGCAACAATACAATACGTGCCTTGCTGCCCCTACTGTCACTGGGAAAGGACACCGCAAGATTGAACCCAAAGCCAAGCACTTCTCCCATTGCAAGAACTATAGATCCAGTAGGCCAAACCAAACCAATAATTCGAAGACACTTGCAAGGATATTATAATCATACATAAAGAGTTCAGAAAAGAACCAAATATTTCTCATATATAATCTTGATCATAAACCCACAATTCATCGGATCTCGACAAACACACCGCAAAAAGAGATTACATTGAATAGATCTCCTCGAAGACCGGGGAGAACTTGGCATTGAGATCCAAAGAGAGAGAAGAACCCATCTAGATACTAGCTATGGACCTGAAGGTCTGTGGTAAACTACTCACAACTCATGGTGAGGCGATGATGATGATGTAGAAGCACTCCATGGAAGATCCCCCCTTCGGCGGAGCTCCGGAACAGGCCCCAAGATGGGATCTCACGGGAACAGAAAGTTGCGGCGGTGGAACTAGGGTTTTCTCTGTTGTTCTGATAGTTTCGGGGTACGTAGGTATATATAGGAGGAAGGAGGGCACCTGGTGCCAGACGGGGTGCACACGAGGCAGGGGGCGCCACGTCAGCCCTACTCCGTGGTTCTCAAGTCTCCCGTGCGTATTTTGCTCCAAAAATATCTCTCCCGAAGGTTTCATTCCATTTGGACTCCGTTTGATATTCCTTTTCTATAAAACCTTGAAATTGGCAAAAAACAGCAATCTGGACTGGGCCTTTGGGTTAGTAGGTTAGTTCCAAAAATAATATAAAAGTGTATAACAAAGCCCATTAAACATCCAAAACATCATAAATAAGAGCATGGAACAATAAAAAAATATAGATACATTGGAGATGTATCAAGTATCATGTCTTCACCACTAGCTTGTGTAAGCGCGATCAGAAGGTTTATAAAAGGGCAGTACACTCCGTTGTACCGGCGGTGCCTCGTTATTTACGCTGGTCGGAACAGCCCATTGTGTGGAGTCGTGAAGATCATCCGCCCCGTGTTGATAATCCGGGTCAGCTGGCACTGGTGGTGGCACCTCGGGTTGGGGGGTATAAATTCACCAAGGTGATCACGGACGGGGGGAGCAGCATCAACATTCTTTATTATGAGACCTTCTGTCGCATGGGGCTAATGGATAAAAGCTTAGACCGTCAAACACTGTCTTCCATGGGGTAGTGCCTGGTAAATCGGCTTATCCAGTTGTTTAGATAGATCTGGAGGTTACCTTTGGAGATGGGTATGAATCAAGATCAGAAACTTTGACCTTTGAAGTGGTAAAAATCAAGAGTCCGTATCATGCCCTGTTTGGGCGGCCGGTTTATGCTAAGTTCATGGCGAGGCCCTGTTATGTTTATCTACAACTCAAAATGCCGGGTCATAAGGGGACCATCACGGTACATGGGAGCCGTAAGATCGCTTTGGAATGTGAAGAAGGTGATGCGGCCTATGCTGAGTCGGTTTGTGCAACAGAGGAGTTGAAGTTCTACAAGGACAATGTTGATCAGGCAGATATGACCCCTTTGAAAAAGCCAACTAAAAAGCATGATCCGGCCTTGAAGTTTAAATCGGCTGATGAGACTAAACTGGTTGATTTTGTTCCCAGCAATTCATCCAAGCAGTTTAGCATCAGCGCCAACTTGGATCCGAAATAGGAAAGCGCGCTCGTCGAGTTCATCCGTGAGAACTGGGACATCTTTGCATGGAAACCTTCTCACATGCCAGGTGTACCGAGAGGACTCGCTGAGCACACTCTTAATGTTGATCCCGAGTTTAAACCGGTCAAACAGTTTCTCCATCGCTTCAATGAAGAAAGACGCAAGGCCATTGGTGAAGAGGTAGCCAGGTTTTTGGCGGCTGGGTTTATTTTTGAGGTATTTTATCCTGAATGGTTGGCTAATCCGGTGCTGGTGCTTAAGAAGAATGGCACTTGGCGTATGTGTGTGGACTACACAGATTTGAACAAAGCTTGTACTGCAGATCCTTTTGCTCTCCCTCGTATTGATCAAATCATTGATGCTACGGCGGGTTGTGAGTGTTTTAGTTTTCTAGATGCTTATTCTGGCTATCATCAGATCAAAATGGCAGTTAAGGACCAGGAGAAGACAGCTTTTATAACTCCCTTTGGATCCTTGTGCTATGTGTCTATGCCCTTTGGGCTCAAAAGTGCCCAGGCGACTTATCAGCACTATGTGCAGAATTATCTTCACAAACAGATTGGGTGTAATGTTCATGCATATGTGGATGATATTGTGGTAAAATCCAAAAAGGAGGAGACGTTGATAGATGATTTGAAAGAAACTTTTGATAATCTCCGGGTCTATAAGATGATGCTTAATCTGGCCAAGTGTGTTTTTGGTGTACCGGCAGGCAAGCTCTTGAGGTTTCTAGTGTCAAACATGGGCATCAAAGCTAATTCGGAGAAAATCAAAGCTATTACGTCCCTGGCTAAATCGGCGTGTATCAATGACGTTCAATGTCTGGCGGGCCGCATTGCAGCGCTGAGCCGGTTTATCAGCCGATTGGGAGAAAAAGCTATCCCTCTCTACCAGATGATGAAAAAGACAGACAATTTTGTCTGGAGTGATGCTGCTAATGCGGCATTTGAGGACTTGAAGAAACAGTTGACAGAGCCGCATGTCCTTGCTGCTCCGGTCGATAATGAGCCGCTGTTACTATATGTGGCTGCTAATGCCCGGGTCGTCAATGTGGCCATTGTAGTGGAGCGCAAGGAGACTGGGAAGGAATATCCGGTTCAACAGCCGGTTTACTATATCAGTGAGGTGCTTATTGAATCCAAACAGAGGTATCTGCATTGCTAGAAACTGGTGTATGGAGTCTTCATGGCAAGCTGGAAGCTTAAGCAATATTTTCAGGGTCATCCCATCACTGTGGTCAGCTCTGCCCCTTTGGGAGATATAATCCAAAACACAGAAGCAACTGGCCGGGTTGCCAAGTGGGCCATTGAGCTTGGACCTCACGGGTTAAAATATGTGCCTCGTACTGCAATCAAGTCCCAAGCACTTGTGGATTTCATCAATGATTGGACGGAGTTACACGCTCAGGAAGAAAAACTGGATCATACTTACTGGACTATTCACTTTGATGGATCCAGGCAATTGGACGGCTCGGGGGCTGGAGTCGTATTAACTTCCACACGAGGTGATAAATGTTGTTATGTTCTCCGTTTAATGTTCCCTTGCACTAACAATGCAGCTGAATATGAGGCTCTCCTCCATGGTCTTTGTATGGCTGAGGAGATGAATTTAAGCCGGGTTAAATGTTTTGGTGACTCGGACCTGGTGGCTCAACAAGTATCTGGTACTTGGGACTCCAAGGATCCGCTCATGGCGACATATCGTTGAGAGGTGGATATTGTTGCTGGATACTTCAAAGGTTATCAAGTGGATCATGTGCACCGGCGAAAAAATGAAGCGGCGCATGCGTTGAGCCATTTGGGTTCCCAACGTAAATCGGTTCCACCTAACGTTTTTCTGGACGTCTTGCATAACCCGTCGGTCAAGTTACCTTCAGATGAGGATTTGGCTGTTCCTGATCCGGAGGCTCAGTTGGTAGCGGCTCTTCATGCTATCCCAGATTGGACAGTCCCATATTTGGCGTATATGAACCGACGCGAGTTACCGGAATATGAGATCTTGGCCAGGCAGATAATCCGGCGGTCCAAGTCAATGACTATCGTCAATGGAGAATTACATCATTGCAGTGTTACAGGGGCGTTTCAGCGTTGCGTGTCTCTAGATGAAGGCCGTGAAATTTTGCGTGAGATCCATGAAGGAGATTGAGGTCACCACGCCGGTTCAAAGTCCATGGTAGCTAAGTCTTTTCGTCACGGTTTCTATTGGCTGACGGCTCATGCTGATGCTGAAGACCTGGTCAAAAAGTGTGATGCTTGTCAAAAAAATTCAAGGCGTGCTCTGATTCCAATCACTTGGCCGTTTGCAACTTGGGGGCTAGATATGGTTGGGCCCTTTAAGAGATCTCAGGATAAGAAAACCCACCTTCTGATGGCGGTTGATAAGTTCACCAAGTGGGTGGAAGCGGAGCCAGTCAGCAAGTGTGATGCAGCCACGACCGTTCAGTTCATCAAAAAGGTGATTTTCCGGTTTGGCTTTCCACACAGCATTATAACTGATAATGGCACTAACTTTTCCAAGGGGGCTATGAAAGAGTTTTTTCAACGTGAGCACATCCGGCTTGACGTATCATCAGTGGCTCATCCTCAATCTAATGGTCAAGCTGAGAGGGCCAATCAAGAGATCTTGAGAGGCATCAAACCCTGGCTTATGGTTCCCTTACAGAGGACGCCGGGTTATTGGGTGGAGGAGTTACCTTCCATGTTATAGAGCATCAATACCACGCCCAACAGATCTACATGTTACACGCCTTTTTTCATGGTTTACGGAGCAGAGGCAGTTCTCCCTAGTGACATCCGTCATGACTCGCCTCGTGTGGCAGCTTATGTTGAAGCTGACAATGAGAAGGCACGACAAGAAGCACTGGACCGGTTAGACGAGGAACGTGACATTGCAGCAGCTCGGTCGGCAATTTACTAGCAAGATCTGCGTCGATATCACAGCCGCCGGGTTAGAACCAGAACTTTTCAAGAAGGCGATCTGGTACTCCGGCTCATCCAGGACCAGATAGATATGCACAAGTTATCCCCGCCTTGGGAAGGACCCTTTGTGGTCAGCAAGAATCTGCATAACAGGTCATACTACCTTATCGACATCCGAGAACACAAGGACTCACGCACATCGGAGGAGGTATGCACAAGTTATCCCCGCCTTGGGAAGGACCCTTTGTGGTCAGCAAGAATCTGCATAACGGGTCATACTACCTTATCGACATCCGAGAACACAAGGACTGACGCGAGGAGGAGACCCAGCGGCCGTGGAACATTGCTCATCTTCGGCCCTACTACACCTGAGCCATAGGCTCCTCTTATGTACATATTTTTGACAATGTATATATCATGATCAATATAATGAACCGGCATCCCTGCTAATGCGGGGCCTCTGCTGTTTTTCCATAAGAGTTTGTTACATGGGGGCTTTTGTTTACAAAATGGAGTTCTCATTACCCTCTTGGACCAGCTATCAAGCCAAAATTATCATAAGAGCACAACTCTGGTTACTTCGGTAATCCGTCTATCAAGCTAATATTATCATAAGGGGCAAAAGAGAGTTTGATGCACATCACAACTTAAACATAGGCACCCACTAAGCATAGCTCAAAATGTTACCTAGGGGCTCTTGTTGCACAGCAACAAAGAGTTTTTAAGACCCTTGTAATAGGCTATCAAGCCAGGCTTGGAAGCCAGGTGTATTCAACCTAAACCCCGGGTTAACTTGCCTTCATCAAGTAAGTCACTCCGTCCAGGTAAACCTGGTATGACCCGCCAAACGTTTGACAAGTCAATCTTATACAGACCCTGAACTTGTCAACGTTAAAACGACGATTGGTTAATTTGAGGTCCATCTTAAAAGGCTTTGTGAAATGGTTTAACTCAGTGGCCTGGCAGCCCATGAAAAGCTTCAAATTTAGGCCTGGCAGCCCATAAAAAGTCTCGCATGATTTTAATTGACAAGTTCTTTCTCTTTTGTTGAGACTTTACAACATTTTTTATGCTAAACCGGTGTTTATTCACTCGGCCTAGTTGTTGTCTATAAGTCACCACTATCAAATAAACCGGTGTTTATTAACCCGGTCTGGTTTGATCAAAAATCGTCAGTATCATATAAGGATAATCCGGTGTTTATCACAACCCGGTATGGTTTTATCATAAGCCGGCAAAATATCGCAGGAGTCATCAATACTCAAGATTGGGGTTATCGTCCTTATTACAAAAGTTGGTAAAACCAACGGAGTGATTCAATATCACAGGTATGATATATTTCATATGTAATTATATCAAAATACAGCCTTGGTTATAAACCCAGGTTATGTGTTGGGCATTATGACCCGTCCAGAGATAAACCACCAGGACACTTTAAACTTTTTTTATGCAAAAACAGGTTGAATAAAGCTGTTAAGAAGGATAAGCAGACATATTGTAAGAATGGCGGATTAACAACATCACACAAAATAAATATGCATGATGGCATAGCAGACCAAGTGTTTCAACTAGCCTATTACAAGGCGTTTTGAAGCCCAAAAGAATAATTGTTTGCAACAAGTATTGTGGTAGGCAAGAAGGCTAAACCAGCTACCGGTTCATGATTCCTCGTTGGGCCGGCTTGATGGCTGTGGGTCATCATGTGCCGTCTCCTCTTCTTCTCCGCCCAGTGGCTGGAAGTCAACAGTTGCCCAGTTGATCCCAGTTAGAGCTTTGAATACAGCCTCATCGCTTATAAGCACGGAGGGATCAACATCAGGGGCGTACGTGTGCTTACGGATGGGCGGGATGAGATTTTCTACATCATGAGTTGGCGCGCTGACCCGTTTGTTGTCAGCAGTATAAACCAACTGATAATGGGAAATCTCAGCTTCTTCAGCTAACTTGATAGACAAGGGGCGCATTTCCTTTGTCAACGCTCGAAGATCATCATTATCAAATTCTAATCCGTCTTTCTTCAAGCTTGGATAGCCGTTTCCCACATCAGTCGGATCAAGATCAGGTACCCATGCCTTCGCCCGGGTTAATGCGGCCAAGGCACCTGCCCTTGCAGCTGATCTCTTCAGTTCTTCAAACTGAGCAGGCATCATTGACAATTTCTCTAGGGTCTCCTTTATCAAAGTTGGGGGCGGTTTGTTATGAGCGGCAGTGCAAATGATTCGTTGCACGCCAGTATAAAGTTGCTCTATAAGGGTATAGGCAGCCTTCAATTTCTTCTGCATATCAGAGCCCAAATGGGCGGTGCATTTTCCTGCATCATTGCAACCATTGTCAAACCGGCAATCTATGGGATAATACGTATTGAGAGTTTATAATAAGGGTACTTACCAAAGATAGAAGTGGTCATGGTGTTTATTTGATGCTTCAAGCCAGATAGTTCTTCTGCCACCGGTTTAAGGGCAGCCTCTGCGTCATCAGCCCTCTTCTTCAAAGCGGATTTCTCTATATCCCAATCCGCCCGCTCCTTCTGGAAATCTTCCTTCAGTTTTTCCATAGTTGCTAAAGCGCTAGTCAATTCATCCTTGGCTTTGGAGGTTGCTGCTTGCTGGAACTTGAGGTTTTCTTGAAGGTCAGTGGTTTGAGTTTCCTTTTGGCTCAGATCAGCCTGTAAGAGACATACGTATCATGAATTAGCAGAATATATTGGAAGTCCCAAGCACATAACAAGTTATACACTTGGCACTTGGGGGCTAATGCCTATTTGCTGATATCAGAACTTTTTTACAAGTCCCAAGCTCAATACAAGTATTGTTCCTGGCACTTGGGGGCTAATGCATATTTGCTCAAAGTAAAGTTATAGGACAAAGTACCGGTTCATCTTGAAAAGATAAATCGGCACTTGGGGGCTACACAGGCAAAAAGCTGCAAATTTGATGTTCTAAATCCCAGTTCATCTTGAAGAGATAAACCGGCCCTTGGGGGCTACACTAGAGTTGATACAAGAAATTTGACAAAGGGAGAAACAGTATTGCGGAAGTTAAGCAACATTTACCTCATATTGTTCCTTCATCAGTCTCACTAAACCGGCTTCATAGTCACGGCTTGTGTACAGACGGTTCAAGAATCCAGAGTGAAGGTCCTGAGCGCTGAGGTGGGCATAGCTTGATAAATCGGCATTCTATTTGCCTTTGTCCATAGCAGAAATTTCCTCCTTGGTGCTATGCTTCGACAAGGTAACATGATCGCCGGGAGTAGTGTGGCCAAAACCGGTGATCATAACGTCTTTCGTTCTATCAGCAGCAGCTTTAACTGGGCTTGCCGGTTTGTCATTGGTTCGGATTGGACTGATTGGTTTATCAAACTGGCACGTAGGCTCCACTTCTTGGTAAACAAAGAGATCATGATCCGGTAGCGCCGGATCATCAAGCATGGCGTCAGCATTTTCTTCTGCCAGCTCTGGAGTTCCTTCTGGTTCAGCGATCACATTACCATCAGCCATTTTATTTAATTTGGCCTTTTTGCTGGGTCTAGGCCTACCGCTGAGAAGGATACATTGAAAAGTCAGTACATTGGATAAATATGAAGAATAAACAATATATTAAAACTCACCCAGGAACCGTCTTGAGAGGTGGAAGTTGTGTGGCCATCGACTCGCCAGAAGATGAATGAGGCGCTTCCTGATAGTTCGAATCGGACGGATTAAGAGGTTGTTGGAAATGACCCGCTTTGGGATAAGAAACATCAGGAATATATAAAACCTCTGATCGATGTTTCTGCACCGGCGTATTCGGTAAACCGGTGGACGTGATGGCTTGGCCGCTGTGCCGGGTTGTGCGGCGAGATTCATGTTGTTGCTTCTTCAAAATAAAGTTTGGGTCCAAGTGAGCTAAGGGGTGAGAAAATCTTACTTTCCGGTTTGCTTGACGAATTTTCTGGGTTGGCAGAGGATCTGAATCGGAGGAAAGGGTAATTACCTCTACGTCATCAGCTTGGCTACCTTCGGCGTTTTCGTGATGATAATCATTATCAATGAGGTGTATGAAAAGGGAGCCAAGAGAGTCAAGTTCTACCTCTGATTCCGGTTTATCCAGATCATCATCATCAATGTTTAACTCGAATGATTCAGCAGTTTTCTTTTTGGCAGCCTTCTTAATGACCTTGGTCTTGGGGCGAGATACCTTGGCTGGTTTATCTTGTGATTTCTTCTTCCAGAACGGATCATCGCCCTGTCAAGGATTGAGAAATTTTAGGAGGATATTTAAACGATTGAATTAAAGTAACAAGTTATAGGATCCTTACAGTTGGCGGTTTATTGAATTCACAGAAGGGACTCAGCCCTATTTTGTTGCAAGCAGCCACTGGTTCATCCAGTATCTTCTTAACAGATTCATTAATCTCCTTCTCTGTTAACTGAACCTCAGTATGTCGTTGAGGATCTTTGGAGTCCCTTGTATATTCACACATTAAACCGGAGCATCGGCTTAGAGGCAGAATGCTCCAAGAGATCCAGCAACGAACGAAGTCAACGCCCCTTAAACCGTTTGCAGTGAAGGCACAAAGCTTTGAAAGTTGTGGTGCATACTTGGCTCGCTCCTTGGCGCTAAGCCGTTGAGGAAATGGATGGGTATTGGAAAGCCGGTGAGGACGATAACCCGGCAAAGGATTCTCACCAGTTGGAGATATATCTTGGCAGTAAAACCAAGTCTGGTTACTGTCCTTGGGATGACTATGGTGCTTGGCATGAGGAAAGCTGACATCTTTTCTTTTCTGAATTGACATCCCACCAAGCTCGGTATTGGGTCCGTCCATAAATTCTGTATGGCGGTTCAAGTGGAAGAAATCCCTAAACAGTTCAACTGTGGGCTCCTCTTGCAGATAAGCCACGCAAAATACTTGTAATTGCAAATATTGGACACAGAGTTGGGTCCAATATCTTGAGGGTGGAGTTGGAAGCTAGCAAGCACATCACGGATAAATTTTGATCCGGGAGGGCTAAACCCTCGTGCTAGGTGATCAACGAACACAATTACTTCTCCATCTTTGGGTTCAGGAGGATTTTCCGGACCAGGGATTCTCAAGTGGATGACATCTTTCTTGGCTAAAGCGACAATCTTAACTAAACCGTTCAGTTCTTCCTCAGTTTCCCAGGACGGAACCCAGTGCAGGAATAAAATTGCTTGGCCATTTCAAATGAAAAGGCTGAAATTACAGATAAAAAGGCCGGTTTATGATTCATGGTTAACAAGTATAAAGCGTCGACAGGTCAGCTAGAGAAGATATTGAGGTATATACACAATATTAAACCGGAGTTAGGTATTAGAAGGGTTCTGAAGACAACCGCAACGGCGGTTTAAGTGGGGCCTAATGCTACCTACCGGGTTATGATTTTCTAAGGTTAAACCGCCGGTGTAAGTATGAAAGATGCAGATCTGAAATAACTAGGTGATGGAAAAACAAGTTTCACAGATCAGCATGATAATTACAGATCTACAGAGTATCAAGAAACTCAGGTATATTCAAACCTAAGTTGAAGAGGTACTACAGCAATTCATCAGACCTAGATGGGATTACTTTAAAGGAAGGGTGCGCTAATGACAAGAAAGGAGGACTGTCATTACAACCGCGTAGGAAAACATCAGATCTGCACTCGCCATTGAGGCCATGAAGAAGAATAGGGAAAAAAGTGCGACAGTTTCGATGAACTTGCAGAAAATCCCTAATGAGATCTATAGGAGGAGCAAAGAAAGGACTTACCAGGGCTGTCAGATGCGGAGGCGCGCCGGCGGGACTCTGGTCAAAACAGGTTGATGCAGTGGCCAGTGTTGGAGAAGACGCGAAGGTCGACGGCGGTGGCGGCGCTCGGGTACTGAGGAGGCCTTACGTAGAAGAAGGGCGAAGAGGCAAGGGGAGAAAAAAGAAAGGGACCCCTCGCCCTATTTAGAAGCCGAAGAGATAAACGACACGCGGGAATCAAGGAGCCCAAAAAATGGATATGGGGCAGAGCTGTCACCTCGGTCTTTGGAGGCTTATTAATAAAGGTTAAATATATAGGTTTTTAAATGAACAGGTAATGTCATGGCAGTTTACAAGGTCATTCGAAGGCACTGAAGAAGAGGTTTTCCCAAAGTGTTGAAGATTGACATGAACATGTTCAAATCAATCTGGGGCCTAATGTTGGGGATATAACTGCTGGGTATAAACCGCCCAGGAGGGGCTGGTTTATACTTATACTGAATTACTCATATCGAAGCCCATGAAGACATGGGGTATAACATTTTGTTATAGAAGACTAAAAGGCCCAGGGCCCAAAGGTGAATTAGGGCTCGCATACATAAACCGCCATACGGTGTGTAACTTGTATTGTAAGATAAGGAAGGTAGAAATCGGGTCGGACACGTTTATGAGCCGGCCTCAGGATTCTGTAAGCCGGCCGGGTGTCATCCTGTGTATATAAAGGGACAACCCAGCGGTGGTTCAGGGACAAGAAACAACAGCTCGAGGCACAGGCAAAGCAAATTCGCTCCCTACTCATCGAAACCCTAGCAATACCACAACAAGTAGAGTAGGGTTTTACCTTCACCGCAAGGGGCCGAACTAGTATAAAAACTCCATGTGTCCTTTGTCCGCTTTAACCCCTTTAAGCTAACCCATTGCGATGGCTCCACGACTAAGTCCTTATGCTAGGACATTTGCCGTGACAAAACCACGACAGATGGGTAGCGGCATCTTCACTAGGAAGGCCAGAAAATTGATCTTTCATGACAAGATTCAATAGGGCAGCATTGATTTCACAAGATTAAGCATCGGTAATAGGAGCAATCGGAGTGCTAATAAAATCATTATTGTTGGTATTGGAAAATTCACATAATTTGGTATTGTTCTCAGCCATAGTGACAAGCAAGCAATCCAACACACAAGCAAACAAGAGGCAAGCAAACGGTAAACACACGACAAAACAAGGGTGAATAAAATGGCAAGGGTGAAGTGGGGGAGAGGAAAACGAGAGGCAAATAATGTAATGTGAAGGATAAGGATTTTTGAAAGGTACTTGGTATATGCCTTTTGCGTAAGCCTCCCTGGCAACGGCGCCAGAAATTCTTCTTGCTACTTCTCGAGCTTGCGTTGTATTCCCTCGAAGAGGAAAGGGTGATGCAGCACAGTAGCGTAAGTATTTCCCTCGGTTTTTGAGAACCAAGGTATCAATCCATTAGGAGGCCACGCGCGAGTCCCTCGCACCTGCACAAACAAATAAGAACTTCGCAGGCAATGCGATAAGGGGTTGTCAATCCCTTTACGGTCACTTACGAAAGTGAGATCTGATAGATAGGATAGTATAATATTTTTGGTATTTTTGATATAAGAACAGAAAGTAAATAAAGCAAAGTAAAGTAGATGGAAGATTAATATGTTGAGAATAGACCCGGGGGCCATAGGTTTCGCTAGTGGCTTCTCTCGTGATAGCAGAATTCTACGGTGGGTGAACAAATTACTGTTGAGCAATTGATAGAAAAGCGCATAGTTATGAGAATATCTAGGCAAGATCATTATATATAGGCATCATGTCCGTGACAAGTAGACCGAAACGATTCTGTATGTACTACTATTACTCCACACATCGACCGCTATCCAGCATGCATCTAGAGTATTAAGTTCATAAGAACAGAGTAATTCTTTAAGCAAGATGACATGATGTAGAGGGATAAACTCAAGCAATATGATATAAACCCCACCTTCTTATCCTCGATGGCAACAATACAATACGTGCCTTGCTTCCCCTGCTGTCACTGGGAAAGGACACCGCAAGATTGAACCCAAAGCCAAGCACTTCTCCCATTGCAAGAACTATAGATCTAGTAGGCCAAACCAAACCAATAATTTGAAGAGACTTGCAAGGATATTATAATCAGACATAAAAGATTTCAGAAAAGAATCAAATATTGTTCATAGATAATCTTTATCATAAACCCACAATTCATCGGATCTCGACAAACACACCGCAAAAAGATTACATTGAAGAGATCTCCTCGAAGATCGAGAAGAACTTTGTAATGAGATCCAAAAGGAGAGAAGAAGCCATCTAGCTAATAACTATGGACCCGAAGGTCTATGGTAAACTACTCACAACTCACGGGTGAGGCTATGGTGTTGATGTAGAAGCATTCCATGGTGGATCCCCCGTCCGTCGGAGCTCCGGAATAGGCTCCAAGATGGGATCTCGCGGGAACAGAAGGTTGCGGCGGTGGAATTAGGGTTTTCTCTGTGGCCTCGATGTTTTCAGGGTATATGGATATATATATAGGAGGAAGGAGGGCATCGGGGAGCTAGAGGGGGCCCACGAGGGTGGGGCGCGCCCAGGGGGAGGGGCGCGCCCTGGACCCTCATGGCCACCTCCTTCGTTCCCTCGCGTGTACTCCAAGTCTTATGGGTAGATACAGTTCCAAAACTAAATCTCCCGAAGGTTTCATTCTATTTGGACTCCGTTTGATATCCCTTTTCTACGAAACCCTGAAATAGGCAAAAATCAGCATTTTGCACTCGGCCTTGGGTTAGTAGGTTAGTCCCAAAAATAATATAAAAGTGTATAATAAAGCCCATCAACATCCAAAACAGAATATAAAATAGCATGGAATAATAAAAAATTATAGATATGTTGGAGACGTATCAAGGGCTAATAGATTTTTCGCAATAAGTATGTGAGTTCTTTATGACTAATGTTGAGTCCATGGATTATACGCACTCTCACCCTTCCACCTTGCTAGCCACTATAGTACCGCGCAATTTTCGATGGTGCATCAAACCACCTTATACCCTTCCTCAAAACAGCCACCATACCTACCTATTATGGCATTTACATAGTCATTCCGAGATATATTGCCATGTAACTCCATAGTTCCATTTATTATGACACGCACCATCATTGTCACATTGCCTTGCATGATCATAAGATAGCTAGCATGATGTTTTCATGGCTTGTCCATTTTTTGATGTCATTGCTATGCTAGATCATTGCACATCCTGGTACAACGCCGGAGGCATTCATATAGAGTCATATTTTTGTTCTAGTATCAAGTTGTAATATCGAGTTGTAAGTAAATAAAAGTGTGATGATCATCATTATTAGAGAATTGTCCCTTGAAAAAAATCCAAAAAAAAAACAAAGGCCAAAAAAGGGAGAAAGTCCAAATAAAAATAGGAAGGCCCAAAAAAAGAAAAAAAGAAAAAAGGGGACAATGCTACTATCTTTTTTCCACACTTGTGCTTCAAAGTAGCACCATGATCTTCATGATAGAGAGTCTCCTATGTTGTCACTTCCATATACTAGTGGGAATTTTTCATTATAGAAATTGGCTTGTATATTCCAACGATGGGCTTCCTCAAATTGCCATAGGTCTTCATGAGCAAGCAAGTTGAGGCACACTCACTAGTTTTCTTTTGAGCTTTCATACACTTATAGCTCTAGTGCATCTGTTACATGGCAATCCCTACTCACTCACATTGATATCAATTGATGGACATCTCCATAGTCCATTGATTTGCCTAGTCGATGTGAGACCTTCTCCCTACTTTTGTCTATCACCACCTTTTATTCCACCCATAGTGCTATGTCCATGGCTCACGCTCATGTATTGCGTGAAGAGTTGAAAAGGTTCGAAAAAGGAAAGTATGAGAACAATTGCTTGGCTGGCACCGGGATGGGCATGAGGGGTACCTTGTGTTAAGAAATGGGAGCATAAAAGACTATATGATTTTGTAGGGATAACGTTCTTTAGCACCGATATTTTGGAAGACTTGATTGTTTGTTGGGATGCCCAAGTATTAATTATTTTATGTCAAATGATAGACTATTGCTTTGAATCACTCGTGTCTTAATATTCATGCCATGATTAGATTACATGATCAAGATTATGCTAGGTAGCATTCGACATCAAAAATTATCATTTTTATCATTTACCTACTCGAGGACGAGCAGGAATTAAGCTTGGGGATGCTGATAATTCTCCTACGTATCTATAATTTTTTATTGTTCTATGCCAATATTCTACAACTTTCATATACTTTTGACAACTTTTTATACTATTTTGGGGACTAACAATTGATCCAGTGCCCAGTGTCAGTTCCTGTTTGTTGCATGTTTTTTTCCGCAGAATATCCATATCAAACGGAGTTTAAACCGGATAAAAATGGATGGAGATTTTTTTGGAATATATGTGAATTTTGGGAAGTGGAATCAATGTGAGACGATGCCCGAGCGGCCCACTAGGGTGAGGGGCGCGCCTGGGGGGGCATGCACGCCTTGGGCCCTCGTGGCCACATCGTAAGGCGGTTGATGCCCTTCTTTCGTCGCAATAAAGCTAATATTCAGATAAAAATCATGTCCAAAATTCATCCCAATCGGAGTTACGGATCTCTGGGAATATAAGAAACGGTGAAAGGCCAGAATCTGGGAACTCAGAAACAAAGAGACACAGAGAGACAAATCCAATCTCGGAGGGGCTCTCGCCCCTCTGCCGCCATGGAGGCCATGGACCAGTAGGGAAACCCTTCTCCCATCTAGGGAGAAGGTCGAGGAAGAAGAATAAGGAGGGGGCTCTCTCCCCCTCGCTTCCGGTGGCACCGGAGTGCCACCGGGGCCATCATCGTGTGACGACGATCTACACCAACATCTCCATCACCTTCCCCCATCTATCTACAGAGGTCCACTCTCCCGCAACCCGTTGTACCCTCTACTTGAACAAGGTGCTTTATGCTTCATATTATTATCCAATGATGTGTTGCCATCCTATGATGTCTGAGTAGATTTTCGTTGTCCTATCGGTGATTGGTGAATTGCTATGATTGATTTAATTTGCTTGTGGTTATGTTGTTGTCCTTTGGTGCCCATCATATGAGCGCGCGCGTGGATCACACCATAGGGTTAGTTGTATGTTGATAGGACTACGTATTGGAGGGCAAGAGTGACAGAAGCTTCAGCCTAGCGTAGAAATTGATGCATACGGGATTGAAGGGGGGCTGATATATGTTAATGCTATGGTTGGGTTTTACCTTAATGAACGTTAGTAGTTGCGGATGCTTGCTGATAGTTATAATCATAAGTGCAGAGAATTTCAAGTCAGGGATGACATACTAGTAGTGGCCTCTCCCACATAAAACTTGCTATCGGTCTAGTAACGTAGTCAATTGCTTAGGGACAATTTTGCAACTCCTACCACCACTTTTCCACACTTGCTATACTAACTTTATTGCTTCTTTACCTAAACAGCCCCTAGTTTATATTTACGTGCTCTTTATATTCTTGCAAACCTATCCCACAAAAACTACAAAGTACTTCTAGTTTCATACTTGTTCTAGGTAAAGTAAACGTCAAGTGTGCGTAGAGTTGTGTCGGTGGTTGATAGAACTTGAGGGAATATTTATTCTACCTTTAGCTCCTCGTTGGGTTTGACACTCTTACTTATTGAACGAGGCTACAACTGATCCCCTACACTTGTGGGTTATCAAGCTCCTCAGAGGAGGATTCAGAGATAGATGACCAGTCCTATATCCCACCTGAGGTGAATGCTCTAAGTTGCAATGTTTATATTTCTCATATCATGCATATGGTGTCTTGCACTGCTTAGTTTAGATATCATATGCATAATATTGAATTTCATCTTCTTAGTTTAGAGATCATACATGCGAGTGCCAGCTGCTTAGTATATGAATCAATTATATCAATTATATCATGTCATCTTGTATACTTAGACAACATGTATGTGAATTATTTCATCCCAACCTATTTTAGAAAAACATCATATAGTTTTGTCATGTCATCATGTTTAGATACCCATCATATGTTGAATTATGCCATTATATCCTGTTAAGTTATCCATCATATATCTGAAACTATGTCATGTTATCCTGTTTAGTTAGGCATCATATATGTGAAATTGTGTCATGCTGTCATGTTTGGTTAGACAACATATATGTGAATTACCACATCTGTCTATCATACAATGTCTGTACGTTCAAAAAAAATTCTTGTTTATCATCCATTTGAATTGGAGGGGATGATGGTTGTATCTAAGGGAGCAAAAACGCATTCTTCACAAAAGACAATGCTGCCCATCGATGCAGATAGAACCATGGTTGTACTGGCCCACAAACTAGACCCACCATAATCGAGACTCTTCCAGATTGCACACTTACATCGTTGGGCAGAGAACCAGCTACAACCCATCTAACACCAACCCCAGCAGATAGTAACCCACTTCTAGTTGACAAAGCACCATGTCCACCACAGAGTACCCCCACACGAGCAGCTTGTAAAGCAACTACAGTGCCCAAAGCACGAAGATCACCACAGCGAACCCAAACTCCACGTTTAAAGTAGAAGAGCAACTGTTCTCAGGTCATATTCCGTAGCTATGGTCCATACTCCTTTGCTGTTGCATCACTGTATTTACTCATACCAACTACTTTCGAATTTGAAGGATCCAATTGAAACTGCAATGGCGCAACAGGTATGTTTTAAACCTATTTCTTTAACTGGATTGTTGTTCTAACTTCTTGCTCTATGTTGATTTCAGTTTCAGTTGTATAAACAGTTATGTTCTCATGTGATGCACATTACAAGTGTTGCCAATGTTGTGTAGCTTCTCACACTTATATTCTGTCTATGCTGCTGTGTCTTAAAAATATATGATTTGAACTGTGTCTCTATCTTGATTTGGCAACATAAACTAGAATGATATGGACAATACAGTGACCATAGTACATAGATATATGTTTGTTTCATGTTGTAAGCCTATCCCCCTTACTACTGAACCGGTTTACCAAAATGAGTTTCGTATACTACATGCTAAACATGTGATGTGTCTGCTTGTTTCTCTTGTAGTATGCGAATAGAATATTGGAGAAGAGCAGCCCACTATGCAATGGTAGAGAAAGTAATGCAGATAAGGTTCAAGATAGTGAGACAGCCCTGTTGGTCTCCAAGAAAGGTGATAAAAACGATCTTGTAGACAGTGAGAAAACCCCACAGTACTGCGTTGATGTAGTGTTCGAGTTATTGGCCAGTACCGCTGGCACAAGCTCTTCGAACTCGCTGCCTGAATCACTTTGGCTTCTTCAGTCTCAGCTACAAGCTGAAAGGCATCAGTCAGATGTGTTGTGGCAAGAAGTCAAAGGACTAAGGAAGTCCCTGTAGAATTCAGATGCATATTTTCTTGTGCAACAACAAGTGTTGGGGGATTTAAGCGCCAAACAAGAGAAAGTTAATAAGCTTGCTAAGCATCTTGCCAGCATTATGGGTACCCATGATATTGTTTCTTGAGCTCTTCTGAAGTGGTTTCAGTTCTGGACTTGTTTTGTTGCGGTGTTTATTTGCACTGGTCGCCAACTTTGACAACTAGTGTATATGATATGCTGCTTTGTTCCCTATATTTGCACTGGTGGCGAACTTTGATGCCCAGTGGATGTAATATGTGTAATAGCCGTGATAGCCTAGCGTAAGTTGCTTGCTTATTTATTTCCTTGTTGTCTTGTTTATTTGTTTGCTTGTAGTCAGTGCATTTCTTTTTCCGCGGTTTGCTAGTGGCCGCAATAACCTATTTTTAAAAATTAGACCACAATAACCATGGGCTACATATTTACTATAGTTACCATGGGGCTCCTACGGGCCGTAGAAACAATGGGCCTTCTACGGGTCGTATCATCAATGGGCCTTCTAGGGGTCGTATGATCAATCGGCCAAACATGGGCCAACAACGGACCGCATTATGGGCCTTAAACGGACTAGTGTTGTAATCATCCGTTCATGGGCCAACCATAACGGGATGTCGTTAATCGGACGTATTTGATGATGCTATGAAAACGGCCTAACGGATTAACGAGCCGACTGTAACCACGGGCTGAATTTGGCCCACAATCAAAAAAGGCCAGTAACAGGTCGTAAGTAACCGAATGCTGGAAATGAGCCCAAGAATAAATGGGCCCTGAGAAGGCTGAAAGATAACATGGGCTTGAAAGGGCCCAATGGAATAATGGGCCATTAATGGGTATAAAGCGGTATACTGTTTATTACGGGCCAGTTTCACCACGGGCCGTTAATGGGCCAAGAGTTACAAAGTGCCTCATATGGGCCGAAAGACGTCATGGGCCAGATATGGGCCGGAAGTTACAACGAGCTAGAATCATATTGGACGACCCAGATGATGCTATTGGGCCTAATTCTGATAGGTCGTAACTGGGCCTAGGTTAGCGGGTTGTAAATGGCTATGTGCGAATTGGCCGTTAACATGCTTTCCGTGGGTGGGCCCGCTATATTTTGACCAAGTCAAACGGGCCAGCCTTTTCACATGAATGGGCCTCTGTTGGGTTGTGCCACGTGTCGACGTATCATTGACGCATTCTGTCCAATGAGTGGATGACATCTGTCCCAATGGTGAGCCGACACATGTTTCCTCCAGCCAATGATAATTTTACACATGGAGAATCCCTATTGGTCCGGGATGTTAACGGGTTATCGGATCCAAACCGGAACCCGATAGCTTAACGGCGACCCATTACGGTGGATGCCACATGTCGGTCACCCTTGATGAAAGCACTTCTATGACGTGCGATTTATCGTCATGGAAGTGGACACTTCCGTGATGATAATATTGGTAATGTCATGGAACACTTCTATGACAGCACTGGTATGACTATCTTGATTCTATCATAAAATTGTCATGGATGTACATGCATGAAAGAAAACGTGACCTACTGTGACAAACACGTATCATCACGGAAGTGTATTTTTTGTAGTGAGTCATACTGCTTACCACCAACGTCTTACTTTGATTCGGCGGTATTATTGGATGAAGCGGCCCGGACCGACAGTACATGACCGCGTTCACGAGACTGGTTCTAACGATGTGCTTTACACACAGGTGGCTGCCTATGCCTATTTCTCCAATTTAGTTCAATCGACTGTGACTACGACTGGTCCTTGTTGAAGGTTAAAACAGCACACTTGACAAAAATCATTGTAGTTTTGATGCGTAGGTAAGAATGGTTCTTAGTATAAGCCTGTAGCAGCCACGTAAAACTTGCAACAACAAAGTAGAGGACATCTAACTTGTTTTTGCAGGGCATGTTGTGATGTGATATGGTCAAGACGTGATGAGTTATACATTTTTGTATGAGATGATCATGTTTTGTAAATTATCGGCAACTGGCATGAGCCTTATGGTTGTCTCTTTATTGTATGAATTGCAAATGCCATGTAATTGCTTTACTTTATCACTATGAGTTAGCGATAGCAGTAGAAGCAATAGTTGGCGTGACGACCACGACACTACGATGAAGATCATGGTGTCAAACCAGTGAATATGGAGATCATGATGATGCTTTGGAGATGGAGATCAAAAGCACAAGATGATGATGGCCATATCATGTCACATATTTTGATTCCATGTGATGTTTATCTTTTTTATGCATCTTATTTTGTTTAGAACGACGGTACCATTATAAGATGATCCCTTACAAAATTTCAAGGTACAAGTGTTCTCCCTAAGTATGCACCGTTGCGATAGTTCGTCGTGCCGAGACACCACGTGATGATCGGGTGTGATAAGCTCTACGTTCACATACAACGGGTGTAAGATAGTTTTGCACATGCAGAATACTCGGGTTAAACTTGACGAGCTTAGCATGTACATACATGGCCTCGGAACACTAGAGACCAAAAGGTCGAGCGTGAATCATATAGCAGATATGATCAACATAAGATGTTCACCATTGAAAACTACTCCATCTCACGTGATGATCGGACATGGTTTAGTTGATTTGGATCACGTGATCATATTAGATGACTCGAGGGATGTCTATCTAAGTGGGAGTTCTTTAGTAATATGATTAATTGAACTTTAATTTATCATGAACTTAGTCCTGATAGTATTTGAAAATTATGTTGTAGATCAATAGCTCGCGTTGTAGCTCCCCTATGTTTTTATATGTTCCTAGAGAAAACTAAGTTGAAAGATGTTAGCAGCAATGATGCGGACTAGGTCTGTCATCTGAGGATTATCCTCATTGCTGCACAGAAATATTATGTCCTTGATGCATAGCTAGGTGACAGACCTATTGTAGGAGCAGATGCAAACGTTATGAACGTTTGGCAAAGCTCAATATGATGTCTACTTAATAGTTTAGTGCACCATGCTTTACGGTTTAGAACCGGTACTTCAAAAACATTTTGAATGCAACGGAGCATATGAGATGTTCCAAGAGCTGAAATTGGTATTTCAGACTCATGCCCATGTCGAGAGGTATGAGACCTTTGACAAATACTTTGCCTACAAGATGGAGGAGAATAGCTCAGCTAGTGAGCATGTGCTTAGAATTGTCTCGGTACTACAATCACTTGAATCAAGTTGGAGTTAATCTTCCAGATAAGATAGTGATTGACAGAGTTCTATACTCACTATCACCAAGCTACTAGAACTTCATGATGAACTATAATATGCAAGGGATGACGAAAACGATTCCCGAGCTCTTCGTGATGCTGAAATCAGCGAAGGTAGAAATCAAGAAAGAGCATCAAGTGTTGATGGTTAAACAAGACCACTAGTTTCAAGAAAAGGGAAAGAAAGGGAACTTCAAGAAGAATGGCAAGAAAGTTGCCATTCCCGAGAAGAAGCCCAAAGCGAGACCCAAGCCTGAAACTGAGTGCTTCTACTGCAAAGGAAATGGTCATTGGAAGCGGAACTACCCCAAATATTTGGTGGATAAGAAGGATGGCGAAGTGAACAAAGGTATATTTGATATACATGTTATTGATGTGTACCTCACTAGTGATCGTAGTAGCCCCTGGGTATTTGATACTTGTTCAGTTGCTAAGATTAGTAACTCGAAACAGAAGTTGCAGAATAAACAGAGGGTGAGGTAATGATGTGTGTTGGAAATAGTTCCAATATTGATATGATCATCATCGCACACTCCCTGTACTTTCGGGATTAGTGTTAAACATAAATAAATGTTATTTGGTGTTTGTGTTGAGCATGAACAAGATTGGATCGTCTTTATTGCAATACTATTATTCATTTAAGTCAGAGAATAATTGTTATTCCGTTTACATGAATAAAACCTTCTATGGTCATACACCCAAGGTGAATGGTTTATTGAATCTCGATCGTGGTAATACACATATTCATAATATTGCAGCCAAAAAGACGCATAATCGATAATGATAGTGCAACTTATTTGTGGCACTGTCGTTTAGGTCATATTGGTGTAAAGCGCATGAAGAAACTCCATGTTGATGGGCTTTTGGAATCACTTGATGCTTGCGAACCATGCCTCATGGGCAAGATGACTAAAACTCCATTCTCCGGAACAACGGAGCGAGCAACTGACTTATTGGAAATAATACATACAGATGTATGCAGTTCGATGAGTGTTGAGGCTCGCAGCGGGTATCGTTAGTTTCTGACTTTCACAGATGATTTGAGCATATATGGGTATATCTACTTAATGAAACATAAATCTGAAACATGTGAAAAGTTCAAAGAATTTCATATTGAAGTAGAGAATCATCGTAACAAGAAAATAAAGTTTCTACGATCTGATTGCGGAGGCGAATATTTAAGTTACGAGTTTGGTCTTCATTTGAAACAATGTGGAATAGTTTCGCAACTCACGCCACCTGGAACACCACAGCATAATGGTGTGTCCGAACGTCGTAACTGTACTTTATTAGATATGGTGCGATCTATGATGTATCTTACCGATTTACCACTATCGTTTTGGGGTTATGCTTTAGAGACAGCTGCATTCACATTAAATAGGGCACCATCTAAATCATTGAGATGACTCCTTATGAACTGTGGTTTGGCAAGAAACCCAAGTTGTCGTTTCTTAAAGTTTGGGGCTGTGATGCTTATGTGAAAAAGCTTCAACCTGATAAGCTTGAACCCAAATCGAATAAATGTGTCTTCATAGGATACCCAAAATAAACTATTGGGTACACCTTCTATCACATATCCAAAGGGAAGACATTCGTTGCTAAGAATGGATCCTTTCTAGAGAAGGAGTTTCTCTCAAAAGAAGTGAGTGGGAGGAAAGTAGAACTTGATGAGGTAATTCTACCTTCTCCCGAATTGGAAAGTACTTCATCACAGAAATCAGTTCCTGTGATTCCTACACCAATTAGTGAGGAAGCTAATGATGATGATCATGAAACTTCAGATCAAGTTACTACCGAACCTCGTAGGTCAACCAGAGTACGTTCCATGCCAGAGTGGTACGGTAATCCTGTTCTAGAAGTCATGTTACTAGACCGTGACGAACCTACAAACTATGAGGAAGCGATGATGAGCCCAGATTCCGCAAAATGGCTTGAGGCCATGAAATCTGAGATGGGATCCATGTGTGAGAACAAAGTGTGGACTTTGGTTGACTTGCCCGATGATCGGCAAGCCATTGAAAATAAATGGATCTTTAAGAAGAAGACTGGCGCCGATGGTAATGTTACTATCTACAAAGCTCGACTAGTTGCAAAAGGTTTTCGACAAGTTCAGGGGGTTGACTATGATGAGACCTTCTCACCCATAGCGATGCTTAAGTCTGTCTGAATCATGTTAGCAATTGTCGCATTTTATGAAATCTGGCAAATGGATGTCAAAACTGCATTCCTAAATGGATATCTCAAAGAAGAGTTGTATATGATGCAACCAGAAGGTTTTGTCGATCCTAAAGGTGCTAACAAAGTGTGCAAGCTCTAGCGATCCATCTATGGACTGGTGCAAGCATCTCGGAGTTGGAATATACGCTTTGATAAGGTGATCAAAGCATATGGTTTTATACAGACTTTTGGAGAAGCCTGTATTTACAAGAAAGTGAGTGGGAGCACTACAACATTTTTGATAAGTATATGTGAATGACATATTGTTGATCGGAAATGATGTAGAATTTTCTGGAAAGCATAAAGGATTGTTTAAAAGGAGTTTGTCAATAAAAGACCTCGGTGAAGCTACTTACATATTGGGCACCAAGATCTATAGAGATGGATCATGACGCTTGATAAGACTTTCGATTAGTACATACCTTGATAAGATTTTGAAGTAGTTCAAAATGGATCAGTCAAAGGAGTTCTTGCCTGATTTGTAAGGTGTGAAGTTGAGTAAGACTCACAGCCTGACCACGACAGAAACATATAGAGAGAATGAAATTCATTCCTTATGCCGCAGCCATAGGTTCTATAAAGTATGTCATGCTATGTACCAAGCTTGTTATGTACCTTTCCATGAGTTTGCCAAGGAGTTACAATAGTGATCCAGGAGTAGATCATTGGACAGTGGTCAAAATTATCCTTAGTAACTAGAGGACTAAGGAAATGTTTCTCGATTATGGAGGTGATAAAGAGTTTGTCATAAAAGGTTACGCCGATGCAAGCTTTGAGACTAATCCAGATGACTCTAAGTATCAATCTGGATGCATACTGAAAGTGGGATCAATTAGCTAGAGTAGCTCCATGTAGAGCATTGTAGACATAGAAATTTGCGAAATACATACGGATCTGAATGTGACAGACCCATTGACTAAACTTCTCTCACAAAGCAAAACATGATCACACCTTAGTACTCTTTGGGTGTTAATCACATGGCGATGTGAACTATATTATTAACTCTAGTAAACCCTTTGGTTCTTGGTCACGTGGCGATGTGAACTATGGGTCTTAATCACATCACGATGTGAACTATCGGTGTTAAATCACATGGCGATGTGAACTAGATTATTGACTCTAGTGCAAGTGGGAGACTGAAGGAAATATGCCCTAGCGGCAATAATGAAGTTGTTATTTTATATTTCCTTGTATGATAATAAATGTCTTTTATTCATGCTAGAATTGTATTAACCGGAAACTTGATACATGTGTGAATGCATAGACAAAACAGAGTGTCCCTAGTATGCCTCTACTAGACTAGCTCGTTAATCAAAGATGGTTGGGTTTCCTAACCATAGACATGTGTTGTCATTTGATGAGCGGGATCACATCATTAGGAGAATGATCTGATGGACAAGACCCATCCATTAGCTTAGCATTATGATTGTTTAGTTTATTGCTATTACTTTCTTCGTGACTTATACATGTTCCTCTGACTATGAGATTATGCAACTCCCGAATGCCGGAGGAACACTTTGTGTGTTATCAAACATCACAACGTAATTGGGTGATTATAAATATGCTCTACAAGTGTCTCCGAAGGTGTTTGTTGAGTTGGCATAGATCGAGAATAGGATTTGTCACTCCGAGTGTCGGAGAGGTATCTCCGGGCCCTCTCGGTAATACATATCATAATAAGCCTTGCAAGCAAATGACTAATGAGTTAGTCACAAGATGATGTATTACGAAACAAGTAAAGATACTTGCCGGTAATGAGATTGAACTAGGTATGAAGATACCGATGATCGAATCTTGGGCAAGTAACATACTGATGACAAAGGGAACAACGTATGTTGTTATGCGGTTTGACCGATAAAGATCTTCGTAGAATATGTAGAAGCCAATATGAGCATCCAGGTTCCGCTATTGGTTATTGACCGAAGATGTGTCTCGGTCATGTCTACATAGCTCTTGAACCCGTAGGGGCCGCACGCTTAACGTTCGATGACGATTTGTATTATGAGTTATGAGTATTTGGTGACCGAAGATTGTTCGGAGTCCCGGATGAGATCACGGACATAACAAGGAGTCTCGAAATGGTCGATACATAAAGAATGATATATTGGACGATGTTATTAGGACACCGTATGAGTTCCGAGAGGTACCGGGCAAATATCAAAGTGTCGGAGGGTTACCGGAACGCCCCGGGGAAAGTTAATGGGCCTCATGGGCCATATTGAAGAGGAGAAGGCAGGCCACAAGAGGTGGCGCCCCCTAGAAGCCCGAACTGGACAAGGGGTGGGGTGCGCGGCCCCCCTTTCCTTCTCCCTCTCCACCTCCTTTCCCTCTTCCTTGAGGAGGAATCCTACTTGGACTAGGAGTCCTAGTAGGACTCCTCTCTTTGGCGCACCCTAGGGCCGGCCGGCCTCCTCTCCCTCCCTCCTTTATATATGTGGACAGGGGGCACCCCAAAAAACACACAAGTTTCTCTTAGCCGTGTGCGGTGCCCTCCTCCACAGATTACACCTCAGATCGTATTGTCGTGGAGCTTAGACGAAGCCTGTGCGAATCACATCACCAACACCGTCGCCACGCCGTCATGCTGACGGAACTCTCCCTCGAGCATCTGCTAGATCAAGAGCTCATGGGACGTCATCGTGCTGAAGGTGTGCTGAACATGGAGGTGGCGTACGTTCGGTACTTGGATCGGTTGGATCGTGAAGACGTTTAACTACATCAACCGTGTTAACATAACGCTTCCGCTTTCGGTCTACGAGGGTACGTGGACACACACTCCCCTTCTCATTGCTATGCATCTCCTAGATAGATCTTGCGTGATCGTAGGAATTTTTTTAAATTGCATGTTACGTTCCCCAACAAACAGAACACAAGGCATCCCTCCGGTATCCGGGGGGTGCATGATCTCATAGTCAAAGCAATATGTATTTTGCATACATGAAAGTAGTAGCAATAAGTTATACAATCAAATGCTAAGCTAATGATTGGGTTTTGTCCATAACATCATTCTCATAATGATGTTATCCCGTTATCAAATGACAACTCATGTCCATGGTTATGAAACCTTAACCATCTTTGATTAACGAGCTAGTCTTGTAGAAGCTTACTAGGGACACGGTATTTGATTATGTATTCACACATGTATTTAGGTTTCCAGTCAATACAATTTCTAACGTGAATAATAAACATTTATCATGAATATGGAAATATAAAATAATAATAACTTTATTATTGTGGGCTTCATGCACTTTACACCAATATGACCTAAACGTCAATGCCACAAGTATGTTGCACTATCATTATCAACTCTGCATCTTTTGGCATCAATATCATGAATATGTATATCACTACAATCAAGATTCAACAAGAATATACCATTCCTCAAGGGTGCATGACCATAAAAGATATTACTCATATAAATACAATAACCCTTATTCTCTAACTTAAATGAATAACCGTCTCGCATCAAACATGATCCAGATATAACATTCATGCTCACGCAGGCACCAAATAACAATTATTTAGGTCTAAAACTAATCCCGAAGGTAGATGTAGAGGTAGCGTGCCGACGGTGATCACATCGACCTTGGAACCATTCCCGACGCGCATCGTCACCTCGTCCTTAGCCAATCTTCATTTAATCCGCACCTCCTATTTTGAGTAACAAATATGAGCAACCAAACCAGTATCAAATACCCAGGCGCTGCTACGAGCACTAGTAATGAACACATCAATAACATGTATATCAAATAGACCTTTGTTCACTTTGCCATCCTTCTTATCAGCCAAATACTTGGGGTAGTTCCGCTTCAAGTGACCACTCCCTTTGTAGTAGAAGCACTCAGTTGCAGGCTTAGGACCAGCTTTGGATTTCTTCGTGGGAGCGGCAACCTATTTGCCGTTCTTCTTGAAGTTCCCTTTCTTTCGTTTGCCCTTTTTCTTGAAACTAGTGGTCTTCTTCACCATCAACACTTGATGCTCCTTCTTGATTACTATTTCAGTAGCGCGAAGAGATCGGGAATTGATTTCTCCATCCCTTGCATATTATAGTTCATCACGAAGCCTTTGTAGCTTGGTGGCGGTGATTGAAGAACTCTGTCCATAACACTCTCAGGTGGAAGAGATATTCCCAACTGAGTCAAGTGGTTATGATACCCACACATTTTGAGTATGTGTTCACTGACAAAACTATTCTCCTCCATCTTGCATCTATAGAACTTTTTGGAGACTTCATATCTCTCAACCCGGGCATTAGCTTGAAATATGAATTTCAGCTCCTGGAACATCTCATATGCTCCGTGAATTTCAAAACATCTTTGAAGTCCCGATTCTAAGTCGTAAAGCAAGAACACACTAAACTATAGAGTAGTCATCAGATCGAGCTTCCCGGACGTCCATAACATCTGCTTCTGCTCCTGCAGTAGGTGCATCACCTAGTGACACATCTAGGACATAATTTTTCTGTGCGGCAATGAGGATAATCCTCAAGTTACACACCCAGTCTGTGTAGTTGCTACCATCATCTTTCAACTTAGCTTTATCTAGGAACGCATTAAAATTCAAGGGAACGGTAGCACGAGCCATTGATCTACAACATAGATATGCAAATACTATCAGGACTAAATTCATGATAAATTAAGTTCAATTAATCAAATTACTAATGAACTCCCACTTAAATTAACATCCCTCGGGTATATCTAAGTGATACATGATCCAAATCAACTAAACCATGTTTGATCATCACGTGAGATGGAGTAGTCATCAATGGTTAACATCTCAATGTTGATCATATCTACTATATGACTCATGTTCAACATTTCGGTCTCCAATGTTCTGTGGCCATGTCTGTACATGGTAGGCTCGTCAAGTTTAACCCAAGTATTCCGCGTGTCTAAAACTGTCTTACACCCGTTGTATGTGAACGTAGAGTTTATCACACCCGATCATCACGTGGTGTCTCGAAACAATGAACTATAGCAACGGTGCATACTCGGGGAGAACACTATTATCTTGAAATTTAGTGAAGCGATCATCTTATAATGCTACCGCCATACTAAGCAAAATAAGATGCATAAAGGATAAACATCACATGCAATCAAAATATGTGACATGATATGGCCATCATCATCTTGTGCTTTTGATCTCCATCTCCAAATCATCGTCATGATCTCCATCATCACCGGCTCGACACCTTGATCACCATTGTTGCATCGTGGTAGTCTAGCCAACTATTGCTTCTATGACTATTGCTAACTCATAGCGATAAAGTAAAGAAATTACATGGCGTTTGCAATTCATACAATAAAGAGACAACTATAAGGCTCCGGACGGTTGCAGATAATTTACAAAACATGATCATCTCATGCAATAACGTATAACTCATCACGTCTTAACCATATCACACCACAACCTGCCCTGCAAAAACAAGTTAGACGTCCTCTACTTTGTTGTTGCAAGTTTTACATGGCTGCTATGGGCTTCTAGCAAGAACCGTTCTTACCTACAGCACAAAACCACAATGGTGATTTATCAAGTTTGTTGTTTTAACCTTCAACAAGGAGCGGCCACAGTCAAGTTCGATTCAACGAAAGTAGGAGAAACAGACACCCGCCAACCACCTTTATGCAAAACAAGTTGCATGTCTGTCGGTGGAACCGGTCTCATGTACGTGGACATGTGAGGTTGGTCCAGGCCGCTTCATATTACAATGCCGCCGAATCAAAATAAGACATTGGTGGTAATAAGTATGACGATCACCGCCCACAACTCTTTGTGTTCTACTCGTGCATATCATCTACGCATAGAACTGACTTATGATGCCACTATTGGGAAACGTTGCATGGAAAATAAAAAAACTACGCGCACGCAATGATCTATCCATGGAGATGCATAGCAACGAGGGGGTGTCTACGTACTCTCGTGGACCATAAGCGGAAGTGTTTCACAATGCGGTTGATGTAGTCGAACTTCTGTGCGGTTCAACCAATCAAGTACCGAACGCACGACACCTTCGCGTTCTGCACACGTTTAGCTCGGTGACGTCCCTCGCCTTCTTGATCCAGCAAGACGCCGAGGTAGTATATGAGTTTCGTCAGCATGACAGTGTGGTGACAGTGATGGTGAAGTGATCTCCTCAGGGCTTCACCTAAGCACTACGGGAATATGATTGGGGGTGTAAACGGTGGATGGGGGCGCCGCACACGGCTAACAATTGATCTTGTTTGTTCTAGGTGCCCCCTCCCTCATATATATAGGTGGGAGAGGCCAAGGAGCGCCCCAAGTAGGTCTGAATCCCACTTGGGCTCCTGCCCTAGTGGGATCCCCCTTTCCTTCTTTTGGAGAGCGGGGAAAGGCAGGGAGGGAGCCCCACTTCCTTTCTCCCATGATAAGGGGAAGGCAGGAGAGGCTAGCCCTCCCCCCTTTCCTTCCCTAGGGCCGGCGGTCAGGGAGTGGGGCGCGACAGCCCCCTTGTGGGATGGTCTATCCCCCCTTGTCCCATTAGGCCCATACTCTCGCCAAGGTTGCCCGGAACCCCTTCCGGTGACCGATAAGTACCTGATACCCTTCGAAACACTTCCGGTGTCTGAATACCATCGTCCTATATATCAATATTTACCTCTCTACCATTTCGAGACTCCTCATCATGTCCGTGATCTCATCCGGGACTCGGAACAACATTCGGTCACCAAATCACATAACTCATATAACATTATATTGTCAACGAACGTTAAGCATGCGGACCCTACGGGTTCGAGAACTATGTAGACATGACCGAGACACCTCTTCGTGTTGGGGAACGTAGTATTTAAAAAAAAATCCTACGATCACGCAAGATCTATCTAGGAGAAGCATAGCAACGAGCGGGGAGAGTGTGTCCACGTATCCTCGTAGACCGGAAGTGGAAGCGTTTAGTAACATGGTTGATGTAGTCAAGCGGCTTCATGATCCAACCGATCCAAGTACCGAAAGTACGGCACCTCCATGTTCAGCACATGTTCATCACAATGACATCCCTCGAGCTCTTGATCCAGTTGAGGATGAGGGAGAGTTCCGTCTGCATGACGGCGTGGCGACGGTGTTGATGATGTGATCCACGCAGGGCTTTGCCTAAGCACTACGACAATATGACCTGAGGTGGAATCTGTGGAGGGGGGCACCGCACACGGCTAAAACAACTGTTAGCTTGTGCGTCCTAGGGTGCCCCCTGCCCCCGTATATAAAGGAGCAAGGGGGAGGCCGGCCGGCCTCATAGGGCACGCCCAAGGGGGGCAATCCTACTCCTAGTAGGAGTTGGACCCCCCCCCTTCCTAGTCCAACTAGGAGAAGAAGGAAGGAGATGGAGAGGAGAAGGAAAGAGGGGGCGCCGCCCCTCCCCCTAGTCCAATTCGGGCTAGGCCCATGGGGGGCGCGCGGCCAGCCCTTGGCTACTCCCTCTCTCTCCCCTAAGGCCCAATAATTCCCCGGTGGTTCCGATAACCCTTCCGGCACTCTGATATTTATCCGGTGGCCCCCGGAACTCATCCGATATCTGAATAACATCGTCCAATATATCATTCCTTATGTCTCGACCATTTTGAGACTCCTCATCATGTACGTGATCTCATCCAGGACTCTGAACAATATTCGGTCATCAAAAACACATAACTCATAATACAAACCATCATCGAATGTTAAGCGTGCGGACCCTACGGGTTCGAGAACTATGTAGACATGACCGAGACACATCTCCGGTCAATAACTAATAACGGAACCTGGATGCTCATATTGGCTCCTACATATTCTACGAAGATCTTTATTAGTCAAACCGCATAACAACATACGTAGTTCCCTTTGTCATCGGTATGTTACTTGCCCGAGATTCGATTGTCGGTATCATCATACCTAGTTCATTCTCGTTACCGGCAAGTCTCTTTACTCGTTCCATGATACATCATCTCGAGACTAACTCATTAGTCATTTGCTTGCAAGGCTTAATATGATGTGTATTATCGAGAGGGCCCAGAGATACCTCTCCGACACTCGGAGTGACAAATCCTAATCTTGATCTATGCCAACACCACAAACACTTTCGGAAACACATATAGAGCATCTTTATAATCACCCAGTTACGTTGTGATGTTTGATAGCACACAAGGTGTTCCTCCTGTATTCGGGAGTTGCATAATCTCATAGTCAGAGGAACATGTATAACTCACGAAGAAAGCAATAGCAATAAAACTAAACGATCATTCTGCTAAGCTAACGGATGGGTCTTGTACATCGCATCATTATCCTAATGATGTGGTTCCGTTGATCAAATGACAACACATGTCTATGGTTAGGAAAGTTAACCATCTTTGATTAACGAGCTAGTCAAGTAGAGGCATACTAGGGACACTCTGTTTTGTCTATGTATTCACACATGTATCAAGTTTCCGATTAATATAATTCTAGCATGAATAAAAGACATTTATCATGATATATAACGAAATATAAATAACAACTCTATTATTGCCTCTAGGGCATATTTCCTTCAGTCTCCCACTTGCACTAGAGTAAATAATCTAGATTTGTAATGATTCTAACACCCATGGAGTCTCGGTGCTAATCATGTTCTGCTCGTGGAAGAGGTTTAGTCACCGGGCCTGTGACATTCAGATTCGTATGTATTTTGCAAATCTCTATGTCTCCCTCCTTGACTTGATCGCGGATGAAGTTGAAGCGTCTCTTGATGTGCTTGGTTCTCTTGTGAAACCTGGATTCCTTCGCCAAGGATATTGCTCCAGTGTCGTCACAAAAGATTTTCATTGAACCCGATGCACTAGGTATTATACCTAGATCAGGTAGGAACTCCTTCATCCAGACTCCTTCATTTGCTGCTTCCGAAGCAGCTATGTACTCCGCTTCAAACGTAGATCCCGCCACGACGCTCTTCTTGGAACTACACCAACTGACAGCTCCACCGTTCAACAAAAATACGTATCCGGTTTGTGACTTTGAGTCTCTGGATCAGTGTCAAAGCTTGAATCAACGTAACCGTTTATGACGAGCTCTTTGTCACCTCCATAAACGAGAAACATATCCTTCGTCCTTTTCAAGTACTTCAGGATGTTCTTGACCGCTGTCCAGTGATCCACTCCTGGATTACTTTGGTACCTCCCTACCAGACTTATAGCAAGGCACACATCATGTCTGGTACATAGCATTGCATACATGATAGAACCTATGGCTGAAGCATAGGGAATGACTTTCATTTTCTCACTATCTTCTGCAATGGTCGGGCATTGAGTCTTACTCAACTTTACACCTTGTAACACAGGCAAGAACCCTTTCTTTGACTGATCCATTTTGAACTTCTTCAAAACTTTATCAAGGTATGTGCTTTGTGAAAGTCAAATTAAGCATCTTGATCTATTTCTATAGATCTTGATGCCTAATATATAAGCAACTTCACCGAGGTCCTTATTCAAGTATCCTTTTATGCTATCCGGTTCTACATTATTTCCAATCAACAATATGTCATCCACATATAATATCAGAAATGCTATAGAGCTCCCACTCACTTTCTTGTAAATACAAGCTTCTCCAAAAGTCTGTATAAAACCATACGCTTTGATCACCTCATCAAAGCGTATATTCCAACTCTGAGATGCTTGCACCAGCCCATAGATGGATCGCTGGAGTTTGCACAATTTGTTAGCACATTTTTGATCCACAAAACCTTCTGATTGCATCATATATAACTCTTCATTGAGATATCCATTTAGGAATGCAGTTTTGACATCCATTTGCTAGATTTCATAATCATAAAATGCAGCAATTGCTAACATGATTCGGACAAACTTAAGCATCGCTACGGGTGAGAAAGTCTCATCATAGTCAACTCCTTGAACTTGTCGAAAACCTTTCGCAACAAGTCGACCATTGTAGACAGTAACATTACCATCGGCGTCAGTCTTCCTCTTAAAGATCCATTTATTTTCAATTGCTTGCCGATCATCGGGCAAGTCAACCAAAGTCAACACTTTGTTCTCATACATGAATCCCATCTCAGATTTCATGGCCACAAGCCATTTTGCAGAATCTGGGCTCATCATCGCTTCCTCATAGTTCACAGGTTCATCATGGTCTAGTAACATGACTTCCAGAACAGGGTTACCGTACCACTCTGGTGCGGAACGTACTCTGGTTGACCTACGAGGTTCAGTAGTAACTTGATCTGAAGTTTCATGATCATCATCATTAGCTTCCTCACTAATTGGTGTAGGAATCACTGGAACTAATTTCTATGACGAACTACATTCCAATTCGGGAGAAGGTACAATTACCTCATCAAGTTCTACTTTCCTCCCACTCACCTTCTTCCGAGAGAAAATCCTTCTCTAGAAAGGATCCATTCTTAGCAACGAATATCTTGCCTTTGGATCTGTGATAGAAGGTGTACCCAACAGTTTCCTTTGGGTATCCTATGAAGACACATTTCACCGACTTGGGTTCGAGCTTACCAGGTTGAAGCTTTTTCACATAAGCATCGCAGCCCCAAACTTTAAGAAACGTCAAATTGGGTTTCTTGCCAAACCACGGTTCATAAGGTGTCGTATCAACGGATTTAGATGGTGCCCTATTTTACGTGAATGCAGCAGTCTCTAAATCATAACCCCAAAACAATAGTGGTAAATCGGTAAGAGACATCATAGATTGCACCATATCTAATAAAGTACAGTTATGACGTTCGGACACACCATTATGTTGTGGTGTTCGAGGTGCCGTGAGTTGTGAAACTATTCCACATTGTTTCAAATGAAGACCAAACTCATAACTTAAATATTCGCCTCCGCAATCAGATTGTAGCAACTTGATTTTCTTGTTACGATGGTTCTCTACTTCACTCTAAAATTCTTTGAACTTTTCAAATGTTTCAGACTTGTGTTTCGTCAAGTAGATATACCCATATCTACTAAAATCATCTGTGAAGGTCGGAAAATAATGATACCCGCTGCGAGCCTCAGCACTCATTGGACCGCATACATCAGTATGTATGATTTCCAATAAGTCAGTTGCTCGCTCCATTGTTCCGTAGAACGGAGTTTTAGTCATCTTACCCATGAGGCATGGTTCGCAAGCACCAAGTGATTCATAATCAAGTGATTCCAAAAGTCCACCACCATGGAGTTTCTTCGTGCACTTTACACCAATATGACCTAAATGGTAGTGCCATAAATAAGTTACACTATCATTGTCAACTTTGCATCTTTTGGCTTCAATACTATGATTATGTGTATCACTACGATCGAGATTCAACAAAAATAGACCACTCATCGAGGGTGCATGACCATCAAAGATATTACTCATATAAATAGAACAACAATTATTCTCTGATTGAAATGAATAACCGTCTCGCAACAAACAAGATCCAGATATAATGTTCATGCTCAACACTGGCACCAAATAACAATTACTTAGGTCTAAATCTAATCCCGAAGGTAGATGTAGAGGTAGCGTGCCGATAGAGATCACATCGACTTTGGAACCATTTCCCACGCGCATCGTCACCTCGTCCTTAGCCAATCTTTGTTTAATCTGTAGCCCCTGTTTCGAGTTACAAATATGAGCAACCGAACCAGTATCAAATACCCAGGCGCTACTACGAGCATTAGTAAGGTACACATCAATAACATGTATATCAAATATACCTTTGTTCACTTTGCCATCCTTCTTATCCGTCAAAACTTGGGGCAGTTCTGCTTCCAGTGTCCAGTCCCTTTGCAGTAGAAGCACTCAGTTTCAGGCTTGGCTCCAGACTTGGGTTTCTTCGTGGGAGTAGCAACTGGCTTGCTATTCTTCTTGAAGTTCCCTTTCTTTCCCTTTCCCTTTTTCTTGAAACCAGTGGTCTTATTAACCATGAACACTTGATGCTCCTTTTTGATTTCTATCTCCGCAGCTTTGAGCATAGCGAAGAGCTCGGGAATTGTCTTCTGCATCCCTTGCATATTATAGTTCATCACGAAGCCTTTATAGCTTGGTGGCAGTGATTGAAGAACTCTGTCAATAACACTATCTTAATCAACTTTGACTCCAAGTTGAGTCATGTGATTGTAGTACCCAGACATTCTGAGCAAGTGTTCACTGATAGAACTATTCTCCTCCATCTTGCAGCTATAGAACTTGTCGGAGACTTCATATCTCTCAACTCGTACATTTTCTTGAAATATTAACTTCAATTCTTGGAACATCTCATACGCTCTATGATGTTCAAAACTTCTTTGAAGTCCCGATTCTAAGCCGTAAAGCATGGCACACTGAACTATCGAGTAGTTATCAGACCGCGTCTGCCAGGCGTTCAAAGCGTCTACATTAGCGGGAGGGGGCTTGTCACCTAGCGGTGCTTCAAGGACATAATTCTTCTGTGCAGCAATGAGGATAATTCTCAAGTTACGGACCCAGTCTGTGTAGTTGCTACCATTATCTTTCAACTTAGCTTTCTCTAGGAACGCATTAAAATTCAAGGGAACGGTAGCATGGGCCATTGATCTACAACAACATAGATATTCAAAAACTACAAGGACTAAGCTCATGATAAATTAAAGTTCAATTAATCATATTACTAAAGAACTCCCACTTAGATAGACATCCCTCTAGTCATCTAAATAATCACGTGATCCAAATCAACTAAACCATGTCCGATCATCACGTGAGATGGAGTAGTTTTCAATGGTGAACATCTTATGTTGATCATATCTACTATATGATTCACGCTCGAGCTTTCGGTCTCCAGTGTTCCGAGGCCATGTATGTACATGCTAGGCTCATCAAGTTTAACCCTAGTATACTGCATGTGCAAAACTGTCTTACCCCATTGTATGTGAACGTAGAGCTTATCACACCCGATCATCACGTGGTTGATACGTCCAAAACGTATCTATAATTTCTGCTTGCTCCATGCCAATTTTGGGTGATATTGCTATGATATTCATACACTTCCATACACTTTTGATCATATTTGGACTAACTTACTAATCCAGTGCACCCCAGTGCCAGTTTCTGTTTTCGGCTGTTTTTGTATTTCAGGTTTTCACATTACGAGAACTGCCAGGAAAAATCCAGAAAAAAAATATAAAAAATCAGCGTTCCAGGAGCTACCGTGCGGCCAAAGTACAGCCGGGGGGGCCCACAGGGGCTCCAGGCGCCCTGTGGGCCCCCCCCGGGCCGCGCCGGGGGGGGGGCACCTGGGGCCCCCGAGGCACCTCCGATGCCCCCCTTTGGCATATATTTAAAGTGTGTCGAGGAAACCCTGATTCCGGAACCTTTTTCTCCAGACGCGATTCCGATCTCCGCCGCCATCGCCATCAAGCTTCGGGGGACCAGAATTTCTGCGCCGGCACCCTGCCGGGACGGGGAAGTGCCCCCGGATTCATCTCCATCGACGTTGCTTCCTCCCTCCATGATGCGGGAGTAGTTCCTCCTCGGGGCTGAGGTTCTTACCAGTAGCTATGTGGTCAATTCTCTCTCCCATGATGTGATCTTCGTTGTGATCATAGGCTATGTTAATCTAAGGTGTTTCCCCTTCCTCTATGTATTCGATTGATGTACTCACTTGTCTCTATCTAGTATAATCCCCGAGACCAAGGTGACAACGGTCTATTGGACATGGATTAGAACAATATTTTCATGAGTGATTTCTTCTCTTGTGTGTTGATTGAAGATTGAGAGTATCTTGGTGCTTGTCTTTGACTATCCTTTAGATATGTTATGGTGATTGTGGGACTCTCTTTGGATGGCCGCGGTGACATTGGGAAATCCTTAGATCGAGAACTACGAACTTTGAGGTGTGCTTTTGTAGCCCTACATAATTCTCGTCCTCTCTTGACCACGAAGGAATGATCTCCGAGTGTGTCCCCTTTGCATGTTTTATGGGAAATGTCATGTGATTCGATTATGTTAATGTTGTTGGGAGTTACCACTAGTGAAAGTATGAACCTTAGGCCTTGTTTCCACCATTGCAATGCCGTTTGTGCTCACGTTTACTACTTGTTTGCTTGCTGCACTTTTTATTACATATTTGTATTACCTTGTTTTGCCATCCATATCACTTGCCATTTAACATCTCTTCGCCGAACTAGTGCACCTATACATCTGACAAGTGTATTAGGTGTGTTGGGGACACAAGAGACTTCTTGTATCTTAGTTGCAGGGTTGCTTGAGATAAACCATCTTCAACCTCTACTTTCCTGAGTTCGATAAACCTTAGGTCATCCACTTGAGGGAAATTGCTACTGTCCTACAAACCTCTGCGCTTGGAGGCCCAACATAGTCTACAAGAGTAGAAGCGTGCGTAGACATCAAGCTATTTCTGGCGCCGTTGCCGGGGAGGTGAGCGCTTGAAGGTATATCTTTAGATCTTGCAATTAAATCTTTTTGTTTCTTGTTTTTATTTCACTAGTTATGTTTATGGAAAACCTTGCTATTGGATCGTTGCTTGCGGGAGGACGCCCCACACTTGTGGTGGTTGCTCCTCCTCCTACTGAAATTGTGCCCTATAAAATACCGGCTGGTATTATCGATCATGTTTTGGCTAATCGTTATGCAGGAGACAGACATCCCGATGAACACTTGCTATATCTGTCACAACTATGTTCATTATTTAAGCTTGCAGGTGTATCGAGGGAGTTTGTCATGAGGAAATTATTTGCCTTGTCACTGAAAGGAAAAGCATTGGAATGGTATAGGCTACTAAATGACTCTCACCTGCTGGAGTGGGAAGAGATCCAGTCTCTCTTTTACTCCAAATTTTATCCTCTTCATGAAGTTTATAAGAATAGGAATTATGTTTATAATTTTTATCCTCATGACGGAGAGAGCATGGCTCAAGCTTGGGGGAGACTGAAAACGTTAATGCTAAAATGTCCTAACCATGGGCTCCCCAAAGATATTATTATTACTAACTTCTATGCGAGGCTCTCTCGACAGGATAAAGATTTGCTCGATGCTTCCTCTATGGGTTTTTTCACAAACGAAAAGATTGATGCTAAATGGGAACTCCTTGAAAGAATTCAACGCAACACTGAAGATTGGGAGATCGACAAAGGTAAAGAGTCAGGTATAATTTATGAGTATGATTGCATTAAGTCCTTTGTTGAAACTACAAGTTTTAATAAGTTTAGTGCTAAGTTTGGGCTTGATTCCCAACTCCTTGTTGATTTCCTCAAATCTTTTGCTTCACATCTTAATATGCCTAAGGAGGATTGGATCAAGCATCATAAACCTTTTAAAGAGACTTGCAAAGAAAATGAAATTGTCCATGATGATTGCAACATGCATGATCCAATTCCTAAAAATGAAGTTTTATATAAGCATGTTAATTTTTGTGGAGTGGATAGACCTTGTGAAAGGCCTATGATTGAAAAAAAGAAGTATTGTAAGCAACATAAGCATGAAAGAACAATCACTTGGGTCAGAGATTTAAATGAAATTGCTAGAGAATTGTGTGACCTTTATCCTTTTACTTGTGAACTTTGCCGTACAGAGGGTCACTTTAATTTTCAATGCATGAACTTTCAAAACATAACTGTTAATCGGTTGTGTGATAACATGATCACCTCTGATCTTTATGATGAGCTTATGTTATTTTTGATGTGTGAAGAGTTATCAGAAAAGACTTCTTGGCTGGATGATAATGCCATAGGAATAAAAAACACTTTGCAAAATTGCCATCTCTATTGTGTTGTTAATTGCCATGAAAATGATTACATAAGTAAGATTAGAAAGGAGGGAACTTTACCAAAGTATAAAAATGTCTCTTATATTTCTGCTAATAAAAAGGAGAGTTTCTCCCAAGTTTCCCCTATTGTTTCTAATGATAAACCAGGATATGTGAAGAAGCTTCATCTCCAACCACCCCCTCCTAAGGTGAAGAAGAAGAAAAAGAAGAGGAGGAGGAGGAGGAGCAAGAAGGAAGAAGAATGGGCATCAACCTGGCCTGAGCATATTCCTCCTATCAACTTTTATCCTAACGGTTGTAAGTTTAAGGAAGAAGGTGAAGTTTATTGCCTTAATTATCATCTTGATGATACGTTCGTAGGTACTATTGAAGATGATTTTGATTATGATATGCATGTTACTTATTGTGATTGGGAAAATGATAATGCTACTTATGATCTTGAAAATCTTTTTGTTACCAACTCTGAAAGTGATGATATGGGAAGCTCTAAGCTTGGGGATGATAGGATTGCAAATCCTATCCCCACTAGTGATGTGATGATTGATAATTCTCTTGCTAGTAAGAATAAAGACAACATGTTTACAAATATAGTTGCTAGCAATGATAATGCTCTTCTCTACCATGATGATGTTATAACTCCAATATATAGTGTTCAAGTTGTTTATGATAGTCCTACTCCCACTATTACCAATGAGAAAGATTATGCTTATGTGGGGAGTGAGAGTACCTTTTTGCATGTGGATCATGGTAACAATGCTTTATGTGATGCTTATATTGTTGAGTTCATCCATGATGCCACTGAAATTTATAATGAGAGAGGGAGGCTTGGTTCTAAATATCTTAATAATAAGAAGTTTCCTCTCTTTATGGTGAATATTTTGAAGTTATGCTTGTTTTGCCTTCCTATGCTAGTTGCTTCGTGCTTCAATGAATTATTCTACTGCAATATTCCTATGCATAGGAAGCATGTTAGGCTTAAATGTATTTGGCATTTGCTTCTTGATGCCCTTTTTTGTTCTTCAGCTCTTATTCTTACAAGAGCATCATTAAAGTCCTATGCCTAGCTTAAAGGCATAAAAGAAAGCGCTTTTGGGAGGCAGCCCACATGAATAAATTTTTATATTTTGCTTTTGTTGTGTCTTGATGTTGTTTACTACTGTAGCATCATCATTGTATCTTTACTTTTCATATTTGTGCCAAGTATAGCCTCTGATTGCTAGAAAGTTCAAAAGTTGTGAGGTGCTGTCCAGGAAACAGATTCTGTCCTTGGATAGAAAAATTCGTATAAAATCACCAGGTCATCTTTTTGGTCTGAATTTTTTCGACAGCGTTTTTTATATAATTGTCTTTCGTGCGTCTGTTCTGAGTTTTTTTATTTGAGTTGCAGAAGTATCCCGAACAGATCAATTACTACCTATTGTTCTGTTTTTCACAAATTCTGTCCTGTTTTGCCTTTCCTTCATTTTGCAAATCAAGAGCTTGTTTTTTCTTTGCAAAAAACCTTTTGGCAATCTTGAGAAACAGTAGAACTTCAAGAATATCTTTATTTCCAGAAAGGTATAATTATTTTATTAAGGGTACTAACCTCGCTAATCAGATTATGATGAGTTATGTATGAAGGGAGTTTTCAAGTGTGCGAGGGAAGATGATAAAAAAGATTCAGGAGTGTCAAGAGCTCAAGCTTGGGGATGCCCCCGTGCACCCCCAAGTAATATTCAAGGAGACTCAAACGTCTAAGCTTGGAGATGCCCCCGTGCATCCCCTTCTCCATCAACATTATCAGTTCGTCTTTCGTTCCACTATATTTTTATCACTTCATGTGTTATGTGCTATGCTTGGAGCGTCTTGCTTCTAGTTTTCTTTTTAGTTTTTCATAACGAGTCGGAACTCAGCATTCTTTATGTGGGAGAGAAACACGCTCCACTTCTACCTAGAACATAACATAGAATTTTCATGTCTATCTATGCTGTGTGTGTTCTTTGTCTTTTAATAGCTACTATCATGCTCTGCTCTTAGTATTCATGCTTATCTTTTCAAAGAGCTTTTGTTTAGTTGGTTGCTTGAACTCTCTTTAATTACCATGCTCACCTTATTAAGAGAGTTTGCTTCCGTTGCATTGGTTAATGTGTCTATGATAAAGATGCTACTTTCATGATGGTGCTTAGTAGTTCAGGTTTTCTTTTGGTTAATCTCAAATAGCTGGGGGGTTCCCAATGTGTTATTGGAGTACCAACTTGGTTTGTTTGCCTATGATATGGTATGGTTTAGTAATATCTTCCTTCGAGAATTTATTTTGATTGACTTGGCGTATGCTCACGCATATTTAAGACTGTAAAGAAAGTCTGTCAAGCCTTGATGATCTTTTATTTCTAAGTAGCGATATAACTACCATGCCTGATTCAATATTGCTTTGTCGCTCTGCATGATTATGACCGTCATTGCTCTCTTAGTTGGTCGCTCCCAGTCTTTTGCTAACCTCCACCTGTACTAAGAACTAACCATGCAATACATAGCTCATGGGAAAGTAGCCTAAAAACTATTGTGGTAAAGAATATGTTGCCTATGTATCTTATTTCTTATGAGTTGCTTGCTGAGCGGTAACCATGTTTCTGGGGACGCCATCAACTGTCACACTTTTGTTGAATATCATGTGAGTTGCTATGCATGTTCGTCTTGTCTGAAGTAAGGGTGATTTACCGTGGGTTGAATTAATATGCATATTATTAGAGAAGAACATTGGGCCGCCAACCAAAGCCATGCATCATGGTGGAAGTTTTAGCTTGGACCTTAATCCTCAATCTCTCATGAGAATATGCTTATGCATTAAAGAGGAGTCCATCATCTATTTTCTATGTTGTCCCGGTATGGATGTCCTCAAGTTGAGATCTATCAAAAACGAGAAATCAAATGCGATCTATCTCCTTGGACCTTTGTACAGGTGGCATAGAGGTACCCCTTTGTGACACTTGGTTAAAACATATGTAATGCAATGATAACCCATGGGAATCCGAGCTAATTAGGACAAGGAGCGAGCACTATTAGTATTCGATGCATGAGGCTTGCAACTTATAGGATGTTTTATGCATGACACATATGAAGTACTACTACCGTTGACACAATTGCTTCCATGTTCTCAAAATGAAAAGCTTTAGCACTTAACCTTTCTTTTACCTTTATGTTAAAGCACCAACTACTGAGAGCATGATTGTCATTCTGAGTGTAATGTGCATTGTCCCAAAGTAGCATTGTCTTTTGCATGATTGTGATATCGTTTATTCTGAAATGATTGTATCTAGTCATCACTTAAACCTTGAAGGTGCCCCTGCATTTATGTTTTGCATCACTAAAGGGGGCAAGCTAGATATCACTTTGTCATATTTGCACATCATGTTCATTGCAAATCTTTTTGATGTTTCAGTTTCATGTTGTAAAACTTTCAGTCATTTGTGATTTTCTCTTGAGGCAACTTAATTAATTTAGAATCATTGTCTCAATAAGCTTTTGTCATATGACTATGAAAAAGTCCTATATGGTTAATAGCATGTCACCATAGAAATTATTCTTGTTATCATTTACCTACTCGAGGACGAGCAGGAATTAAGCTTGGGGATGTTGATACGTCCAAAACGTATCTATAATTTCTGCTTGCTCCATGCCACTTTTGGGTGATATTGCTATGATATTCATACACTTCCATACACTTTTGATCATATTTGGACTAACTTACTAATCCAGTGCACCCCAGTGCCAGTTTCTGTTTTCGGCTGTTTTTGTATTTCAGGTTTTCACATTACGAGAACTGCCAGGAAAAATCCAGAAAAAATATATAAAAAATCAGCGTTCCAAGAGCTATCGTGCGGCCAAAGTACAGCCGGGGGGGACCCACAGGGGCTCCAGGCGCCCTGTGGGCGCCCCCCCCTGGGCCGCGCCGGGGGGGGCCTGGGCCCCCCGAGGCACCTCTGGTGCCCCCCTTTGGCATATATTTAAAGCGTGTCGAGGAAACCCTGATTCCGGAACCCTTTTCTCCAGACGCGATTCCGATCTCCGCCGCCATTGCCATCAAGCTTCAGGGGACCAGAATTCCTGCGCCGGCACCCTGCCGGGACGGGGAAGTGCCCCCGGATTCATCTCCATCGACGTTGCTTCCTCCCTCCATGATGCGGGAGTAGTTCCTCCTCGGGGCTGAGGTTCTTACCAGTAGCTATGTGGTCAATTCTCTCTCCCATGATGTGATCTTCGTTGTGATCATAGGCTATGTTAATCTAAGGTGTTTCCCCTTCCTCTATGTATTGGATTGATGTACTCACTTGTCTCTATCTAGTATAATCTCCGAGACCAAGGTGACAGCGGTCTATTGGACATGGATTAGAACAATATTTTCATGAGTGATTTCCTCTCTTGTGTGTTGATTGAAGATTGAGAGTCTCTTGGTGCTTGTCTTTGACTATCCTTTAGATATGTTATGGTGATTGTGGGACTCTCTTTGGATGGCCGCGGTGACATTGGGAAATCCTTAGATCGAGAACTACGAACTTTGAGGTGTGCTTTTGTAGCCCTACATAATTCTCGTCCTCTCTTGACCACGAAGGAATGATCTCCGAGTGTGTCCCCTTTGCATGTTTTATGGGAAATATCATGTGATTCGATTATGTTAATGTTGTTGGGAGTTGCCACTAGTGAAAGTATGAACCTTAGGCCTTGTTTCCACCATTGCAATACCGTTTGTGCTCACGTTTACTACTTGTTTGCTTGCTGCACTTTTTATTACATATTTGTATTACCTTGTTTTGCCATCCATATCACTTGCCATTTAACATCTCTTCGCCGAACTAGTGCACCTATACATCTGACAAGTGTATTAGGTGTGTTGGGGACACAAGAGACTTCTTGTATCTTAGTTGCAGGGTTACTTGAGAGAGACCATCTTCAACCTCTACTTCCCTGAGTTCGATAAACCTTAGGTCATCCACTTGAGGGAAATTGCTACTGTCCTACAAACCTCTGCGCTTGGAGGCCCAACATAGTCTACAAGAGTAGAAGCGTGCGTAGACATCAGTGGTGTCTCCGCACGACGAACTGTTGCAACGGTGCATACTCAGGGAGAACACTTATACCTTGAAATTTTGTAAGGTATCATCGTATAATGCTACCGCCGTACTAAGCAAAATAAGATGCATAATAAGATAAACATCACATGCAATCAAAATATGTGACATGATATGGCCATCATCATCTTGTGCTTTTGATCTCCATCTCCAAAGCATTGTTATGATATCCATCGTCACCAGCTTGACACCATGATCTTCATTGTAGCGTCATGGTCGTCTCGCCAACCATTGGTACTACTACTACTATCGCTATCTCATAGTGATAAAGTAATGCAATTACATGGCTTTCGCAATTCATACAATAAAGAGATAACCACAAGGCTCCTTGTAACATCCCAAATTTTCAATTTGGAATGTTATACATTAGATCATTATGCATATCATATTTTCTTGCTTTTGGTGATCCGAGAAAATCCTAAGCAACTCAAGGACCCTCGGAGAGAGTTGGGGATTTCTAAATTTTCATATTTGAGGTTTCTCAAATTTTGAAAATAGGATCGTTTGATTTTATTTATTTTTCTTCAAGTATTTCTATCATAAAGATTTGAGAGAGGGAGTAAAATGACTCTCCCAAAATAAAGAAATACGGAAGATTTAATAAAAATATCAAACAAGTTTTATTTGGAGTTTATTTGGATTTTATTTGAATTAGGCAAAAATGCATGTTTTCAAAAATGCATTTTAGTGCCAAGAAAATGTTCATCTTGTTCTAAATATTTTATTTAGACGGTGAAAATTTGTTTTGGCAATTTCTAGATTTTATTTTATTTTCTAGAGTTATTTTAGCGCCGGCGTATAATTAAAAAAAAGTAGGAGACCGACCCGACTGGGCCGAAGCCCAGCCGAGCAGGCCCGTCGCCGCTCGCCGCCTTCCTCGCGTCGACGCCGTGGCCGCATCGGACTCCACCGCCGACCGCCATGGCCTTGCCCCCTCCCCAAGCCAGCACCCCCCCTCCTATATAAAGCCAGCACCCCCTCCAACCACCGCCGCCGCACCGCGCCCCTCGCCGCAAGCCGCCGCCGCCGCTGCCGCCCCTCGCCAGCCCCACCGCCGCGCCAGCAAGCCGCCGCCGTGCCAGCACGCCGCCGCCGCTGCCGCCTCCTGCCGCCACCCCGCAGCAGCCCCGCCGCCGCCCGCCATCGCCGGAAGCCGCCGCCGGTGGCACTTCCCGACGTGGTAGCCGCCGCCGGTTTTCTCCAGAAAACCGTTGGTTTTTTTAAGAACCCTAGTCGTTTTTTTAGAATCGGTTTTATTAGATCGGTTTTCTGTTTTATTTTCTGGTTTAGTTAAGTAGTAAACGTTCACTAGTTCATTCGTTCTAACGAACGAATTCGTCGTTTAGTCTCAGCTGACGAACGTCTGTTCGTTAAGCTGTTTTAGTTTTCTTTTCCGCAGTTATTTTCTGATCACGATCTCTGATCCGATCTTCGTTTTAGTTTAAATTTTCGCTCGTTTATCGGAATCAGGCGATTCAAGCGCCTGGAGTTTCATCTCAAAATTCTCTTTTCGTTTAACCTAGTCGCTCAAGCATTTGCCTCAGCTAAATTTGGACCTAGGTTCAGATTGGTTCGGTAGTTGTTTCTCTTTCGCCGTTTGTCTTTCGTTGTTTCTTCTTTTGTCGTTTCTTTTGCAAACCGGAGTTCTTAAGTTGAACTTTCTGGTTAGATATCCAATTTGAGTTTTACCCGTGCATTAGTTAAGTACTTATTGTGTGCTTGTTTGTTTGCGATAGAGTACCCGGAGTGCGCCGCTTGCTACTTTGAATCTCTAGGTTTTGCGGATCATCAGCAAGGCAAGTAACACTTTGATCATACTTTCCAATTACCCAGTTTTCATTGCATTAGTCAACCCCTCACACATTGCATGAGTAGGATTAATTAACTTGTGGGACTGGGAAGTAGATTGAGGTAGTACCCATTACCTGCATTACATTCAAACCTTTGGGAGTTACTTCTAGGTTTGCTGTTAGGACATGCTATGCTCGTAGACGTGGATTGGGTGAGTGTATCCATGACAGATGTGAGTTTGTTAATTAATGGTTCAACTTAAGGTGGCAACATTAAAACACATTTGGGTGGATTGAGGCATCTGGGTATTCTAGGGATTGCCTGTTTTTGTTTTGAACCGCCACCCAGGCTCAAAGGGATCATGAGATTATTCATACTAGAAACTTCCGTGTACAGCCACAATGCTATTATGGGATCTAGCATAGTATGAGTAAGTCGTGCGAACATCTACAGTGGTGGACTAGCAGATGTAGGGGATGTAGGTTGGTATGGTTCACCCGGTCGTAGGTGCTAGTGCTTCTGAAAGACTGTGTCTCGGTCATCCGTTTCTCAAACATCATGCAGTGCGAGAAATCAAACGGAGGAGATCGGGTCTTGTGGGAAAAAGTGCACAAACCTCTGTAGAGTGTACAAACTGATCATGATTAGCCGTGTCCCCGGTTACGGACGTCTTGAGTATCTAGTACTTGAATATCATGTGAATCTCATCATGTTACTCTAATTAATATTGTTGGGTTTGATGATGAACTTTAATTGGGGTTGAGAGGATGTCTATCTTCTCAACGATGTTTCAACTACCACGATAGTTAATTAAAATTTATTCCTTTGTAGTAGGGAAAAACTGGCTTTACGCAAAAACTGTAACCATAGAGCTTTCCACCAGCCATATTGCATATAGCATAGCTTTACTTTCATTGCTCTCTTGTGTTACTTTGCCAGCATATTCCATGTGCTGACCTGTTTTCGGGCTGCAACGTTTCATGTTGCAGACTTTTCAGACGACGAGTAAGGTTCCTTTTTGGTCGTGGTTCTATACTCAGTGATGACGTTGGATTTGATGGACTCACTTATCTTCCAAGCCTTCCACTGTTATCGTGTTCGATGGCCTTCAGCCATTTTTATTGTAATAAGTTCATCGTTGGAACTATCGATGTAATAAGTGTGTGATTGCTACTCTGTTATAAATCCTTCAAGTACTGTGTGTGTCAGCATTACTGATCCAGGGAGGACATTGATGCACAGAGATCAGACTGTTTGAGGTCTGGTCGCTACAAGATGGTATCAGAGCACACGCTGACTGTAGGACACGACCATTAAGCTAAAGCCCTAGAGCACTATTCACTCTTCTCTTTTTTGAGTCCTCATCTTTTCTACTCTTTTAGGATGGTGGATGCAAAGAACAAGTTCATGCAGCCGGATGACGATACACCATTTGGACGACACCTGAAGGAAGTCACCAGATATCTAAACATCGGACTACCAAGTTTCACCGGAACCTACAATGCCACTCTACCTGAGGAGGAGCGTTGGCTGATTCAAGCTCAAGTTCCAGGAAGGACGTTCAAGCCCGTCACCACACTCATAGCATTTTCCTTTAATGCGCCTACATGGAGCCTAGGCAGGAGCATGGCAGCCCACATCGCTATGGGAAGGATCGGAGAAGTCTACAAGCAGGAGCTAAAGGACACCATCTACTAGATTTGTGGACGCCGAGATGAAAATTGGGACATGATCAGCACTCGGAAGGATAGATCCATTGCAGCCTTCATCCAGGAGTTGAACCACCACATTCATCGCCAGGAACACCAGATGTGTGCAGGGATGATAGATTTGAAGAAATCCCTAAAAAGGAATTTGGAGCTAGAGGAAGAACTCAAGTCTACACGCGACGGATATGAGGAGGAGATGCTAATACTTGTGGAGAAGAATGATGACTTGACACGGAAGCTAGGGATACTCATGGGAGAATAAGACGAGGAAGAAGAACCCAGGAGATTCCACCGGAAGACTACATTATCATCAACGACACGGATTCGGAACCCGATGATAGCAAAGATGAAGACTATGAAGATGAAGCTGGAGCAGATATCATGGAATCCTCTATCGATCAAAATTTCTAGAAGACCTTCCCTTGACTAGTAGTTTTTCCATTTAATAGACTTAGAGCACTTTTGTAACGATTATATCCGTGCAAGCCCTTGTTTGAAATTGATTTTGGTGTGATGAATTGTGTGTTTTGCCTCATGAGCATATGGGTAGTGATTTTCCCTTAGACCTCAATTATGTTCTAATCTCTTCCCTCTACACCTATCAGATGCCTCCAAGACGTGAGCCCGGATTTGAGTTTCCCCCTGAGCTCACCCAGTTGATCCAACAGCAGAACACCCTGATGCAACTACTTGTCCAGAATACTCAGAACAACCAGAACAACAACAACAACCCTCCACCACCACCACCCGTGGACAACCTGACACGTTTCTTAAGGTTGCAACCACCAGTGTTTGCTAGCAGCATCGAACCAATAGTGGCTGATGACTGGCTACGCAAGAATGGAAGGGATTTGACCACCGCCAATTGCTCGGATGCTGAGAAGGTGCGATTTGCCGCACACCAATTGTCTGGACCAGCCGCAGCATGGTGGGAGAATTACACAGCCACTTACCCCATAGCCAATCTGACTTGGGATCAGTTCCAGCAAGCTTTTCGTACCGCCCATGTCTCAACTGGAGCTATGAGTATGAAGAAGCAGGAGTTTCGTAACTTGCGCCAAGGCAACCGTACTATGGCTTAGTACGTGGATGAGTTTAGTACCCTATCTCGTTATGCCCCAGATGATGTTGCCACAGATGCCGCTAAGCAGGAGAGATTCATGGAAGGGCTGAATGATGAGATGAGTGTACAGTTGATGGTGGCAACTTTCAATAACTACCAGGAGCTGGTTGATCGCACCCTAATGATTGAAAGGAAGCATCAACAGATTGAAAGTCGCAAGAGGAAGTATGGGCAAGGAAGGTATAACTCTGGAGCACAGCAGAAGCCCCGTTTTACCCCTAAAACGGTAGGACAGTTTCAACATACCCATGGAGGAGGTAGCTCTCACAACCATAATGGCCCTAAGAATGGAAATGGGAATGGAGCAAATGGTAACCAGAGCCGCCCTACACCGTCCACACCCACCAAGAAGGATTTCAGCCATGTCACTTGTTTCAAGTGCGGGAAGAATGGACATTATACCACTGACTGCCCAGAAGCCAAGAATGGGAACGGCAATGGAAGCACCACGAAGAAGCCCAACCCCTTCAACAAAGGACAAGTAAATCACGTTAGCGTGGAGGAGGTTGAAGCTCAGCCAGATGCAGTAATAGGTAAGTTTTTAGTTAAGTCCTTTACTGCACTCGTTCTTTTCGATACTGGTGCATCGCATTCATACATTTCAAGGGGATTTGTGGATAAGTATAAGCTGCCAACCCAAGCCCTTAGATCGCCCATGTTAGTAACCTCACCAGGAGCGGAGTATATGGCTAAGTTATGGTGTGATCAGTTGTCATTAAGGATTGGTAACTACATTTTCCCTTCGGACCTAATAGTATTGGAATCTCAAGGACTGGATGTGATATTAGGCATGGATTGGTTATCTAAGTATGAAGGGAATATTTAGTGTGCCAGTAAGTCCATTTTGCTTACTACGCCAGAAGGAAGAAGGATCAAGTATGTATCCCGGCATGAGCCGAAGAGGAACAGATTAAATTCCCTATCAGGAGTTGTTCAGGAGGAAGTACCAGTGGTGAAAGATTTCCCTGACGTATTTCTAGAAGAACTGCCAGGAATGCCACCTGACAGAGATATAGAGTTTTTGATTGAGCTTTTGCCAGGCACCGGGCCAATTTCTAAGAGACCATATAGGATGCCCGCAAAGGATTTGGAGGAAATTAAGAAACAGATTAAGGAGTTACTGGATAAAGGATTTATACGCCCAAGTTCTTCACCTTGGGGTTCGCCAGTACTTCTAGTGGAGAAGAAGGATGGATCGTTAAGAATGGTTGTTGATTACCGAGGTTTGAACGAAGTAACGATCAAGAACAAGTACCCACTGCCGATGATCAATGATATGTTCGATAGATTGCAAGGAGCTAAGGTATTTTTCAAGATCAATCTGCGATCAGGGTACCATCAATTGAAGATCCGAGAGCAGGATATACCTAAGACGGCCTTTACCACCAGGTACGGGTTGTACGAGTATACCATTATCTCTTTTGGTCTGACTAATGCACCGGCATATTTTATGAACCTGATGAACAAAGTGTTTATGGAGTATTTGGATAAGTTCTTAGTAGTGTTCATAGATGATATATTGATCTTCTCAAAGGATGAAGAGGAGCATGCAGAGCATTTGCGTTTGGTATTGGAGAAGCTCAGAGAACATCAGTTATATGCCAAGTTTAGCAAATGCGAATTTTGGTTGAAGGAAGTCGGATTCCTAGGACACGTTATATCTGGAGAAGGAATAGCAGTAGATCCCGCCAAGGTGGACACTGTGACCCATTGGGAAGCACTCACAACAGTTGGAGAGATCAGGAGTTTTCTTGGACTCGCAGGATACTACCGGAGATTTATCGAGAATTTCTCAAGGATTGCAAAGCCAATGACGGAGTTGTTAAAGAAGGACACCAAGTTTAATTGGACGGAAGAATGTGAGGCCAGTTTCCAGGAATTAAAGAAACGTTTGGTCTCATCACCTGTGTTGATTCTGCCAGATCAACATAAGGATTACGAGGTGTACTGCGACGCTTCACGTCGAGGACTTGGAGCAATTCTTATGCAGGAAGGAAGAGTTGTTTCATATGCTTCACGACAACTGAAACCTCATGAGTTGAACTATGCCACTCATGATTTGGAGTTAGCAGCCGTAGTGCATGCGTTGAAGATGTGGAGACATTTTCTTATTGGAAACCATTGTAAAGTATATACGGATCACAAGAGTTTGAAGTATATATTCACTCAGAAGGAGTTGAATCTCAGGCAAAGGAGATGGCAGGAACTCATTAAGGATTGCGACATGAGATTGCATTATCATCCCGGAAAGGCTAACGTAGTAGCTGATGCGCTAAGCCGCAAGAGCCATGTCAATACCCTAATGACGGAAGAGTTTCCAAAGGAGTTAGCCGAGGACTTACGAGAACTACGTTTGGAGATAGTTCCGAGAGGCTATGTAGCAACACTAGAAATCCAGTCTACCCTGATGGATAAAATCCGAGAAGCTCAGAAAGCTGACAAAGAGGTTGTCTCTATAAAGGAGAGGATGAGCGAAGGAAAAGCTAAAGGATTTCGTGAGGATGAACACGACACCTTATGGTTTGAGGACCGCATTTATGTGCCTAATGAATCGGAGATCAGGAAGTTGATTCTACAGGAGGCCCATGATTCACCATACTCGATTCACCCAGGAAATACTAAGATGTATTTGGATTTGAAGGACATTTTCTGGTGGACCGGTATGAAGAAGGATATTGCGGAGTATGTAGCAGTTGGTGATGTATGTCAGAGAGTGAAGGCAGAACATCAAAAGCCGGCAGAATTGTTACAACCATTGCCAATACCTGAATGGAAGTGGGATAAGCTAGGTATGGATTTTATTACGGGACTACCCAGAACTCGTTCTGGCTATGACTCAATTTGGGTCGTAGTCGATCGTTTAACCAAGGTAGCTCATTTCATCCCCGTAAAGACTACCTATACCAGTGCAAAGTTGGCAAAGATATACATGACCCGAATTGTATGTCTGCATGGAGTTCGGAGGAGCATCGTATCAGATAGAGGAACACAGTTTACCTCAAAGTTCTGGAATCAGTTACATGAAACTTTGGGTACCAGGCTAGAGTTTAGCACAGCTTTTCACCCGCAGACAGATGGACAGACTGAAAGAGTCAATCAGATTTTGGAGGATATGCTGAGAGCCTGTGCACTAGATTATGGATCTAGTTGGGACGACAATTTGTCGTATGCCGAGTTTTCTTACAACAACAGTTATCAATCCAGTTTGAAGATGGCCCCTTTCGAAGCGTTATACGGAAGGAGGTGTAGGACTCCGTTGTCGTGGGACGAAGTTGGAGACCGACAGTTGTTTGGACCATATTTGATCAAAGAGTATGAGGAGAAGGTGAAGTTGACTCGAGACAGACTGAAGGTAGCTCAGTCCAGGCAGAAAAGTTATGCAGACTCGAAACATAAGGAGATAACCTATGAGATCGGAGACAGAGCATACTTGAGATTATCGCCCCTGCGAGGAGTCAAACGTTTCGGAGTTAAAGGGAAGTTGATGGCTTCTCGCCCCTCGTTGGTTACCCCAAGTGGAAGATGTAGCGTAGCGGCAAATTTCCCTTGGCAAAGATACCAAGGATCGAATCCCGTGAGACTCCGAGGGTCGACAAGTAGGTGTCAATGGCGCCAGACTTAGCGGTTGACGGGACCTGCACACAGTTACAGATAACTTTGCTCCCAACGAGTACAGAGAGGTTGTCAATCCCTCCGGCCTTGTTGTTTACAAAGTATCAAACACAAGAGATAATAATGATAGCTATGACTGCAACTAGGAAATAAAAACAGGAAGTAAATAGAAGGTGTGATTAGCGGTGGTAATATGGACCGGGGTCCCATGATGTTCACTAGTGATGTCTCTCTCCCAAAAGACGATAAAACAGCAAAGCGAGGTAAACAAATTACAGCTGGGCAATTGACAGGATTACGTGCGCAAACCAATGCTAACTATGCTGCAAAGAAAGGTAGAGGCTCAAAAGCATGGGCGGTACGCCAAGGCAAGTAGACCGGAATCCGTCTGCATCTACTACTAATCATCCACCTTGAGATATCTATCCAGAACATCTCGCTGGTATTAAGTTGCGAATCCCACCCAAAGTGTAAACTCAAAGCAACAGACAACTGCATTAAAAGAACTTTGCATAAAGTAAACAATCCTTGCACCCGCAAGTACAAGCACCGTTGTTTTCTCCCTTGTGGCAACAACACATCCCCTATACCCATGTTTCTGTCACTCAAGCTAGTCATCAGGGGGCATGAACCCACAATCAAGCATAACGCTCCCTCTTGGAGTTACTACCTACTACTTGGCCAAAGCAATAAACAGCAACGGAGAACATGCAAGAATTAGTCAAGAAGAAAGATATAAAAGAGGTGAATCAAATATATTACTCAAACACAATCTGAACATAGTCTCATAATCCATCAGATCCCAGCAAACTCAGCAAAGCAACAGCAGAAAGATTACATATGTGCCTCGATCATGTAGGGCAGCTCACGAGGTCTAAACCATGAAGAGCAAAGAGGGGAGGAGAACATCACATAGCTACTGATCATGGACCCATGGTCCAAGGTGGACCACTCACGACTCATCCGGGAAGCGTCCATGGTGGTGGAGAAGCTCCCGGTGGTGGTTCTCCCCTCCGGCAGGGTGCCGGGAAGAGTTCTCCTGATGCTCCCGATCTTGGAAGCGCTGCGGCGGCGGAACAGAGGCGAGATCGCGAAAAAGGGTTCTGTCCTCCAGGGTTTCGGGACGAGAGGGATATATATGCGAAGGGGGGCAGCCAGAGGCGGAGCAGGGGCCCCAGGCGCCCCCCTGGCGCGGCCAGGGGTGGGGCCGCGCCAGGTGGCCGCCTGGGCCTCCCCTGGCTCCCCTCAGGCCCATCTTTGGTTCTTCGCGAAGCTTCCTGTACGCTGATTTTTCCTATATTTTTCCTGGAATTTTTGGAGCACTTTTAATATGGGGGAAACCTGAAATAGAAAAACAGCAGAAAACAGGAACTGGCACTATGGTGCACTGAGTTAATAGGTTAGTCCAAATATGATCAAAAGTGCATGGAAGTGCATCAATATCATAGCAATATCACACAAAAGAAGCATGGAGCAAGCAGAAATCATAGATACGTTTTGGACGTATCAACATCCCCAAGCTTAATTCCTGCTCGTCCTCGAGTAGGTAAATGATAACAAGCATAATTTCTGTGGTGACATGCTATCAACCATATAAGAACTTTTTAAGTAAAGCAATCAAGGCATGTAATTCAATTCAAGTCATAACAAGCAAGAGTCTATATTAGCATTGTAACAAGCAACATAAGAACATAAAGGTGCAAGAGCTCTCGCTGTCCGTGACTCGAATGTCTCCAAATGGTGTTTGTGTGCAAGAAAGGGGATAGGGATATACGAGAGAGAGTAAAACATAGTTTTTGTATTGTTGAGAACTTAATCTACTAAAGTTTCACACTTGGTCTTCTTTGGAATCTTATCTTGACTCATCCCCAGACCACTAGCCAGGTACAAGTCAAAATGATCCACTCCCTTTCGATATTTTGAGCACTCATGCAATGGATGAGCGTAAGCAAGAAATTGACACTTAGGATGGCAAAGAGAGAAAAATGATGAAGGGGGAAGACAAAAAAAGGTGTGAAAGGCTCACATCAATGAGGACAATCATAGGCGAGAGAAAGCCAAATGATAGATATGATGTGAGGAGTAGGGATTGCCATGCAACGGATGCACATATGAGCTAAGGTAAGCTCTCCAATGGAACTAGTGGGGGTGCATCCAACTTGCTCGCTCAAGAAGACCTAGAGCTCTTTTGAGGAGGCTCATCATTGGAATATACAAGCCAAGTTCTATAGTGTGAAGGTCCCCACATAGCTATATGCATGAATGATAATCTCTATGGAGTACAAGGTATAAGATGGAGTACGAGTGTGGATCTCTCAAAAGGAATAGTAGTGTGCCCCCTTCTCTCTTTTTATTTCTTTTTCTCTTTTTCTATTTTTATTTCTTTGTGGCCTCAATGGCTATTTCTATTTAACTCCCATTTGTCCTCTTTGGGATCTTTTGATTTTGTCCTCTTTGGGATCTTTTCCTCACTTTAGGGGCAACACTCTATATATTACAAGAAGTATAGAAGATCTTTCACACTTTACAAAAGTACTCAACATAAAGAAAATGAAACTATCATGATGTATGCAAATGTATGCCTCTGCCGGTGTAGCAGGATATGCAATGATACTAGCGCGTCATGTAGCAATGATTAGGGCAAGGCCCAACTAGCATGCGGCTCATCGATCAAGCAAAAGGCATGTATGACATGAAGATCAAGTCATGAGAAGATGGATATTGCATGGCAATGTATCTCGGAAAGGCTATGGAAATGCCTTGATAGGTAGGTATGGTGGCTGTTTTGAGGAAGGATATAATGAGGCTTATGATGACAGAGCGTATCGTGCCAAGGATTTGGATACACCGGCGAAGTATGCGCCAACTCTCGAGGTGAGAAAGGGCAATGCACGGTATCGAAGAGGCTAGAAAAATATGGCTAGGTGGAAGTGTCAACTTTTGAATACTCACATTAGTCCGAAGAACTCATGCACTTATTATCGGTAACTCTCAATCTAATTAGGAGGTTCACAAAGAGACAAGTACCTCGAGGAGGAGTGTATGGGAGTTTGGTTATCCTTGCGCATCCTCGACTCATGGTACGTGAGTGTACTCTAATATTCGATCCCTCCAAAGATTAGTGATCCATCTAGTAGCTAAAGTTCTCAACTATTTTGTAGGTTTTCCAAAATAAACACGGATTGCCCAAAATACGACATCTATCTAATAGGCTAAAGCTCTTGACACCAAAAGTTCAGACATTACTCATGGCAATACCTCAAAACTATTGCAAGTTACTACTAAAATTAAATAGCAGCCTCAATTACCTACTTTAAGTTAAGACACACAACTTAGTGCAACAGGCAAACTTTCTTAACAAGATAAACATGAAAACTCAAGAGAGTTCAGCAACCAACTAAACAAAAGCCCTTTAAAAATAAAAGCATGAAAACTAAGAGCTAAACATGACAGCAGCTATGGAAAGACAAAGAACACACACAGCAAAGATAAGCATGAAAATCCTATGTTGTGTTCTAGGTTGAAGTGGAGCGTGTTTCTCTCCCACACAAAGAAAGTTGGGTTCTAACTTGTTATGAACAGCAAGCAAAGCTAAAGAAAACTAAAAAGGAAACCAAGAGCGAGACGCTCCAAGCATAGCACAAAACGCATGAAGTGATAAGAATATAGTGGAACGAAAGACGAACTGATAATTGTTGATGGAGAAGGGGATGCATGGGGGCATCCCCTAGCTTAGACGCTTGAGTTTTCTTGGCGGTGCACGGGGGCATCCCCAAGCTTGAGCGTTTGACCCTCTTGAATCTTCTTTTATCATCTTCCCTCGCACACTTGAAAACTCCCTTCATACACAACTCATCATAATCTGATTAGCAAGGTTAGTACCCACAATAAAATAATTTTTCCCTACTGGAAATAAAAATAATCTTGAAGAGCTACTGTTTCTCAAGATTTCCAAAAGGTTTTTGCAAAGAAAAAGCAAGCTCAAGGTTTGCAAAACGAATAAAAGGCAAAACAGGACAGAATCTATGAAACACAGACCAGCAGGTAGTAAATAATTTTTTCGGGGCACTTCTGCCACTCAAATCAAAAAACTCAGAAAAGATGCTCGAAAGCCAATTGTATAGAGCACGCTGTCAAAAAAATTCAGATCAAAAAGATGATCTGGTGATTTTATTCGAATTTTTCTGTCCAAGGACAGAATCTGTTTTCTGGACAGCACGTCACAACTTTTGAACTTTCTTGCAATCGGAGGCTAAACTTGGCACAAAGCTGAAAAGAAAAGATACAATGATGATGCTACTGTAGTAACAAACATCAAGACACAACAAAAGCAAAATAAAACCTAATTCGTTGTGGGCTGCCTCCCAAAAGCGCTTTCTTTTATGCCTTTAAGCTAGGCATGATGCAAAATGATCAAGTTGTATCAATTGAACCATCATCAAGATCATCAAAAAGCTCTTCAATAGTACAACTAGTCTTAAGAGGACTTTCAAATAAAGGCCTAATAAAGATACTTCTAGGGAGAAAACCAAAAGGTGGAAAGTCAATGGGAGATTCATTTATAAATTTATCAAAGAGAGGTATTTCTTCCAAAGTCTTCACAGTTTCAACCCCTTTGGCAATAGATGGATTACTTTTGGAACGAGGAGCCTTTGGAACGTAAACGAACTTAGGTTCCTTCTTTGCCGGAGTTTCTACCTTTTGGCTTTGATTGAGGAGAAAGTAGTTCCTAAAGTGTCAAAGATTTCCTCAATCTTGTCTATCCTAGAAGAATCCAAGTCATGGAATTTGATGGTCTCCAAAGTTTTGAGAATTTTATGCATGGAGCTATCAAGCCTATTCAAATTCCCTTGGATCTTACGGTCCAACTCATTTATCTTATTAATGCTTGGCATCTCTAGCTCTATCTTTTCAAGTTTTTTCATAATGTGAGCAGGGTAATGTCCTCTTGAATGCTAACAACGGGGGGATTTCCAACAAGATTTTCCATAATACTAAGAGATTCCCAAACTGGGGCTTCTAGGAAATTTCCATTGAGAGCAGAATCTAGAATAAACCTATTCCAAGAAGTAATTCCAACATAAAAATTTCTAAGCAGGATAGTAGTAGATTGCTTCTTGGTGGCTCTTTTTTTAGAATCATTAATTCTATACCAAGCATCTTTTAGACTTTCACCACCTCTTTGTTTAAAGGTGAGCCCTTCTGCCTCACCAAAGGCAAAAGGACCAGACATAATGCCAAATAAAAGCAAGATAACTATTTTTGTGATTTTTGGTAAGGGACACTAAAGCAAAAACTGAAAGGTAAACTAACAAGACTAAAAAGCAAAGAAAAAAGATAGCGTGCAACTCCCCTATCTTGAAGAGTGGAGTCCCCGGCAACGGCGCCAGAAACTTGCTTGATGGCTTCTCGCCCCTCGTTGGTTACCCCAAGTGGAAGGTTGAGATGTAGCGTAGCGGCAAATTTCCCTTGGCAAAGATACCAAGGATCGAATCCCGTGAGACTCCGAGGGTCGGCAAGTAGGTGTCAACGGCGCCAGACTTAGCGGTTGACGGGATCTGCACATAGATACAGATAACTTTGCTCCCAACGAGTACAGAGAGGTTGTCAATCCCTCCGGCCTTGTTGTTTACAAAGGATCAAACACAAGAGATAATAATGATAGCTATGACTGCAACTAGGAAATAAAAACAGGAAGTAAATAGAAGGTGTCATCAGCGGTGGTAATATGGACCGGGGTCCCATGATGTTCACTAGTTATGTCTCTCTCCCAAAAGACAATAAAACAGCAAAGCGAGGTAAACAAATTACAGTTGGGCAATTGACAGGATTATGTGCGCAAACCAATGCTAACTATGCTGCAAAGAAAGGTAGAGGCTCAAAAGCATGGGCGGTACGCCAAGTCAAGTAGACCAAAATCCATCTGCATCTACTACTAATCATCCACCTTGAGATATCTATCCAGAACATCTCGCTAGTATTAAGTTGCGAATCCCACCCAAAGTGTAAACTCAAAGCAACAGACAACTGCATTAAAAGAACTTTGCATAAAGTAAACAATCCTTGCACCCACAAGTACAAGCACCGTTGTTTTCTCCCTTGTGGCAACAACACATCCCCTAAACTCATGTTTCTGTCACTCAAGCTAGTCATCAGGGGGCATGAACCCACAATCAAGCATAACGCTCCCTCTTGGAGTTACTACCTACTACTTGGCCAAAGCAATAAACAGCAACGGAGAACATGCAAGAATTACTCAAGAACAAAGATATAAAAGAGGTGAATCAAATATATTACTCAAATACAATCTAAACATAGTCTCATAATCCATCAGATCCCAGCAAACTCAGCAAAGCAACAGCAGAAAGATTACATATGTGCCTCGATCATGTAGGGCAGCTCACGAGGTCTAAACCATGAAGAGCAAAGAGGGGAGGAGAACATCACATAGCTACTGATCATGGACCCATGGTCCAAGGTGGACTACTCACGACTCATCCAGGAAGCGTCCATGGTAGTGGAGAAACTCCCGGTGGTGGTTCTCCCCTCCGGCAGGGTGCCGGGAAGAGTTCTCCTGATGCTCCCGATCTTGGAAGCGCTGCGGCGGCGGAACAGAGGCGAGATCGCGAAAAAGGGTTCTGTCCTCCAGGGTTTCGGGACGAGAGGGATATATATGCGAAGGGGGGCAGCCAGAGGCGGAGTAGGGGCCCCAGGCACCCCCCTGGCGCGGCCAGGGGTGGGGCCGCGCCAGGTGGCCGCCTGGGCCTCCCCTGGCTCCCCTCTGGCCCATCTTTGGTTCTTCACGAAGCTTCCTGTACGCTGATTTTTCCTATATTTTTCCTGGAATTTTTGGAGCACTTTTAATATGGGGGAAACCTGAAATAGAAAAACAGCAGAAAACAGGAACTGGCACTGTGGTGCACTGAGTTAATAGGTTAGTCCAAATATGATCAAAAGTGCATGGAAGTGCATCAATATCATAGCAATATCACACAAAAGAAGCATGGAGCAGGCAGAAATTATAGATACGTTTTGGAAGTATCAGAAGTTAGCCCCGAGATTTGTGGGACCTTACCGTGTTTTGGAACGCATGGGAGAGGTTGCCTACAAGTTGGAATTGCCCGAAGGATTGTCAGTTGTGCACGACGTGTTTCACGTTTCGCAGCTTAAGAAGTGCCAAGCGGAGATTGCCGATTTACCGCTTAGAGACACAGTACCCCTGGAAGCGATTCAGTTGGACAGTGATCTGACCTACGAGGAGAAGCCTGTTAATATCCTCGAATTTTCAAGCAGAGTTACCCGCAGCAAGGTTATCAAGTTTGGCAATGTTCAGTGGAGTCACCACACCGAGGAAGAAGCCACCTGGGAACGAGAAGATGACCTACGCAAGGACCACCCTCACCTATTTTCTAGCCAACCCCAATCTCGAGGGCGAGATTTATCTTAAGGGGGGTAGGTTTGTAACATCCCAAATTTTCAATTTGGAATGTTATACATTAGATCATTATGCATATCATATTTTCTTGCTTTTGGTGATCCGAGAAAATCCTAAGCAACTCAAGGACCCTCGGAGAGAGTTGGGGATTTCTAAATTTTCATATTTGAGGTTTCTCAAACTTTGAAAATAGGATCGTTTGATTTTATTTATTTTTCTTCAAGTATTTCTATCATAAAGATTTGAGAGAGGGAGTAAAATGACTCTCCCAAAATAAAGAAATACGGAAGATTTAATAAAAAGATCAAACAAGTTTTATTTGGAGTTTATTTGGATTTTATTTGAATTAGGCAAAATTGCATGTTTTCAAAAATGCATTTTAGTTCCAAGAAAATGTTCATCTTGTTCTAAATATTTTATTTAGACGGTGAAAATTTGTTTTGGCAATTTCTAGATTTTATTTTATTTTCTAGAGTTATTTTAGCGCCGGCGTATAATAAAGAAAATAAAAAAGTAGGGGACCGACCCGACTGGGTCGAAGCCCAGCCGAGCAGGCCCGTCGCCGCTCGCCGCCTTCCCCGCGTCGACGCCGTGGCCGCATCGGACTCCACCGCCGACCGCCATGGCCTTGCCCCCTCCCCAAGCCAGCACCCCCCTCCATCCACCGCCGCCGCACCCCGCCCCTCGCCGCAAGCCACCGCCGCCGCGACGCTAGCCCCGCCGCCGTGCCGAGCCGCCGCCGCCGTGCCTAGCGGCCGCCGCCGCTGCCGCCCCTCGCCAGCCCCGCCGCCGCGCCAGCACGCCGCCGCCGCTGCCGCCTCTCGCCGCCACCCCGCAGCAGCCCCGCCGCCGCCCGCCGGAAGCCGCCGCCGCCGGCAGTTCCCGACAAGGTAGCCGCCGTCGGTTTTCTCCAGAAAACCGTTGGTTTTTTTAAGAACCCTAGTCGTTTTTTTAGAATCGGTTTTATTAGATCGGTTTTCTGTTTTATTTTCTGGTTTAGTTAAGTAGTAAACGTTCACTCATTCGTTCGTTCTAACGAACGAATTCGTCATTTAGTCTCAGCTGACGAACGTCCGTTCGTTAAGCTGTTTTAGTTTTCTTTTCCGCAGTTATTTTCTGATCACGATCTCTGATCCGATCTTCATTTTAGTTTAACTTTTCGCTCGTTTATCGGAATCAGGCGATTCAAGCGCCTGGAGTTTCATCTCGAAATTCTCTTTCCGTTTAACCTAGTCGCTCAAGCGTTTGCCTCAGCTAAATTTGGACCTAGGTTCAGATTGGTTCGGTAGTTGTTTCTCTTTCGCTGTTTGTCTTTCGTTATTTCTTCTTTTGTCGTTTCTTTTGCAAACCGGAGTTCTTAAGTTGAACTTTCTGGTTAGATCTCTTATTTGAGTTTTACCCGTGCATTAATTAATTACTTATTGTGTGCTTGTTTGTTTGCGATAGAGTACCCGGAGTGCGCCGCTTGCTACTTTGAATCTCTAGGTTTTGCGAATCATCAGCAAGGCAAGTAACACTTTGATCATACTTTCCAATTACCTAGTTTTCATTGCATTAGTAAACCCCTCACACATTGCATGAGTAGGATTAATTAACTTGTGGGACTGGGAAGTAGATTGAGGTAGTACCCATTACCTGCATTACATTCAAACCTTTGGGAGTTACTTCTAGGTTTGCTGTTAGGACATGCTATGCTCGTAGACGTGGATTGGGTGAGTGTATCCATGACAGATGTGAGTTTGTTAATTAATGGTTCAACTTAAGGTGGCAACATTAAAACACATCTGGGTGGATTGAGGCATCTGGGTATTCCAGGGATTGCCTGTTTTTGTTTTGGACCGCCACCCAGGCTCAAAGGGATCATGAGATTATTCATACTAGAAACTTCCGTGTGCAGCCACAATGCTATTATAGGCTCTAGCATAGTATGAGTAAGTCATGCGAACATCTACAGTGGTGGACTAGCAGATGTAGGGGATGTAGGTGGGTACGGTTCACCCGGTCGTAGGTGCTAGTGCTTCTGAAAGACTGTGTCTCGGTCATCCGTTTCTCAAACATCATGCAGTGCGAGAAATCAAACGGAGGAGATCGGGTCTTGTGGGGAAAAGTGCACAAACCTCTGCAGAGTGTACAAACTGATCATGATTAGCCGTGTCCTCGGTTATGGACGTCTTGAGTATCTAGTACTTGAATATCATGTGAATCTCATCATGTTACTCTAATTAATATTGTTGGGTTTGATGATGAACTTTAATTGGGGTTGAGAGGATGTCTATCTTCTCAACGATGTTTCAACTACCATGATAGTTAATTAAAATTTATTCCTTTGAAGTAGGGAAAAACTGGCTTTACGCAAAAACTGTAACCATAGAGCTTTCCACCAGCCATATTGCATATAGTATAGCTTTACTTTCATTGCTCTCTTGTGTTACTTTGCCAGCATATTCCATGTGCTGACCTGTTTTCGGGCTGCAACGTTTCATGTTGCAGACTTTTCACACGATGAGTAAGGTGCCTTTTAGGTCGTGGTTCTATACTCAGTGATGCCGTTGGAGTTGATGGACTCACTTATCTTCCAAGCCTTCCGCTGTTATCGTGTTAGATGGCCTTCAGCCATTTTTATTGTAATAAGTTCATCGTTGGAACTATCGATGTAATAAGTGTGTGATTGCTACTCTGTTATAAATCCTTCAAGTACTGTGTGTGTCAGCGTTACTGATCCAGGGATGACACTGATGCACAGAGATCAGACTGTTTGAGGTATGGTCGCTACACTCCTGCCGGTTGCCGATAATTTACAAAACATGATCATCTCATACAATAACGTAGAACTCATCACGTCTTGACCATATCACATCACAACATGCCCTGCAAAAACAAGTTAGATGTCCTCTACTTTGTTGTTGCAAGTTTTACGTGGCTGCTAAGGCTTCTAGCAAAAACCGTTCTTACCTACACATCAAAACCACAATGATTTCTCATCAAGTGTGTTATTTTAACCTTCAACAAGGACCGGGAGTAGTCACACTCGATTCAACTAAAGTCGGAGAAACTGACACTCGCCAGCCACCTATGTGAAAAGTACATCGGTAGAACCAGTCTCATGAACGCGGTCATGTAATGTCGGTCTGGGCTGCTTCATCCAACAATACCGCCGAATCAAAGTATGACATGCTGGTAAGCAGTATGACTATCAACGCCCACAACTCTTTGTGTTTTACTCGTGCATATCATCTACGCATAGACCTGGCTCATGATGCCACTGTTGGGGAATGTAGTATTTCCAAAAAAATCCTACGATCATGCAAGATCTATCTAGGAGAAGCATAGCAACGAGCGGGGAGAGTGTGTCCACGTACCCTCGTAGACCGAAATCGGAAGCATTTTGTAACGTGGTTGATGTAGTCGAACGTCTTCACGAACCAACCGATCCAAGTACCGAACGTACGGCACCTCCGTGTTCAACACACGTTCATCATGATGACGTCCCTCGAGCTCTTGACCTAGTTGAGGATGAGGGAGAGTTCCGTCAGCACGACGGCGTGGCGACGGGGTTGATGATGTGATCCACGCAGGGCTTCGCCTAAGCACTACGACAATATGACCTGAGGTTGAATCTGTGGAGGGCGGCACCGCACACGGATAAACCAACTATTAACTTGTGTGTCCTAGGGTGCCCCCTGCCCCCGTATATAAAGGAGCAAGGGGGAGGCCGGCCGGCCTCATAGGGCGCGCCCAAGGGGGGCAATCCTACTCCTAGTAGGACTTGGACCCCCCCCCCCCCTTTCCTAGTCCAACTAGGAGAAGAAGGAAGGAGAGGGAGAGGAGAAGGAAAGAGGGGGCGCTGCCCCTCCCCCTAGTCCAATTCGGACTAGGCCCATGGGAGGGCGCCCAGCCAGCCCTTGGCTGCTCCCTCTCTCTCCCCTAAGGCCCAATAAGGCCCATTACTTCCCCAATGGTTCTCATAACCCTTCCGACACTCCGATATTTATCCGATGACCCCCAGAACTCATCTGGTGTCCAAATAACATCGTCCAATATATCATTCTTTATGTCTCGAACATTTTGAGACTCCTCGTCATGTATGTGATCTCATCCGGGACTCCGAACAATCTTCGATCATCAAAAACACATACCTCATAATACAAACCGTCATCGAACGTTAAGGGTGCGGACCCTACGGGTTCGAGAACTATGTAGACATGACCAGACACATCTCCGGTCAATAACTAATAGTGGAACCTGGATGCTCATATTGGCTCCTACATATTCTACGAAGATCTTTCTTGGTCAAACCGCATAACAACATACGTTGTTCCCTTTGTCATCCGTATGTTACTTGCCCCAGATTCGATTGTCGGTATCATCATACCTAGTTCAATCTTGTTACCGGCAAGTCTCTTTACTCGTTCTGTAATACATCATCTCGAGACTAACGCATTAGTCATTTGCTTGCAAAGCTTATTGATGTGTATTACCGACAGGGCCCAGAGATACCTCTTCGACACTCGAAGTGACAAATCCTAATCTTGATCTATGCCAACACCACAAACACTTTCGGAAACACCTGTAGAGCATCTTTGTAATCACCCAGTTACGTTGTGACTTTTGATAGCACACAAGGTGTTCCTGCAGTATTCCGGAGTTGCATAATCTCATAGTCATAGGAACATGTATAAGTCACGAAGAAAGCAATAGCAATAAAACTAAACGATCATTCTACTGAGCAATGGATGGGTCTTGTCCATCACATTATTCTCCTAATTATGTGATCCCGTTGATCAAATGACAACACATGTCTATGGTTAGAAAACTTAACCATCTTTGATTAACGAGCTAGTCAAGTAGATGCATACTAGGGACACTCTGCTTTGTCTATGTATTCACACATGTATCAAGTTTCCGGTTAATACAATTCTAGCATGAATAAAATACATTTATCATGATATATAAGGAAATATAAATAACAACTTTATTATTGCCTCTAGGGCATATTTCCTTCACTCCGTTCAGTAACCAATAGCGAAACCTAGATGCCCATATTGGCTCCTACATATTCTACAAAGATCTTTATCGGTCGAACTGTTATGACAACTGATACGTCTCCAATGTATCTATAATTTTTTATTGTTCCATGCAATTATTTCTGATGTTTTGGATGTTTAATGGGCTTTGTCATACACTTTTATATTATTTTTGGGACTAACCTACTAACCCAAAGGCCCAGTCCAGATTACTGTTTTTTTGCCTATTTTAGGGTTTTACAGAAAAGGGATATCAAACGGAGTCCATACGGAATGAAAACTTAGGGAGATATTTTTTTGGAGAAAATCACGCACGGCAGACTTAAGAACCACGAAGTAGGGGCCACGAGGTGCCCACGAGGGTGGGGGGCACCCCCCCTAGGGCGCGCCCCCTTGCCTCGTGGACCCCTCGTGAGGCCCCCGGTGTCCTCCTTCCTCCTATATAAGCCTACGTACCCCGAAATCATCAAAACAACATAGAAAACCCTAGTTCCACCACCATAACCTTCTGTTCCCATGAGATCCCATCTTGGGGCCTCTTCCGGAGCTCCACCGGAGGGGGATCCATCACGGAGTGCTTCTATATCATCATCATCGCCTCACCATGAGTTGTGAGTAGTTTACAATAGACCTTCGGGTCCATAGCTAGTATCTAGATGGCTTCCTCTCTCTCTCTGGATCTCAATACAAAGTTCTCCTCGGTCTTCGAGGAGATCTATTCGATGTAATCTCTTTTTGCGGTGTGTTTGTCGAGATCCGATGAATTGTGAGTTTATGATCAAGATTATCTATGAGAAATATTTGGTTCTTTTCTGAACTCTTTATGTGTGCTCATAATATCCTTGCAAGTCTCTTCGAATTATTGGTTTGGTTTGGCCTACTAGATCTATAGTTCTTGCAACGGGAGAAGTGCTTGGCTTTGGGTTCAATCTTGTGGTGTCCTTTCCCAGTGACAGTAGAGGCAGCAAGGCACGTATTGTATTGTTACCATCCAGGATAAAAAGATGGGGTTTATATCATATTGCTTGAGTTTATCCCTCTACATCATGTCATCTTGCTTAAGGCATTACTCTGTTCTTATGAACTCAATACACTAGATGCATGCTGGATAGCGGTCGATGTGTGGAGTAATAGTAGTAGATGTAGGCAGGAGTCGGTCTACTTGTCTCGGACGTGATTCCTATATACAATGATCATGCCTAGATAGTCTCATAATTATTCCCTTTTCTATCAATTGCTCGACAGTAATTTGTTTACCCGCCGTAGAATATCGCTATCATGAGAGAAGCCACTAGAGAACACTATGGCCCCCGGGTCTATTCTCAACATATCAATCTACATCTACTTTAGTTTTTCCGCTTTTACTTTCTGTTCTTATAATAAAAAATACCAAAAATATAAACTATCATCTTTATCAAATCTCACTTTCGTAAGTGACCGTAAAGGGATTGACAACCCCTTATCGCGTTGGCTGTGAAGTTCTTATTTGTTTGTGCAGGTGCGAGGGACTCGCGCGTGGTCTCCTACTAGATTGATACCTTGGTTCTCAAAAACTGAGGGAAATACTTACGCTACTGTGTTGCATCTCCCTTTCCTCTTCGAGGGAATACAACCCAAGCTCGAGAAGTAGCAAGAAGAATTTCTGGCGCAGTTGCCGGGGAGGCTTACGCAAAAGTCATATACCAAGTACCTATCACAAACCCTTATCCTTCGCATTACATTTTTTCCTCTCGTTTTCCTCTCCCCCACTTCACCCTTGCCGTTTTATTTGCCCTTCTTTTGCCGTGTGTTTATCATTCGCTTGCTTCTTGTTTGCTTGTGTGTGTTGCTTGCTTGCTTGCCCTCATGTCTGAGATGGGGGACGATTATATCGAGAAGGGTAGTAATGTCGAGGGCAATGTCTATGTTGACCCCCCGGATGAAGCTACCACTTTACATATCAAGAAGTTTTGGGTTGGTAGTGGTAATATCATTGGAAAAGGAGTTCTTCAAGACTTCTTTACTTGTGCCGGTGCTTTGCCCACTATGGGTGGCTCTATTCTTCACAAAACTAGTAGCCTTGCGGATGTTGTATCTATGCTTATAGTAGAAATTGAAAGGTAATTTATCCATATGCATCCCTGAACATAGGGAATATGAGATGAGCTTTCGCGACATATCATATCATTATGGCATTCCCTAGATCTATCCATGTATCGTGCCTAGCTAGGGGCGTAAAACGATAGCGCTTGTTGGGAGGCAACCCAATTTTATATTTTTTTTGTTTTTTCTGCTGTTAGGGAATAAATATTGCATCCAGTTGCTGTTTAGATGTGGTTTTGTGTTTTGTTTAGTGTTTGTGTAAGTAGAACCTTTGGGAAGACTTGTGTGAAGTTTATGTGATATTGCTGTGAAAAACAGAATCGTTAGCGCTCGCTAGAATGGTCATCAGATTTTACTGGACCGTGCTATTTAGTTGATTCTTTTTGCAGATGATTAGTAGACAAATTCCTCACGTTTACCAATTTAGTTTGAATTTTTTTGAGTTACAGAAGTATGCGGAACCTGCAGGTTACTACAGACTGTTCTGTTTTTGACGGATTCTGTTTTTCCTGTGTTGTTTGCTTATTTCAATGCATCTATGAGTAATATTGGGAAGTATGAACCATAGAGAAGTTGGAATACAGTAGGTTTAACACCAAAATAAACAAAGAATGAATTCATTGCAGTACCTTTGAGTAGTGGTTTGCTTTCTTATACTAACGGAGCTCACGAGATTTTTGTCTAAGTTTTGTGTTGTGAAGTTTTCAAGTTTTAAGTATTGCTTTGATGGACTATTGAACAAAGAGTAACAAGGGACTAAGCTTGGGGATGCCCATGGCACCCCAAGTAAAATTCAAGGACAATCAAACGCCTAAGCTTGGGGATGCCCCGGGAAGGCATCCCCTCTTTCGTCTTCATCCATCGGTAACTATACTTGGAGCTATATTTCTATTCACCACATGATATGTGTTTTGCTTGAAGCATCTTGTATAATTCGAGTCTTTGCTTGTTATTTTTCCACAATTATCCTTGCTGGACACACCTATTTGAGAGAGTTAAATATGGCCTAGGAATTGATAGAACACTCTATGTGCTTCACTTATATCTTTTGAGTTGAATAGTTTGTGCTCTAGTGCTTCACTTATATCTTTTAGAGCACGGTGGTGGTAATATTTTGAAGATATTGTTGAACTCTAATGCTTCACTTATATCCTTTAGAGAGTCTATTAAAACAGCATGGTAATGTGCTTAGGCTATAAAACTAGTCTTCACATGATAGACATCCAATATCAATGTAGTAAACAAATTCACACTAAGTGCATTGAATATGATGAGAAGTTGGATTCTTGATAATTTTTTTGAGATATGAGGATAATGATATTAGAGTCATGCTAGTGGAGTTATTATGAAATTGAGAAATACTTGTGTTAAGGTTAGTGATTCCCGTAGCATGCACATATGGTGTACCGCTATGTGACGAAGTTAGAGCATGAGGTATTTGTAAAGTGCCAACCTTTGTGTGGAGGTCGGGGGCGCGCGATGGTTAACTCCTACCAACCTTCCCCCTAGGAGCATGCGTTGATTGCTTTGTTTTGATGACTCGTAGATTTTTGCAATAAGTATATGAGTTCTTATGACTAATGTTGAGTCCATGGATTATACGCACTCTCACCCTTCCACCATTGCTAGCCTCTCTTGTACCGCGCAACTTTCGCCGGTACCATACACCCACTATATATCCTTCCTCAAAATAGCCACCATATTATTCCTCAAAACAGCCACCATACCTACCTATCATGGCATTTCCATAGCCATTCCGAGATATATTTCCATGCAACTTTCCACCGTTCCATTCATATGACACGCTTCATATTCTCATATTGCCATGCACGATCATGTAGTTGACATCGTATTTGTGGCAAAGCCACCATGCATAATTTTCCATACATATCACTCTTGTTTCATTGCACATCCCGGTACACCACCAGAGGCATTCATATAGAGTCATACTTTGTTGTAGTATCGAGTTGTAATATCGAGTTGTAATGAAAGTGTGATGATCGTCATTATTAGAGCATTGTACCATGGGAGGAAAGGCTAAATCAATAAAGCCCCTCCACACAAACAAGGCCAAATAAAAAAAGAAAGGCCCAAAAAAAGAACAAAAAAGAGAAAAAGAAAAGAAAAGGGGACAATTGCTACTACCTTTTTTTCCACACTTGTGCTTCAAAGTAGCACCATGTTCTTCATGATAGAGAGTCTCTTGTTTAGTCACTTTCATATACTAGTGGGAATTTTCATTCTAGAACTTGGCTTGTATATTCCAACGATGGGCTTCCTCAAATGCCCTAGGTCTTCGTGAGCAAGCAAGTTGGATGCACACCCACTAGTTTCTTTTGTTGAGCTTTCATACATATTTAGCTCTGGTGCATCCGTTGCATGGCAGTCCCTACTCACTCACATTGATATCTATTGATGGGCATCTCCATAGCCCGTTGATACGCCTAGTTGATGTGAGACTATCTCCCTCCTTTTTTCTTCTTCTCCACAACCACCTCTCTATTCCACCCATAGTGCTATGTCCATGGCTCACGCTCATGTATTGCGTGAAAGTTGAAAGGTTTGAAAGAATAGAGTATGAAAACAAGTGCTTGGCTGAAATTGGGGTTGTGCATGATATGAATATTTTGTGTGATGAGGAGGAGCATAGCCAGACTATATGATTTTGTAGGGATAACTTTCTTTAGCCATAGTATTTTGAGAAGATATTATTGCTTTGTTAGTATGCTTGAAGTATTATTATTTCTTATGTCAATATAGACTTTTGTCTTGAATCTTTAAGATCTGAACATTCATGCCACAATTAAGAGAAATACATTGAAAAACTATGTTGGTTAGCATTCCACATCAAAAATTCTGTTTTTATCATTTACCTACTCGAGGATGAGCAGGAATTAAGCTTGGGGATGCTTGATACTTCTCCAACGTATCTACAATTTTTGATTGTTCCATGCTATTATTTATGATGTTTTGGATGTTTAATGGGCTTTGTAATACACTTTTATATTATTTTTCGGACTAACCTACTAACCCAAAGGCCCAGTCCAGATTCCTGTTTTTGCCTGTTTTAGGGTTTTACAAAAAAGGGATATCAAACAGAGTCCAAACGGAATGAAACCTCCGGGAGAGATATTTTTGGAGAAAATCACGCATGGGAGACTTGAGAACCACGGAGTAGGGGCCACACGGTGCCCATGAGGGTGCCCCCCGTAGGGCACGCCCCTGCCTCGTGGACCCCTCGTGAGGTCCTCGGTGTCCTCCTTCCTCCTATATAAGCCTACGTACCCCGAAACCATCAGAACAACAGAGAAAACCCTAGTTCCACAGCCGTAACCTTCTGTTCCCATGAGATCCCATCTTGGGGCCTGTTCCGGAGCTTCGCCGGAGGGGGGATCCAGCACGGAGTGCTTCTACATCATCATCATCGCCTCACCATGAGTTGTGAGTAGTTTACCACAGACCTTCGGGTCCATAGCTAGTATCTAGATGGCTTCTTCTCTCTCTCTGGATCTCAATACAAAGTTCTCCTCGGTCTTCGAGGAGATCTATTTGATGTAATCTCTTTTTGCGGTGTGTTTGTCGAGATCCGATGAATTGTGAGTTTATGATCAAGATTATCTATGAGAAATATTTGGTTCTTTTCTGAACTCTTTATGTGTGCTCATAATATCCTTGCAAGTCTCTTCGAATTATTGGTTTGGTTTGGCCTACTAGATCTATAGTTCTTGCAATGGGAGAAGTGCTTGGCTTGGGTTCAATCTTGCGGTGTCCTTTCCCAGTGACAGTAGGGGCAGCAAGACACGTATTGTATTGTTGCCATCGAGGATAAAAAGATGGGGTTTATATCAAATTGCTTGAGTTTATCCCTCTACATCATGTCATCTTGCTTAAGGCGTTACTCTGTTCTTATGAACTCAATACACTAGATGCATGCTGGACATCGGTCGATGTGTGGAGTAATAGTAGTAGATACAGGCAGGAGTCGGTCTACTTGTCTCAGACGTGATGCCTATATACAATGATCATGCCTGGATAGTCTCATAATTATTCACTTTTCTATCAATTGCTCGACAGTAATTTGTTTACCCGCCGTAGAATATTGCTATCATGAGAGAAGCCACTAGAGAACACTATGGCCCCCGGGTCTATTCTCAACATATCAATCTACATCTACTTTACTTTTTCCGCTTTTACTTTCTGTTCTTATAATAAAAAATACCAAAAATATAAACTATCATCTCTATCAGATCTCACTTTCGTAAGTGACCGTAAAGGGATTGACAACCCCTTATCGCGTTGGCTGCGAGAGACTCGCGCGTGGTCTCCTACTGGATTGATACCTTGGTTCTCAAAAACTGAGGGAAATACTTACGCTACTGTGCTGCATCTCCCTTTCCTCTTCGAGGGAATACAACGCAAGCTCGAGAAGTAGCAAGAACAACATACACAAATCCCTTTGTCCGTCGGTATGTTACTTGCCCGAGATTTGATCATCGGTATCTCTATACCTAGTTCAATCTCGTTACCGGCAAGTCTCTTTATCCGTTCTGTAATACATCAACCCATGACTAACTCATTAGTCATTTGCTTGCAAGGCTTATTATGATGTGTATTACCGAGAGGGTCCAGAGATACCTCTCCGATACTCGGAGTGACGAATCCTAATCTCGATTCATGCCAACCCAACAAAACACCTTCGGAGATACTTGTAGAGCATCTTTATAATTGCCCAGTTATGTTGTGACATTTGATATCATACAAGGCATTCCTACGGTATCCGGGATTTGCATGATCTCATAGTCAAAGGAATGTGTATTTGACATACATGAAAGTAGTAGAAATAAACTGTACGATCAAATGCTAAGCTAACGGACGGGTCTTGCCCATCACATCATTCTCATAATTATGTGATCCCGTTATCAAATGACAACTCATGTCCATGGTTATGAAACCTTAACCATCTTTTATTAACGTGCTAGTCTTGTAGAGGCTTACTAGGGACACGGTATTTGTTTATGTATTCGCACATGTATTTAGGTTTCCACTCAATACAATTCTAGCATGAATAATAAACCTTTATCTTGAATAAGGAAATATAAAATAATAACAACTTTATTATTGCCTCTAGGTAATATTTCCATCAGAACCTTTCTTCAAGGTTGTTGACCATAGTTTCCCAACTGGATAGTATTTTGCTCTTCCCCCAAGATCCACCCCACCAAAATGTAGCAATTGCATCGCTGATGGCCTTATAGATTCTTTGGTATATTAAAAACTAACATGGCATAAAATAGAATATCCTGAGCCACGGCCTTCAAAAGTGTCTCCTTCCAACTAACGGATAATATTTTTGACATCCATCCATCAATTAGAGCATAAACTCTATCCACCAGATACTGAAAGTTATCACTTCTGTCCATACCTACCATCGAAGGTAGACCCAAGTACTTTTCAGAAAGATCTTCTGAGACAATATTAGGCAACACACACACCTCTGCTCTAATATCCACAAGTAGTATTTTTTATTTATCCTAGTGATGGGAGAAGCGGTGGTCTGTTGATGATGGCTAAAGATAACATAAAGTTACAGTTGAATTACTCACATGAGAACTTTATTGATGTAATAGTGCAAGGGGAGGATCCTAGCAAGGACTGGCAGTTGACAGGTATGTACGGTGAACCATTTTGGAGAAACAACTACCGCACGTGGGAGAGGATATATACGAGTCCTTCATGCAAAAGAAAATCTTCCATGGATGGTGTTGGGTGATTTGAACAAAATCATGTATGGTATAGAGAAAGAAAGAGGTAGATTGAGACCGCAGTCGTATATGACAGCATACACAAACTGTTTGGACGATTATGGCGGATGATCTCGACTTTATAGGAGATATTTTTACATGGAAGCGGGGCTTGGTGCGAGAGCGACTAGACAGGGCCCTAAGGAATTTTGCATGGACAACGATGTTCCTGAACTCCGGGGTGCATAATGTAGCGATGGGTGGCTTGGACCATCAGCTGATCATGGTTGATACAACAACATATTATGTGAAGGGAAATAGTAAAGCTCACACACGCATGTTTGAGGCAAGATGGTTGAAAGAGGAAGGATTGGGCGAGCTTGTCGCTACGGCCTGGACCCACTCCCCAGCTAGTGCACCAGAGATTGACAAGTTAGCATCGGTGCACCAGGAACTTCACGAGTGGGATAAAAATGTTCTGAGGGCTCCACGAAGAAAGATTGGAGAGCTCACGACGCAGCTCGACCGCGTCCTAGCGGGACCATTGGATGACCATTCAAGGCGGCGACAACATGAAATAATAGTGCAACTTGAAGCCGCCCTTGAGGAAGAGGAAATACATTATATGCATAGAGGAAGGAGTGATTGGCTGAAGTTTGGGGATCGCAACACACGATATTTTCAAAACTTTGCATCCTCAAGGAAAAAGGAAAACACCAATGTCAAACTAAAAGATGGGAATGGGAAGGTAAAGGAATGTAATGATGCTCTCAAACCGTTGATTTCACAGTATTTCTCTAACCTATTCACTTTAGAAGTTTTGGGAATGGATGAGGAACTCCTTCGGAGAGTAAAACTGAAGGTTACACAAACAATGAATGAAAGCTTAATGAAGCCATATACCACAGAAGAGGCGAGGAAGGCCATGTTCAGTATTGGTGATTTCAAAGCCCCTGGCACGGAAGGTTTGCATGCGGTCTTCTATAAGAAATTCTGGTCGGTGGTGGGTGAACAGGTGACTGAGGCTGTGCTGCTGGCACTTAACTAACATAGTATTCTAGCAGGGTGGAATGAGACAACGGTGATTCTTATTCCAAAGGTGGATTGCCCTAAACTTCTCTCACAGTTCAAGCCAATAAGTTTATGTAATGTCATCTACAAGGTAATTTCAAAGGTCCTATCAAATAGACTGAAGATTTTACTACCGGAGATAATATCCTTGAACCAAAGTGCATTTGTTTCGGTCAGACTTATTACTGACAGCGTGTTAGCTGCATATGAGAGCTTTCATGCTATAAAAAACAGGAGACAAGGAAAAAATGGTGTATGTGTAGTCAAGTTGGATATGCACAAAGCATATGATCGAGTAGAGTGGAATTTCCTTCGCTATATGATGATTAAACTTGGATTTGATACTTTTTGGGTGGAAATGATTATGGCATGTGTCAAGAGTGTCAGCTGTAGAGTTTGGTTTAACTCTGATGAGACAGATTCGTTTACCCTTACGAGGGGGTCGGACAGGGGGACCCGCTTTCCCCTTATCTGTTTCTGATCTGTGCAAAGGGTTTGTCTAGTCTCCTAGTACATATGCATATTTTGTGTAATGTTTGATTATTATTTTCGTGCGGGGCTGAGATGAACTTTTTAGGCAAGCGGTAGAGTGCGCCGATATGCTAAGGCACCTGTCATTTGTTTCTCTACCAAACAATCATGCACATTTTGGGCGTGTTTGGTTGTCGTTTGCTACAGTGCCTGCATCGCACACACTTCTCAACCCAGCCTGGTTGAGCAAAAACATGCCCTAATACGCCATCTGCAACTTGTTTGGTTGCCTGCATCTAGTCTCCCTGCATTAGGTAATATGCAAGTGCACTTTGTTTGGTTGCCTGCATTGGCCCAAGCGACACATGAACACGACGTTTGGTTGCATACGACGTACATGTTGTGCTTACATTGTACCCTAGTTGGTGAGCTTACCCACACTTAGCACACCAACGCCACAGCACAGCAATGGCGATGAACTGGGAGAAGATGATGAAGTTCTTCAGCTTCACCCAAACTGACAATCCACCCTGACACCTCCAACCTTGCCAGTGTCAACACTGCTGCCTCCGTGCTTACGCACGCAGTCGGAGTAAGCTTGTTTTGCTGCCTGCCTAATCTTGAACCCTCTATGGCTGCTATTGCTATACGATGCCACTTGTGCACTGGCTTCTTCCCATGAACTATAAACCCCTGGAACCTTACCGATGAATACGGCATACCACTTGCCCTAGCAATGCACAAGAGCAAGAGTTGAAGCAGCAAATCAATGGAGCACACAAGTAGCAAGCAGAATAGCACACAAACAACAATGAGCAAAAGAGAAGAAGTAAAGCATGCATGATCATACGGCATAACAAGTTCTTCCTAGCACTACCTTGGTGTTAACCTACCACCACATCCAAAAGAGGGTGTTGTCCTACCACCGCAAGTTCACCATCAGCGTGAGGGGTTAGTATATACCACCTCACCAAAATATACAGACTATCAAATAGTTTTTGAGCCCTAGCTACACAAAATGTACGTCGTCATCGTCATCGTCATCGTCGTCGTCGTCACCACCGTCATCGCCGTCGGGGATCATGCACGCTCACATGCAGCACTACTACTATGGCAACGAACCCAACACTCTGGGCCTTGTTGTCAAGCAGGTGGTTGAGAGCTTCCATGAGAGCCTCGTCGCTGAAGCCACCCTAGGTCATAACAGCGCCATACATGTCAGGATGGACATCGAGGGGCTTGCACTCCCTGATGGTTGTTGCCACCTCCTTCACCGCCTCAGTCATGCTGCAAAATGCATTGATCTCCTCCTCCATCAGGCCTCCTCTCTTCCTCTTCCTATCATGGACGGGGTCAAATGGCTTGTCGAAGGGCTTCACGAAGGGCTTGTCAGGGCCATCAAGGACCTCGACGTCCGGGGTCCCAGGGAAGTTTGTCATGGGAGAACCAAGAGGCTCCCCCGAGCCCATGGCATGCTTCCCAGTTGCCAGCCCGAAGGAGAAGATGTGCTACATCTGGTTGTAGTTCTGTATGGGTGTGTTGAGGAACTCAGCGTCCCTAGGGTGATCATAAGAACGAAACACAAGTGTTGTTAGTTGCGAATAGGAGTAGGCAATGGTGGACAGTACGAAAAGGAAGAGGGATGTGAGCTAACCGTGACATGGCCGGCGTAGTGCTCTGCCTCCAGAACTATGGAGCAAGTGTTCTCATCTCATGTGGTGCCGCTAAGGTCTCTTAGCTTGGACACTTGGATCCATCGACCTCTCCATTTCCTCAGGTGGTTGTACACCTGGGTGGCAGACACCTCCTGCCCACAGAACTCGAACACCTGCTTCGCAACAGTGTTCAAGTGCACCTCCTTGAAGCACTTGTCAGTCCTAACTTCACTAGAGATGAGCTCACACATCTTATTCAGCACGAACGTGGACATGAACGACTGCCACTTCATGTTGCTCGACCTACCATCCTTCTTTGCCTTTGCTGCAGCTACCTTGAGTGCAGCGGCAGAAGCAGCAGCAGCAGGAGTTAGCTCAACGAGCACTACTGGCACATAGAGGGAATCAGACACGAACACCTCTGAATCAGGTGCCATGTCGGACATAGGCTGCGAGTCCTCGACAAACGATGGAGCAAACTGGCTGTCGGACAGGACAAGGGCCTGACTAAGAACTTGCGTCTGCGTGGTCATGTCCTACAATTGTAGCACGCATTGACAGTAAGCACAACACACAACAAACAACATGCTACAAATACCAAGCATACATGTACATGGTTCATCACTATCATAGCAAGCACATGCTTCATCGCTATCATACCAAGCATACCGGACAATATATGAGCAGGAACATACATCTACAACAAACATCATGCTACAAATGGACCACCAATAGCTACAAATCACAGATCTAAGCACGAATCAACACAAGCACAAGGTTCAACTTCAAACTCTACTACTAATCTAGCCTACCACATAATTGAACATCTAGCCCTACCACAAATTGCAACCGCACCATAACAATCAACCATATCAGCTCACAGATCAGAGCAATAACCATGGCTGCATCTAGATCAAACCCTAGCTGCAGCTCAGATCTAGCTAGAAGGAACAAAGAGAAAGGGGCAATGAACTCACAGAGGCCATGGCTGCAGCTCGAGGACGATGGGGGACAGTCGTGGAAGATCAACGTCGGCCGTTGAAGGAGCGCCGACGCCGTGGACCGACGGCCGATGAAGATGCGTCCCTTACCTGCTCGTCGGCGGGAAAGCTCGAACGGAGGGAGAATGGTGGCGGGAGTCGGGGCGGTGAGGAAGGGCCTAAATAGGGGTGGACTCGGCGGGAGGTGAGCCGAAATCCTCCCGCCGATTTTTTGGCGACGCGGGCGAGCTCGCGCCATCTCCCTGCTCGCACGAGGGGAGAAGCGCGTCGCCCTTCCCTGCCTCGCCCGAGCCCGGCCCGCGAGCTACTGCCGATTCAGGCATTTCCCCTGGGGCTGGCCTGGATGTGTTTTAAGTTCCGTGCGATGCGGGCCGCACAGTGAACGCAGTCTATCAAATGGGTTCAATTTTTTCCGCACGGGCCAGGCTGGGCCATATGCAGGCAACCAAACACGCGCTTTATGCTCGAAGAAAATGAAACGCACCGGAGCCAAACGTCTAGAGCAGGGATTTGTCATCACTGGAAAAAAGAATGCGGCTATAGTACTACTAGTCTACTAGACAATCACGGCAAGCAGGGCTATATTCTGCACTGACGGACTGCTGTGGCTTTTCAGTTTTCACCTTTTTGGAGAAAAAAGGGAAAACGGATAAGTATCATTTGACTATCCTGCCACGCTACCGGCCCTTCCTCTGATAATGGCAAGTAACGCCTAATTTAACAACTCCTCCGCATCGTTAGTGGCCTCCTTGATCGCAGGCTGAGACTCGCGCAACCATCCCATAACCCATATTAAACTCGCCCCACCCCCCATCTAGGGTTTGTCCCTCCCAAGAAGACCCCCAACCCCCTTAATCCCTCTCCCAGCCCTTATCTGTATCCCTCTCCATGGCCACGGCGGCGGCGGCGAAGCGGAAGCCGGTGTTCGTCAAGGTGGACCAGCTCAAGCCCGTCACCAGCGGCCACACGCTCGTCGCCAAGGTGCTCAGCTCCAAGACCGTTCTCCAGAAGGCCCGCGCCGCTGGCGGCCCCGGCCCAGCGGCCAAGCCCACCAGGATCGCCGAGTGCCTCATCGGCGATGAGACCGGCTGCGTCCTCTTCACCGCCCGCAACGACCAGGGTACGATCTGCTCTCCCGCTTCTCTGTCATAATCTACCCTCTTTTTTTGGCGTCATGCGCCAGTACTCGTGACCGATGCACCCATTGACTTGACTTAAGATTCTCGCGCTCTGCATACATCTTGGATTGGCACATGAAAGTACCGTATACTATTTTTATCTGGCAGTAGTTATCACGGAGGTCTGTGTATGCGGTAGAATGTATTATGGTCCTAGATTCGGATTGTGAAAAACTGAAGATATAAAAACAAAGCCAGAATACATCCCAAGTGGCAAGTGAATTGGAAAATGTCCATGTGTTGTAAAAAGTTTACTCCATCATGTAGTATAGCAAGTGTTTTTGTTATGTATAGTTGTGCAAACTCCGTCTGAAACAGCAATGCCCTGGTTGGCTGATTTTTTTTTTGTTAAATTTGACCAGTACTAGGAATATATATTTTACTGAAAGTTCGCTGTCCACTGAACATGGAGCTCTTCTGTTCACCCGGGCTCATTTACCAATCAATTGTTATAGGTTTCATTAGCTTGATTGAGAGCATTTCAGGCACACTTGGTCAAGTCGATTGGTAGATTGTTGTTACATTATATGGTTATAGGCAGATGATGGTTCAAAAGAGTGTAAAATCGATTCACACTGTGCTTTAATCATATTAATTTTGTATTATGTGCATCATGTTTTCCAGCTTATTATATTGTTACTTGTGGAAATAAGCATTAGTGCATTACGCGTAATTAAATGATCATATGACAAATCTACTTTGTATGCTTAGGAAAAAATGAAATCCTTACATAATATATTCCTTTTATGCTTTACTGAATTTGTTGATACTCAACTCATGCGCTAGGGCACAAATGCTGTCATAAATGCATGATTATGTGACTGATTTGGTATACATTGGTTTACTTGGGCAATATAACAAGCATATACCTTTTTGCAGTTGATGTTTTGAAGCCTGGCAACACTGTCATTATCCGCAATGCAAAGATTGATATGTTCAAAGGGTCAATGAGGCTTGCCGTTGACAAATGGGGCCGTGTTGAAGTAACTGAACCAGCAACCTTTGGTGTAAAGGAGGACAACAATCTTTCACTCGTGGAGTATGAACTTGTCAATGTTGAAGAGTGAAAATCACATCGATCTTCTTGATAATCAGAAGAAGTGCTTTCCCAAGCCTGTTGGTCAAATCTACTTGTTGAGTTGTCTAGAATGTGAAAGATGGATCTTCTGAGTTCATATTGGAATTGTTCGCTCGAACTACCGCAAGTTCCCTCTTATCAAGCATTTCTATCTATGAGTGATTGTTAGTTGCTGCAGCAGTTGTGTTTCTGAGAACAAATGTGATGTTTTGAGCAGTAATATACAATTTGATCTCCTAAATGGATTATGCAACATTCAGATTGCATTTTTTATTTTATTTTAAACACTGATGATGTGAACATGTTATTCTTGCGGTGATGTTAAGTTACTATTGGATGATGGATGGAACCATATTTGTATTTGCAACAGAAAATAATTATTCGAATTTGAAACCACATGTTTTGTATGAACTAGCAAAGTTCATGTGGCTTGCAACGCTCACAAACACCCTATTTATGGTATACTAAAAATAGTATTGTTCAGAAAATCAGTCTTATTTATTGTCTGCTTTATCGCTACTCCGTGGGTGACCGATAAGACTATGCCATATCATCATTGTTTATTATTCGGGCTGATTTATCACTCTGACAAGCGATTTATCAGCAATCTATCGATAAAATAGGCCTATTTCTAGCACTATGTGTGTGTAAAAACTATGTTTATTTGTGTTTTGTGGACCTTGTATGTAATATGTACTGAATATAACATATTTTAGTGCTGGAAACTAGGATTTTTAATAAAAAAAAAACGATTAATAGTCAACAATAAAACTGATTAATCGTCTGATTTTTTGTTAATCTATAATCCTTGACCGACTGAGACACTAACGATAAGCGATATTCTTAACATTGAAAATATATTAGTAGCTTTGACCCAAAATTCACCCCTCTTGTTTGGATGAGGCGGGGGAGGCATGTATTTGTGTGGAGAGACTATGGGGTTTCTTTGCAAATAAGGGGCAGACTTGTGGGGGTTTTATGCAAATATACCACATCTTACTTAACATGTGTTTTATGGAGATCGAATGGTCAAAAGTGTCAGATGGCAGACACCATCATCACCAAGGGCGAGCTGTGTCAGATGGCAGACACCATCATCACCAAGGGCGAGCTTGGTAGTCTGCATCATTTTTTATGTATTTGCATATGTGACTGAGATTGGGCCTCGCTGAGTGCTAAAAATCATGTTTGCACATATTGCATGGATCCTCCGCAACGTGGGTGAGTAGAATCACAGGCATGGTGTTTGGTTCCAGACCTGTTCTAGGAAGATGCAAAGTGTAAGTGTTTGGTTACATGCAACAAATATGTTTTGGACAATCTCTTCTTGGAGTGGTGAGGTTACAAGTACACAAATAGGCACAACATAGACAAACTAGCATAGCATAAAGCCGTAAACCGAGATCTTAAACACACACTCACAGACAGTTAAACGACAAACAATTTTGGCAGTCTCAAACATTCTACGCAAAAATCTTAAAGGTGTAGAGATAAGTTCCTAGAGATACATGGCAAAGGCCTCCCCGTGCCTCTTGAACTTGATCACCACCTTGCCATCGTGGTCTTTGAAGACAATCATCTTTTGGGTGATGGGAGTCATCATCTTGAAGGCGACGAGGTACCCGATCCTAACCTAGTAAGCAACTGTGAAGGGGGGGGGGGGCACCCTTATCAATTGCGAACTTGTTGTTGATTGTCCGGACCATCACTCTCCAGGTGTAACTGGTGTCTGTCCTCAACATGAATTCCTTTGGGGCGGTGGTCAAGTGCTTGGTGAACTCAACTGGCATTGGCAGGTATTCCAGCTTGGGTAAAAGGATGACCTTGCAAAAGTGGCTTGCGAATGTCCTTATGGAAATGGTTGTAGTTCTTCGGCCTATTGGGGGCATTGCCGAGCTCCACCACCGCCTTGCCTTTCTTGTCAGCCACAGCCACCTCTCCCTTTGAGGAGTTCCTCGAAGCAACTTGATCGATCTGCAATGAACATATGAACATGTGGTATAAATAAAGGGACAAATGCAATGCACCTATGAACAGGAGGTACGCCACAACCAAATGCGCTATATTAGTGGACATACTGTTGTGGGTGGTAGATGAGCCCGAGTAGGCCGATCCATGTTAGAGAGCTAGATGGTGGATGCTGGCAATGCCGAAACACTGGAAATGGACGATGTTGTCAAAGCTGAGTAAGCGGTGGCTATGGTGAATCTACAGCTTGTTGGGTTGGATTTGACTGGATGTAAGCTCGATTTACCGCCCCCCTCCCCTAGTGAAAATCCTACTCAACCCCATTTGAACTTCTGAAATCTCTAATCATATATTCCTAAATTAATACCCACATTGAAGCCGAGAGCTAGATTTGACGCCTAAATTGGGTGTGGAAAGCATAAATCAAATGCGTGCATGGTATAAATCAATGCCATTGGGGTCAAAGGGCTTACCGCCATTGTCGAACACCTGCCGATGCATATGATACTCTTTTCATCTAATTGGAGTATCTTATATTGCATATGCATGCCACAATGTAATACAATATTTAATATAATGTCATGATATGGAAAAAAATCTCTCTTTTCTTATTTAATTGTGCCGCCTTAGCAAAAATGCCTAGTTGATATGTATGGTACTACTTGATACTCTCATTGTGGGCAATCTAAAGCTTACTATCTTACCAGCAGTCAAACCGTAAAAGGCCCCCACCCAAACCTTTGCATTTTCAACCAACGCCTCTATTGACGATGCCATAGCCAGCCGCGTCACCCCCGTCTTTGAGGCGATCCTGGCTCAGCCGCGGCATCCCCCACTCACCCTGGGGGCTGTGGGGATTTGACTGATGTAGATTTTTTTTCACTCAACAGCTTTTTTTGTTTGATATCTACAAAAAAACAGCCGAGTGGAAAATTCCGCACCAGTCATATTTTTCCCCACTCGGCTGCTTAATAGCCAAGGCGAATCAAATCCGTAAGCACCACGAAGATAATACGGACGACCTCTTTCAACTATGACCAAGATGCAAAATCTTCCATCGTTGTGTAGCTCAGACTCGAGGATCCTCAAGACATTGGATTCGATGAGCCTTTTTGACCTTTTTCCATATACTAAAACAAAACGGATAACAATGGAAAACGTTTGATGCAACAACTCCTCTCCCACATCATTTTAGTGTCCTCAACCATGGACTGAGACCGATAGAGTACCGGAAAAAGCCTCCAGATGGGATCGTGAAAGAACAGAGGCTTGCAGCAATGGAAAAATCGTTTTTAGATTGCTCACTGTTGGTCTGGGGATTTATGAGAATTTATAGAGTTGGAATTAGATCAAACAAAGCTGCATGGGACCCATGAGCTCAGGTGGTGCCCCCCCCCCCCGGCGGATCCACCATGGGGCATCCCAATTTTTTGTGATGAAAATTTGTATGTAGGTATATACATATTATTCTATATGACAAATATACCAGCCTATAGACCCAATATGCTCAGTTCAGGTCTTCGAGCGCAGCCCACTAGCCCGACAACAAACCAGCCACTTTTGTTGACGCATGCACGAGGCTAGGGGTGGTCACTGTTGAACCGAAAACCAAAAAACCAAACCGAACTGAACCATATTAACCGATTTTTCCATTAATTCGGTGGTTGGATTTTTGGTTTGGTGGAAAAATTTAAGGTTGTTCGGTGTTTTGCTTTTGTTCAATTTTTAGTGCCCAGAAACCGAATACACCGAAGAAACCGATATGTATGATACCCCATGCAATACCTTGTTTTCGAAAGTGCAGCGAGCCCATTTTCCTATCGGTCCAACCTTGCAGTTTTCGCCCACCTTCCCACTTCCGACGAAGGTAAAACCTAACCATTAACTGTCACTCCATATGGAGAGTTCTCTCCAGAAAGTAAATCAGCGGCATCTTCTCAGAAACTAAACAAGTCAACATGCGTCTGGCTCCCGCGAGCTAGCAATCACCGGCAAGTATTTGTTCGCTGTGGCAGACGATCTGGCCAGCCGCTAGACGAGTTTCTAATCTCTCAATCTAACTAGTACTCCTACTTAACGCCATGCTAACATGGCTAATTGAATTTGTTTAGATTATTTTACTATTGTTTGCATGCAACATAGCCAGTGGCCGTATTCATCTAGCAAGTACTTCTATCCATGCCGTATGTCGTAGGAGTATGTATGCATGCCCGGCTCTTGGTTATGGCAGTAACTACCAGTTAGTGTATCGTTTAGAACATGAGCTGCTTATTTCACAGGCATCACACATATTCTTCCGTACATAATACATGTAACGATGCATGTGATTTTACACTTAATTATGTCACTAGTTTGCTTAATCGAATAAAGCAGTGAGTGATGTTAAGGTTGCTAGCTCTTGTTATTATTCTGTGTATTATATACAATGTAAATCAGTGCTCCTAAGTCATATACTGATGAGTGCACGTATTTTGGTTTTTCGGTTAACCGAATAAACCGAACGGAAATATTATGGTTAATATGGTCCGGTTTCTGAATATTGTGTGATTACTTCGGTTTCCATTTCTCCAAAACCGAAATTATAGAACAGCGAATAAACCGAACCGTATTAACCATATAAACCGAATGCCCAGCCCTACACGAGACGATAGAGACTCACGCAGCCGCCAGCCCATTTCCTCACAGGTCCTGGGTTCGAACCCTAGCATGCTTATTCTTCCCAGGGACCAGGCGGCGGCGTAAACCTCTGCCAATGGTGAGCCACGGCCAGGCGAGGGAGCCACCCATGGTTTCTGCTGGAGGATACGTGTAGTGTCGTGCCCGCCGCCGCCGATGGGGAGGAGACGGGGATGGGATGGTGCAGCACATAGCGTGGAATAAGCGTCACAGCGACGGCCACCGCGGTGGTCATCGATGGGGAGGGGAGCATGCCAGTGTAGAAATTGGCTCCAACAATCTCAATCGGTAAGCCTAAGGTGAATCCTGATCCAATTCTGAAATTGCCATCATTAATTTGTTAATTTGGTTCATTGTAAAAATCCCCAATTGAACGTGAAGCCGCTATTCGAAGAGAAATAATTGTAGATGACATTGAGAAGTAAGGATTGTAGCCGGTATTATCGTGAAGTTGGCTTATGTATTGGAGTGCAAAAAGAAATTGAATACCCATTGTTGAATTCATGGGTCTGCCATTGCCCCCTAATAACCCACAAGTGTAGGGGATCAGTTGTAGCCTCTTTCGATAAGTAAGAGTGTCGAACCCAACGAGGAGCTAAAGGTAGAACAAATATTCCATCAAGTTATATCGACCACCGATACAACTCTACGCACGCTTGACGTTTACTTTACCTAGAACAAGTATGAAACTAGAAGAACTTTGTGGTTTTTGTAGGATAGGTTTGCAAGAATATAAAGAGCACACAAATAAAACTAGGGGCTGTTAAGATAACGACACAACTAAATTAGTTTTAGTAGAGAGCATTTTGTCACGAGAAAGTTATTTGTCCCTATGCAATCGATAACTAGACCGGTAATCACTATTGCAATCTTATTTGAGGGAGAGGCATAAGCTAACATACTTTCTCCTCTTGGATCATATGCACTTATGATTGGAACTCTAGCAAGCATCCACAAACACTAAAGATCATTAAGGTAAAACCCAACCATAGCATTAAAGTATCAAGTCCTCTTTATTCCCATACGCAAACAACCTACTTACACGGGTCTGTGCTTCTGTCACTCACGCCACCCACCATAAGCAAATCATGAACATATTGCAAACCCTACAACGGGGATCCCTCACGCTTGCGCGACATGGAGAGCACCATAGGACATCACCAATAATAAAACATGCAACTCAAACCAATCACGATCATCAATGAACCCATAGGACAAAACGAATCTACTCAAACATCATAGGATAGCCATACATCATTGGGAAATAATATATAGCGTTGAGCACCATGTTTAAGTAGATATTACAGTGGGTAGAAGAGGAGTTACACTGCTGCATAGAGGGGGGAAGAGTTGCTGATGACGGCAGTGAAGTCGTTGGTGCAGATTGCGGTGACGATGATGTTGGGGAACGTAGCAGAATTAAAAAAATTTCTACGCTTTCACCAAGATCCATCTAAGGAGACATCTAGCAACGAGCATATTAGAGTGCATCTACATACCCTTTTGTAGATCGCGAGCGGAAGCTTTTGAAGAAGTGTGGTTGAAGTAGTCGTACTCTTCGCGTTCTTCGTCACCGATGATCTAGCGCCGAACGGACGACACCTCCGCGTTCAACACACGTCCGGTACAGCAACGTCACCTCCTTCTTGATCCAGCAAGGGAGGAGGAGAGGTCGTCGGAGATCCAGCAGCACAAAGGCGTGGTGGTGGATGTAGCGGGAAATCCTGCAGGGCTTCGCCGGCGCCCTGCGGAGGAGGAGGAAGGTGTAACAGGAGGGGGAGAGGCGCCAGAGGATTGGGTTGTCAGGACCCCGATCCTAAGTCACACAGGTCTAGCCTGTAACACATCATATCACTTTGCGGCCTCACGCACGGTATTCCCACGGGTGCCACCTTACCTGGCCCGGGACCGTTTGCGCATTTTGACACACATATATGATAGTGTCGCTAGCATCCGTATGACAGAGAACCCGGGCCGACATGACTAGTTATAAACCAAAAGTGGCACTAAATTACAGAGACATGCATACATGACCCAGCAACGAACGTGTCGGTCATCAACGTATGAACCCAAGTCGTAGCAAGCTACAAGGACTTAGAGGAACAATGCGTGACATTTCCCCTAAGGGACAGACACATGAACGAAGAAGGACACATGCCGGCCAGCCTAAGTGTTCCGGAGCAGTAGCGAGCTACCAAGGCTCAGTGGAAGCACTAGGAGACATTTCCCTGTAAGATAGGCTACCAAAGGTAAACAACTAGGTGTCGGATCCCACACATAGCAATACACATTACACGTACGCATAACATGCAAGTATGTGCTATACAACATGGCATCACAACACAACTCAACAACTCATATAGATAAGGCCCAGAAGAGCCATCATAGCATTTATTACAAACAGAGGTCACATGACCCAACAAACAGAGCATACAGGCAATGGAAGCATAACATGTCTGAGTACAGACAACTACAAATGAAGAAGGCTAAAAAAGCCTGACTATCTACAAGACCCTACCAAGGGTATAAGATCGTAGCTGAGGTAACAAGCTAAACGTCGAAGTCCACGCGGAACCACTAGCGAGACTGAAGTCTCTCGGCAAAAACATAAATTAAGCAAACGTGAGTACAAAGGTACTCAGCAAGACTTACATAAGAACTAGCTACATATGCATTAGTATCAACATGGGGTGGTGGAGTTTGACTGCAGCAAGCCAGCTTTGACTCGGTGGCTATCCTAAACTACGACTGCAAGTAACTCTTTTGAGGTGGCGCACAAGAGTCCACATATTCACCAATCAATACACCACTATGGATCCGCTCCCGTCTCCCTACGAGAAGGCCATCCATAGCACTCACGCTTATCTTGCGTGTTTTAGAGTATCCACTTTCACTTGTCTATGAACTGTAGAGCTAACCCAGAAGTCCATTTCCGCGGACATGGCTATTCGAATAGATTATATATAACCCTGCAGGGGTGTACTTCTTCACACACGCTCTCACCACTTACCGCCGTTTACACGACATGTACTCGGCAACCTTCAAGCGGAGGCCCAGCGAGGGTGTCGGCCACGACCTGACAAACCACACAAGTCTCTCGTCCAGGTTTATCGCCTATTTGGGTTCCATCCGTGGGGAGATCCGGCCGGGGTGTCGCTCACGGCCCCAAACGATGTGTACAGGGTTCCCGCATCACCAAACGGGCGATCGGTACACCGTGCCACGTACCTGCCGCGTCACAGCCCACCCCGAGGGTCAGCGCTGCGGACGACCTCCAGTAAACTACAAACACCAGAAACTAGTTGCAACTCCTGGACAGAGGTCAATGCAGTTAATAAGTCGAGAGGGTCCATTGGTTTCGGGCCCAATGCATGGTAGTAACTGGTCATGGATCAACCAACACAGAACTCAGTTCCTGAGGACGGCTGCAATGAGACAACCCACCATGTACTCCTACATGGCCTCTCATCGCTACCTTTACCAAATCGTGTTCACACACTTAGCTCACACACATTAGGACATGTTCATCACCATTCCAATTCATCCCCGATGAATCAGACCTGACACAACTCTAAGCAATAGCAGGCATAACCAGAAAGCATGAAAGAGTAGGCACAACATGGCTCAAACAACTCCTACTCATACTAGTGGGTTTCAACTATTTACTGTGGCAATGACAGGTCATGCAGTGGAAAGGGGTTCGACTACCGTAGTAGGTAACAGTTGAAGCGTTGTTGTCCTAATGCATTAAAAGAGAGCAAGAGCGAGAGAGTGGGATCGTATCGGAATGCTCAAAGGGGTTTTGCTTGCCTGGCACTTCTGAAGATAACATTGAGTCTTCATCAGTGTCATCGATCACATCGTCGGAACACGTCTACTGAAAGGGAACAACACCGGCAACAGAGAAAGAAACACAATCAATGCAATGCACAATATGATGCATGATCATGACATGGCATTATGTTGTGATTTGAGCTAATGCAGCTAGCAACAGGTTAAATGAAGTTGGTTTGTATCCAAGATTCAAATTCAAACTCCATATGTGATTATTTTAAATGCCATTTAATTGATTTGACCTGATCAGCCGGTTTAACTTGTTCAAACATGCATGAAAATGCCATAAACAGATTCCTCATATTTTTCTGATCATTTTACATATATAAATTATTTTCATCTGAGCTACGGTTGATTTTATATGATTTTTAGAAGTTTTGAATATTTTCGGAAATAAATAAATCATTTAGATTTATATAAATTCCAGAAAAGGCTTTACTGCGCCAGCATGACGTCAGGCTGAGGTCAGCAGGTCAACTGACCGGCCAGAGTCAAACCTGACGTGTGGGGTCCACACGTCAGTGACACATGGACTAACTCCGGTCAAAACCAGCGCTGACTGGGGTTTGACCAGGGCTAGGGCCCACTGTCAGTGGCTATTAGGGGTGATTAGTGGTGTAATTAGTTCCTAACTAATGGCCACGTTGACAGTCACCGGAGTTACGCCGGCGGCGACCAAAGACGCGGTGGAGGCACGCTGGAGCGGCTCGGGTTTCGCCTATGGTTGGTGGTTTGGCGAGCTGAGGGCTCCGGGGAGTAGCTCTTGCTCTCCCGCATCCATCCACACAAGTGGGAGGAGCTGGAATGGCCGGAGCTCGCCGGAAACGAGCTCGCGGCGGCGCCGGAGTTCGGACAGAGAGGGGAAAACGGCTGCGGCGGCCGAGGGGACGCAGGGTTAGCACGTGTGGCATCTACGCGTTGTGGCGAGCACGTTGGACGCATGCTCAGGACCAAATGGTCACCGGAGCGTCATCGCCGGTGAGCTCAGGCGGCGGCGCAGTCGGGCTCGAGTGGTGCGGCAGCTTCGGCGTGCAAACGCAACAGGGAAGAGGGGGGTTCGACGCAGGGACTCACGGCGATGCCGAATAGGAGATCAGTGGGTTCGAGGAGGTCCAGTCGGCGGCGAATCGTCGACGACGGTCATCGGACGCAGAGGAGGGGATCGACGGCGTTGCGGGTGAGGGGGAGCTCCTGGCGCCGCGTGACATGAAGGAGAGGAAGAGGGTGGCACGACGGAGCTCAGGGGCTCGTCGGAGGGGCGAGGGGGAGGCTGTGGCCACGGTGATGCTCGGCGGCGCGGCTGTGGTGGTTTCGGCCATGGCGGAAGAACGAGAGAGAGGACGAGGGAGAAGGAAGATAGTGAGGGGAAAAGGGCCAGGGGCTCGAGGGGTTGCGTGGCGCTCGTCCTGGGCGTCGGGGAGGAAGCAGGCAGGGAGGAGGTGGCCGGAGTGCGGCGACCATGCGCCGGCACGTGCGCTCGTCCTCCTGGCAAGGAGGAAGACGACAGGGAGGCGGCGGTGGCGGGCTGGGCCGCCAGCTGGGCCGCAGGTAAGGCCAGGTAGCCCTTCTCTTTTTTCTAATTCTGTTTCTTTTTTCTATTTTATCTTCTGTTTTCTATTTTGTTATTTTGTTCTGGGCTTTATTAAAAATACTTAGGCACACTCAAAAATCATGAAACCAAGCATGGCTACTGTTTAGAGTAAATCCCACAGTAATCATTTTAGTTTATGATTATTTGAGCATTTAAAATAATATATAAAATTTAAATGCCCAAATGCAAATAAGATATGATTTAATTCAAAAGTCCAAAAATATCCTAGAAATATGTGCAACATTTTTGGCAGAGGTTTTTAATCAATCCATAAATGATGAACTTTTCCAAAGGCATTTTGGGTTCATTGAAAACGATTTTAATTTGACCCTAGTTGAATTCATTTAGTGCTAGGGTTTGAACATCCCCATTTCAAGTTTAACAAGATTTTAAACATGATGCACAGGCAAAACTATCCTAGGGCAAAGTAAAGCTAGGGATGTGACAACACCCTACTAAACCAGAATCTCGTACCGAGATTCAAGATGTGAGATAAGAAATCGGAGGGGACACTATCTAACACAATCTTCTCGATCCAGTTTTCCTCCTCGAAATTGTTGATTCATTGCATCATGTAGATCTTGGCATCTTTGATTTCAAAGCTTCATCCAACACGACAACAAAATAACGTGAATTCTATAGGATTTGATCTTCTCGAAGATCGAGCAATTCAAGATCAACTCATGGATTGAGACGTCGAAACATCTCTTGAGCCGAGATACAAAACACACATCCAAAGGGATAGAGTGAAGCAAACGATGAAGGTTCACTTGGTAGGCAATAATTCCACACCTAAGAAGATGGTGATCGAGGTCACCAGATGGGGCACCTTAGTGAAGGTGACTCATAGAGTTATTCCCTTAAGTGGCAAAAAGAATTACTTTTGATATAGGGATCATTGAAACTCTCTATACCAGCCGGAGGCAAATCACATCCGATCGTTTGACAGAGTTCGAAATAATGACATTCTCGGGCCAGAATGGATGATGTTGACTACCTTGTTGAAGACAACACAAGGGACGATTTTGGTTATCACCGGAGATGGATGGGACCCATGGCAAGTCCACTCCTGAGGATAATCCTGAACAGCAGTGGCTGAGAAAGACAACCCACGGAAAATTGGCACATGGTGGTGCAAGCCGGGAACAAAATGCAAATGCTGGGAATGATTCTGGTAACTGGGAAGAAACCCAACAGTAGAGAGTAAATCTACTCTTTGAGGGTTTATAACATAACCAAGAACACTGGGAGCAATCCCGGTTAGTGCCAGTGATAACACCTAGTGCTTGTGCGTGCTCTCAAGAACTTGAGCATTCCCATATTCACCAAGGTTTTACCAATATCCGTGTCAAGGATCCTGGCAACACCACATACTACCATGATGAATAATGATGGACGATGCAGATGCAAAGGAAGACAACACTTTCTCAGATTTCACCCTAGCGGAGTCAAGGGGCAAAACCTGGATGATCGACCGAGAGACATTTAGGACTCCGCTTCTAATGTTCTCCTTGATGTGCTAGCGCAACCCATTTATTAAAATGGTTTGGTACCTAGAACGTCAAGTAAAAGGTCGGACTTCAGGAGCACAAAAATCCATAAGGAACAACTAGGGAGTAAATCCTACGAAATCCTTATGGGGAGGTGGCCAACTTCTTCAATCAAGATTCTACAACAATAGGTCTTCCGGCTGGGTGTGTTGGCCACGACATCCACTTTACCGGTTATCGAGAGACCAATATTATAGTTCTTGGGAAATGCTCCAACCATCATATCTGCCTGAGATTCAGTTCTGGTTGGTGTCAGGATATTCCAGACTCATCGAGTCTAGAAGGAAAAATGAAAGTTTGCAACACAATTCGACGAGACGATGTTGCGAGATTCTCGGGAATGAACTACGATAGCAAGCTCCAAAACATGAGCTGGTTCTACTACAAACCTGTGAACACGTTGTCCAAGACAAGCATGACCACATAGCAGTCTTATGATAAAACACTACCGAGTTCTGGTTGGGAACCATCGTCTAGGATATCGAAGTCCTTACATAAGTCATATGATTAGCTCTTATGATGGAACTTTTCTCCTTGAACAAATCAATCAGTGGCTTGGTGTGCTAGGGATACATATAGAGTGAAGGTTGCAAATCTCCAAACCACAGAATACTTCGCACGTATGCATGACTGACTTGGGATGATTCCACAGGAAGCAAAACAAACTTTCTCGAACTCACGGCAGTAACTTGCACCATATGCACATGAATTAGGGAAAGTCTCTCCTCTCATCCAACATATACCTCATGAACGGAACACGAAGGCCATGCTTGAGAAGTTTCCAATACTAACGTAAATGTTCAGCATGAATCGTGGTCAAGATAAACGATGTTGATGGGCTCAACAACGGGTCATCGAGATATCCATGAAGATGGAATTCCACAATTTATATGAACAAGGTGGTAGCATTGGTCAGACCAAGAGATATAATGAGGTATGCTCGAGGGACACCCACGAGTAAGACAATATTATGAATATCATTGGTTCTGATTTGATTTGATGATAGCCCATACTCAAATCAAAGTTTTGATATGACAATAGGTCCAACAACTGATCACGGGGACCAATTGATGAGGATATCATCTATCTTCAACACATGCAAATATACTCCTTGAGATGAACTAAGCTGGCAAGCTTTTATCTTCCAACTCTCCAAGTTATTGTTTTAGCTTAACCAACCGGTTCAGGGTATCCAACACAGATTCTTGGAGAAGTGGTGGTTTATAAGGAACCAACTTGATCACGAACTCAACATAGCGGTCAGGTGACAACCTGGTAATACTTCCGACAAGATATTCAGAAAATCACGAACCACCGATATGTTGCTAAGTCCGAAACAATCTTGCTTTTCAGGGCAAGAAGATATGATCAAATAAGCAAGGGATTGAATAATCCTAACTCATTGGTCAAGGAGTGCACCAGGAAAGATGGACTAGTAGCACGATCGATCTTAGAATGGTGATTTGGTAACCAACACACTAAGAATGAGATTATCGTCCATTTGCTACCAAGCAACGAAGTTGCAACGAAGTTGCTAGGAGTATTGATTTCACACATCACATTTCACTTGTCAGTATTCCGGTTCCAACAACGCGGAGACCGAGGAATGAACGACGATGGTGAGAAGTATTACTGTATCAAGAGTTCATAGGATGATGTGCAATTCTCATAATGTTCTTGACATAAAGATGGTAATACTCCAGGATAGAATAGTTTAGAAGCTGGATTAGCATTCTTCATCTGTGAAGTACAACTTCTTTGTCCCAATCCTGGATATGGATAAGGTACTGGAGTTTGTTTCTCCTAGTCATTCTGGAATAGAATGGCTTGACAGACCACAAGGGTAAAAGGCATCGATGAACACGGGTGCACAACTACTCCTGACTATCAACTGATAGACGAGGGTCGTAATACAACTAAAAGGAGACAACTCAAGGAACATATAACTTCTGAGTTGTGGATGCATAGACTAACATGTCGAACGAGTTCAACATATTTCTTCCGGATAACCCATGCAGAAAGTAGAATTGGCAGAGTCACATATGAATGGAGTACTACTCAAGAGCACTCGGGTTGTGATCTTTTGGTTCAGAAGAACTTCTGCCATGATGGTTCATGGTATTTGGAGGAAGGATATACCACGGACCACGAGGACTATCACAAGGTTACTAATATCCTAAAGGAACGAGCAATACTATCAACATGAAGTAAGTAGAGTGAATCTTGGGTTCAAGAACCCAGAAATATAATGCCTACTAACTAAATGGCATCACGGGATGCTTTCGAGAATAATGACCAAAATCATCACACTAAGAATATAAAGCATTGCTGGATTACTGGGTGATCTTCTAAGACAGCTAGGGTCATAATAATAACTCCAACACATGTGTCGAGGTAACGGAGCACCTCCACACACCGACTAGTGTGGTTAATCTGTCCTAAAAGGACATCGGAAACAGGGAGGAAAGGTTTGCAAATGCATCAGATTATTTAGAAACCTGGAATGACTCGGACAGCATAACCGCTGTAAATGCTCACAAAATTACCTTTGAGATTCATGCACAAAGATAGCATAACCACTCAACATCTTCATGTCAAGGTTCTGAGATCAAAAGTTGAACACACAGAAGTAGTAGAAACTGAACTGAGGGTTGAAACCACATTAACGTGATCCTGATAAATAGAATGAGAGTCCTAATTCTTAATCCCCGTAGAAGAAGAAGGTGACTCAGATCAGAAGGTCATGGGGTAAAGGAGTAAAAGAGCCTTACGTTCCCTTCCACAATCAATTCCCTTATATAACTAAAGAGTTTCTAGACACGACTTCGACCAGTTTGGCTTACTAATCCTACAAGCAGTCAGGCTCTGATACCAAAGCTGTCAGGATCCCGATCCTAAGTCACACAGGTCTAGCCTGTAACACATCATATCACTTTGCGTCCTCACGCACGGTATCCCCACGGGTGCCACCTTACCTGGCCCGGGACCATTTGCGCATTTTGGCACACGTATATGATAGTGTCGCTAGCATCCGTATGACAGAGAACCCGGGCCGACATGACTAGTTATAAACCAAAAGTGGCACTAAATTACAGAGAGAGGCATACATGACACAACAACGAACGTGTCGTTCATCAACGTATGAACCCAAGTCGTAGCAAGCTACAAGGACTTAAAGGAACAACGCGTGACATTTCCCCTAAGGGACAGACACAGGAACGAAGAAGGACACATGCCGGCCAGCCTAAGTGTTCCGGAGCAGTAGCGAGCTACCAAGGCTCAGTGGAAGCACTAGCAGACATTTCCCTGTAAGATAGGCTACCAAAGGTAAACAACTAGGTGTCGGATCCCACACATAGCAATACACATTACACGTACGCATAACATGCAAGTATGTGCTGTACAACATGGCATCACAACATAACTCAACAACTCATATAGATAAGGCCCAGAAGAGCCATCATAGCATTTATTACAAACATAGGTCACATGACCCAACATACAGAGCATACAGGCAACGGAAGCATAACATGTCTGAGTACAGACAACTACAAATGAAGAAGGCTGAAAAAGCCTGACTATCTACAAGACCCTCCCAAGGGTACAAGATCGTAGCCAAGGTAACAAGCTAAACGTCGAAGTCCACGCGGAACCACTAGCGAGACTGAAGTCTCTCTGCAAAAACATAAATTAAGCAAACGTGAGTACAAAGGTACTCAGCAAGACTTACATCAGAACTAGCTACATATGCATTAGTATCAACAAGGGGTGGTGGAGTTTGACTGCAGCAAGCCAGCTTTGACTCGGTGGCTATCCTAAACTACGACTACAAGTAACTCTTTTGAGGTGGCGCACACGAGTCCACATATTCACCAATCAATACACCACTATGGATCCGCTCCCGTCTCCCTACGAGAAGGCCATCCATAGCACTCATGCTTATCTTGCGTGTTTTAGAGTATCCACTTTCACTTGTCTATGAACTGTAGAGGTAACCCAGAAGTCCATTTCCGCGGACACGGCTATTCGAATAGATTATATATAACCCTGCAGGGGTGTACTTCTTCACACACGCTCTCACCACTTACCGCTGTTTACACGACATGTACTCGGCAACCTTCAAGCGGAGGCCCAGCGAGGGTGTCGGCCACGACCTGACTAACCACACAAGTGTCTCGTCCAGGTTTATCGCCTATTTGGGTTCCATCCGTGGGGAGATCCGGCCGGGGTGTCGCTCACGGCCCCAAACGATGTGTACAGGGTTCCCGCATCACCAAACGGGCGATCGGTACACCGTGCCACGTACCTGCCGCGTCACAGCCCACCCCGAGGGTCAGCGCTGCGCACGACCACCCGTAAACTACAAACACCAGAAACTAGTTGCAATTCCTGGACAGAGGTCAATGCAGTTAATAAGTCGAGAGGGTCCATTGGTTTCGGGCCCAATGCATGGTAGTAACTGGTCATGGATCAACCAACACAGAACTCAGTTCCTGAGGACGGCTGCAATGAGACAACCCACCATGTACTCCTACATGGCCTCTCATCGCTACCTTTACCAAATCGTGTTCACACACTTAGCTCACACACATTAGGACATGTTCATCACCATTCCAATTCATCCCCGATGAATCAGACCTGACACAACTCTAAGCAATAGCAGGCATAACCAGAAAGCATGAAAGAGTAGGCACAACATGGCTCAAACAACTCCTACTCATACTAGTGGGTTTCAACTATTTACTGTGGCAATGACATGTCATGCAGTGGAAAGGGGTTCAACTACCGCAGCAGGTAACAGTTGAAGCATTGTTGTCCTAATGCATTAAAAGAGAGCAAGAGCGAGAGAGTGGGATCGTATCGGAATGCTCAAAGGGGTTTTGCTTGCCTGGCACTTCTGAAGATAACATTGAGTCTTCATCGGTGTCATCGATCACATCGTCGGAACACGTCTACTGAAAGGGAACAACACCGGCAACAGAGAAAGAAACACAACCAATGCAATGCACAATATGATGCATGATCATGACATGACATTATGTTGTGATTTGAGCTAATGCAACTAGCAACAGGTTAAATGAAGTTGGTTTGAATCCAAGATTCAAATTCAAACTCCATATGTGATTAATTTAAATGCCATTTAATTGATTTGACCTGATCAGCAGGTTTAACTTGTTCAAACATGCATGAAAATGCCATAAACAGATTCCTCATATTTTTCTGATCATTTTACATATATAAATTATTTTCATCTGAGCTACGGTTGATTTTATATGATTTTTAGAAGTTTTGAATATTTTCTGAAATAAATAAATCATTTAGATTTATATAAATTCCAGAAAAGGCTTTACTGCGTCAGCATGACGTCAGGCTGAGGTCAGCAGGTCAACTGACCGGCCAGAGTCAAACCTGACGTGTGGGGTCCACACGTCAGTGACACATGGAAAAACTCCGGTCAAAACCAGCGCTGACTGGGTTTGACCAGGGCTAGGGCCCACTGTCAGTGGCTATTAGGGGTGATTAGTGGTGTAATTAGTTCCTAACTAATGGCCACGTTGGCAGTCACCGGAGTTACGCCGACGACGACCAAAGACGCGGCGGAGGCACGCTGGAGCGGCTCGGGTTTCGCCTATGGTTGGTGGTTTGGCGAGCTGAGGGCTCCGGGGAGTAGCTCTTGCTCTCCCGCATCCATCCACGCAAGTGGGAGGAGCTGGAATGGCCGGAGCTCGCCGGAAACGATCTCGCGGCGGCGCCGGAGTTCGGGCAGAGAGGGGAAAACGGCTGCGGCGGCCTAGGGGACGCAGGGTTAGCACGTGCGGCATCTACGCGTTGTGGCGAGCACGTTGGACGCATGCTCGGGACCAAATGGTCACCGGAGCGTCATCGCCGGTGAGCTCAGGCGGCGGCGCAGTCGGGCTCCAGTGGTGCGGCAGCTTCGGCGTGGAAACGCAACGGGGAAGAGGGGGGTTCGACGCAGGGACTCACGGCGATGCCGAATAGGAGATCAATGGGCTCGAGGAGGTCCAGTCGGCGGTGAATCGTCGACGACGGTCATCGGACGTAGAGGAGGGGATCGATGGCGTTGCGGGTGAGGGGGAGCTCCAGGCGCCGCGTGACATGAAGGAGAGGAAGAGGGTGGCACGACGGAGCTCAGGGGCTCGTCGGAGGGGCGAGGGGGAGGCTGTGGCCACGGTGATGCTCGGCGGCGCGGCTGTGGTGGTTTCGGCCATGGCGGAAGAACGAGAGAGAGGACGAGGGAGAAGGAAGAGAGTGAGGGGAAAAGGGCCAGGGGCTCGAGGGGTTGCGTGGCGCTCGTCCAGGGTGTCGGGGAGGAAGCAGGCAGGGAGGAGGTGGCCGGAGTGCGGCGACCACGCGCCGGCACGCGCGCTCGTCCTCCTGGCAAGGAGGAAGACGACAGGGAGGCAGCGGTGGCGGGCTGGGCCGCCAGCTAGGCCGCAGGTAAGGCCAGGTAGCCCTTCTCTTTTTTCTAATCCTGTTTCTAAATTAAGCAAACGTGAGTACAAAGGTACTCAGCAAGACTTACATCAGAACTAGCTACATATGCATTAGTATCAACAAGGGGTGGTGGAGTTTGACTGCAGCAAGCCAGCTTTGACTCGATGGCTATCCTAAACTACGACTGCAACTAACTCTTTTGAGGTGGCGCACACGAGGCCACATATTCACCAATCAATACACCACTATGGATCCGCTCCCGTCTCCCTACGAGAACGCCATCCATAGCACTCACGCTTATCTTGCGTGTTTTAGAGTATCCACTTTCACTTGTCTATGAACTGTAGAGGTAACCCATAAGTCCATTTCCGCGGACACGGCTATTCGAATAGATTATATATAACCCTGCAGGGGTGTACTTCTTCACACACGCTCTCACCACTTACCGCCGTTTACACGACATGTACTCGGCAACCTTCAAGCGGAGGCCCAGCGAGGGTGTCGGCCACGACCTGATTAACCACACAAGTGTCTCGTCCAGGTTTATCGCCTATTTGGGTTCCATCCGTGGGGAGATCCGGCCGGGGTGTCGCTCACGGCCCCAAACGATGTGTACAGGGTTCCCGCATCACCAAACGGGCGATCGGTACACCGTGCCACGTACCTGCCGCGTCACAGCCCACCCCGAGGGTCAGCGCTGCGCACGACCTCGAGTAAACTACAAACACCAGAAACTAGTTGCAACTCCTGGACAGATGTCAATGCAGTTAATAAGTCGAGAGGGTCCATTGGTTTTGGGCCCAATGCATGGTAGTAACTGGTCATGGATCAACCAACACAGAACTCAGTTCCTGAGGACGGCTGCAATGAGACAACCCACCATGTACTCCAACATGGCCTCTCATCCCTACCTTTACCAAATCGTGTTCACACACTTAGCTCACACACATTAGGACATGTTCATCACCATTCCAATTCATCCCCGATAAGTCAGACCTGACACAACTCTAAGCAATAGCAGGCATAACCAGAAAGCATGAAAGAGTAGGCACAACATGGCTCAAACAACTCCTACTCATACTAGTCGGTTTCAACTATTTACTGTGGCAATGACAGGTCATGCAGTGGAAAGGGGTTCAACTACCGCAACAGGTAACAGTTGAAGCGTTGTTGTCCTAATGCATTAAAAGAGAGCAAGAGCGAGAGAGTGGGATCGTATCGGAATGCTCAAAGGGGTTTTGCTTGCCTGGCACTTCTGAAGATAACATTGAGTCTTCATCGGTGTCATCGATCACATCGTCGGAACACGTCTACTGAAAGGGAACAACACCGGCAACAGAGAAAGAAACACAATCAATGCAATGCACAATTTGATGCATGGTCATGACATGGCATTATGTTGTGATTTGAGCTAATGCAACTAGCAACAAGTTAAATGAAGTTGGTTTGAATCCAAGATTCAAATTCAAACTCCATATGTGATTATTTTAAATGCCATTTAATTGATTTGACCTGATCAGCAGGTTTAACTTGTTCAAACATGCATGAGAATGCCATAAACAGATTCCTCATATTTTTCAGATCATTTTTCATATATAAATTATTTTCATCTGAGCTACGGTTGATTTTATATGATTTTTAGAAGTTTTGAATATTTTTTGAAATAAATAAATCATTTAGATTTATATAAATTCCAGAAAAGGCTTTACTGCGTCAGCATGACGTCAGGCTGAGGTCAGCAGGTCAACTGACCGGCCAGAGTCAAACCTGACGTGTGGGGTCCACACGTCAGTGACACATGGACTAACTCCGGTCAAAACCAGCGCTGACTGGGGTTTGACCAGGGCTAGGGCCCACTGTCAGTGGCTATTCGGGGTGATTAGTGGTGTAATTAGTTCCTAACTAATGGCCACGTTGGCAGTCACCGGAGTTATGCCAGCGGCGACCAAAGACGCGGCAGAGGCACGCTGGAGCGGCTCGGGTTTCGCCTATGGTTGGTGGTTTGGCGAGCTGAGGGCTCCGGGGAGTAGCTCTTGCTCTCCCGCATCCATCCACGCAAGTGGGAGGAGCTGGGATGGCCGGAGCTCGCCGGAAACGAGCTCGCGGCGGCGCCGGAGTTCGGGCAAAGAGGGGAAAACGGCTGCGGCGGCCTAGGGGACGCAGGGTTAGCACGTGCGGCATCTACGCATTGTGGCGAGCACGTTGGACGCATGCTCGGGCCCATATGGTCACCGGAGCGTCATCGCCGGTGAGCTCAGGCGGCGGCGTAGTCGGGCTCGAGTGGTGCGGCAGCTTCAGCGTGCAAACGCAACGGGGAAGAGGGGGAGTTCGATGCAGGGACTCACGACGATGCCGAATAGGAGATCAGCGGGCTCGAGGAGGTCCAGTCGGCGGCGAATCGTCGAGGACGGTGATCGGACGCAGAGGAGGGGATCGACGGCGTTGCGGGTGAGGGGGAGCTCCTGGCGCAGCGTGACATGAAGGAGAGGAAGAGGGTGGCACGACGGAGCTCAGGGGCTCGTCGGAGGGGCGAGGGGGAGGCTGTGGCCACGGTGATGCTCAGCGGCGCGGCTGTGGTGGTTTTGGCCATGGCGGAAGAACGAGAGAGAGGATGAGGGAGAAGGAAGAGAGTGAGGGGAAAAGGGCGAGTGGCTCGAGGGGTTGCGTGGCGCTCGTCCAGGGCGTCGGGGAGGAAGCAGGTAGGGAGGAGGTGGCCGGAGTGCGGCGACCACGCGCCGGCACGCGCGCTCGTCCTCCTGGCAAGGAGGAAGACGACAGGGAGGCGGCGGTGGCGGGCTGGGCCGCCAGCTGGGCCGCAGGTAAGGCCAGGTAGCCCTTCTCTTTTTTCTAATTCTGTTTCTTTTTTCTATTTTATCTTCTGTTTTCTATTTTGTTATTTTGTTCTGGGCTTTATTAAAAATACTTAGGCACACTCAAAAATCATGAAACCAAGCATGGCTACTGTTTAGAGTAAATCCCACAGTAAACATTTTAGTTTATGATTAGTTGAGCATTTAAAATAATATATAAAATTTAAATGCCCAAATGCAAATAAAATATGATTTAATTCAAAAGTCCAAAAATGTCCTAGAAATATGTGCAACATTTTTGGCAGAGGTTTTTAATCAATCCATAAATGATGAACTTTTCCAAAGGCATTTTGGGTTCATTGAAAAAGATTTTTATTTGACCCTAGTTGAATTCATTTAGTGCTAGGGTTTGAACATCCCCATTTCAAGTTTAACAAGATTTTAAACATGATGCACATGCAAAACTATCCGAGGGCAAAGTAAAGCTAGGGATGTGACATGGGTGCGGCTGCCCTCTCCCCCCCCACATATATATAGGGGGCCAGGGGGGTGCGCCAGCCCCTGCAGATCCCATCTACAAAGGGGGCGGCGGCCTAGGGGGGAAACTTGCCCCCCAAGGCATAGGGGGCGCCTCCCTCCCCTAGGGTTTCAACCCTAGGCGCATGAGGGAGGGCCCAGTAGGGTGCGCCAGCCCACCAGGGGATGGCCCCCTTCCCCTTGCGGCCTAGGGGGCCCACCGGGATGGGTGGCCCCACCCGGTGGACCCCCGGGACCCCTCCGGTGGTCCTGGGACACTCCCGGTGACCCCTGGAGATCACCCGATGGCCGAAACTGGACTTCCCATATATCATTCTTTACCTCCGGACCATTCCGGAACTCCTCTTCACGTCCGGGATCTCATCCGGGACTTCGAACAACTTTCGGGTTTCCACGTGCATGTATCTCTATGACCCTAGCATCACCGAACCTTAAGTGTGTAGACCCTACGGGTTCGGGAGACACGTAGACATGACCGAGACCACTCTCTGGTCAATAACCAACAGCGGGATCTGGATACCCATGTTGGTTCCCACATGTTCCTCGATGATCTTCATCGGATGAACCACTGTGTCAAGGATTCACTCAATCCCGTATGTTATTCCCTTCGTCCATCGGTAGGGTACTTGCCCGAGATTCGATCGTTGGTATTCCCGATACCTTGTTCAATCTCGTCATGGCAAGTCTCTTTACTCGATCCGTAATCCATCATCCCGTGACTAACTCCTTAGTCACCTTGAGCTCATTATGATGATGTCTTATCGAGTGGGCCCAGAGGTACCTCTCCGTCATACGGAGTGACAACATCCCAGTCTCGGTTCGTACCAACTCAACAGACACTTTCGGAGATACCCGATGCGTACCTTTATAGCCACCCAGTTACGTTGTGACGTTTGGCATACCCAAAGTATTCCTACGGCATCCGGGAGTTGTACAACCTCATGGTCTAAGGAATAAATACTTGACACCGAAAAGCTTATGCATTATGAACTAAACGATCTCGTGCTATGCTCAAGATTGGGTCTTGTCCATCACATCATTCTCCTAATGATGTGATCCCGTTACCACTGACATCCTATGTCCATGGCCAGGAAACCGTGACCATCTGCCGATCAACGAGCTGGTAACTAGAGGCCTACCAGGGACTCATTGTGGTCTATATATTCACACATGTATCGTCGTTTCCGTACAATACAATTCAAGCATGAATAACAGACGATTATCATGAACAAGGAAATATAATAATAATACTTTTATTATTGCCTCTAGGGCATATTTCCAACAGTCTCCCACTTGCACTAGAGTCAATAATCTAGTTACATTGTGATGAATCGAACACCCATAGAGTCCTGGTGTTGATCATGTTTTGCCCGTGGAAGAGGTTTAGTCAACGGATCTGCAACATTCAGATCCGTATGCACTTTACAAATATCTATGTCTCCATCTTGAACATAATTCCGGATGGAGTTGAAACGGCGCTTGATGTGCTTGGTCTTCTTGTGAAACCTGGGCTCCTTGGTAATGGCAATAGCACCAGTGTTGTCACAGAAGAGAGTCATCGGGCTTGACGCGCTTGGAATGACTCCTAGGTCGGTGATGAACTCCTTCATCCAGACTCCTTCCTGTGCTGCTTCGCAAGCAGCTATGTACTCTGCTTCACATGTAGAATGCGCCACCACGCTCTGCTTGCAAATGCACCAGCTGACTGCTCCACCATTCAAAATATACACGTATCCGGTTTGTGACTTCGAGTCATCCAGATCTGTGTCGAAGCTAGCATCGACGTAACCCTTTACGACGAGCTCTTCGTCACCTCCATAAACGAGAAACATATCCTTAGTCCTCTTCAGGTACTTTAGGATGTTCTTGACCGCTGTCCAGTGTTCCATATTGGGATCACTTGTGTACCTCCCTACCAAACTTATGGCAAGGTTCACATCAGGTCTGGTACACATCATGACATACATGATAGAACCTATGGCCGAGGCATAGGGTATGACACTCATCTTTTCTCTATCTTCTGCTGTGGTCGGCGACTGAGCCTTGCTCAATCTCATACCTTGCAAAACAGGCAAGAACCCCTTCTTGGACTGATCCATATTGAACTTCTTCAATATTCTGTCAAGGTACGTACTTTGTGAAAGACCGATGAGGCGTCTTGATCTATCTCTATAGATTTTGATGCCTAATATGTAAGCTGCTTCTCCAAGGTCCTTCATTGAAAAACTCTGATTCAAGTAAGCCTTTACAGTTTCCAAGAATTCTATATCATTTCCCATCAGCAATATGTCATCCACATATAATATGAGAAATGCTACAAAGCTCCCACTCACTTTCTTGTAGATACAGGCTTCTCCATAAGTCTGTATAAAGCCAAACGCTTTGATCACATCATTAAAGCGAATATTCCAACTCCGAGATGCTTGCACCAGCCCGTAAATCGAGCGCTGGAGCTTGCACACCTTGTTAGCATTCTCTGGATCGACAAAACCTTCCGGCTGCATCATATACAACTCTTCCTTGAGGAAGCCATTAAGGAATGCCGTTTTGACGTCCATTTGCCATATCTCATAATCATAGAATGCGGCAATAGCTAACATGATTCTGACTGACTTCAGCATCGCTACCGGAGAGAAAGTCTCGTTGTAGTCAATCCCTTGAACTTGTCGATAACCCTTAGCGACAAGCTGAGCCTTATAGATGGTCACATTACCATCCGCGTCTGTCTTCTTCTTAAATATCCATTTTTTCTATGGCGTGCCTATCATCAGGCAAGTCCACCAAAGTCCATACTTTGTTTTCATACATGGATTCTATCTTGGATTTCATGGCTCCAAGCCATTTATTGGAATCCGGGCTTGCCATCGCTTCTTCATAGTTCGAAGGTTCACCATTGTCTAACAACATGATTTCTAGGACAGGGTTGCCGTACCACTCTGGTGCGGAACGTGCCCTTATGGAACTTAGAAGTTCAGCAGTAACTTGATCTGTTTCTTCATGATCATCATCATCAGCTTCCTCCCTTGTCGGTGCAGGCACCTCAGGAACAATTTCCTGCGCTGCGCTACTTTCCGGTCCAGGAGGGGTGACTGTCACCTCATCAAGTTCTACTTTCCTCCCACTCACTTCTTTCGAGAGAAACTCTTTCTCCAGAAAGGATCCATTCTTGGCAACAAAGACTTTGCCTTCGGATCTGTGGTAGAAGGTGTACCCCAATCGTTTCCTTTGGGTATCCTATGAAGACGTATTTTTCCGATTTGGGTTCGAGCTTTCCAGGTTGAAGTTTCTTGACATAAGCATCGCAACCCCAAACTTTCAGAAACGACAGCTTCAGTTTCTTGCCAAACCAAAGTTCATACGGAGTCGTCTCAACGGATTTCGACGGAGCCCTATTTAAAGTGAATGCTGTAGTCTCTAAAGCATAACCCCAAAAAGATAGCGGTAAATCGGTAAGGGACATCATAGATCGCACCATGTCCAACAGAGTACGATTTCGACGTTCAGACACACCGTTACGCTGAGGTGTTCCGGGCGGTGTCAATTGTGAAACAATTCCACATTTCCTAAGGTGCGTGCCAAATTCATGACTCAAATATTCACCCCCACGATCTGATCGTACGAACTTTATTTTCTTGTCTCGTTGATTCTCAACCTCATTATGAAATTCCTTGAACTTTTCAAAAGTCTCAAACTTGTGCTTCATGAAGTAGATATACCCATATCTACTCAAGTCATCCGTGAGGGTGAGAACATAACGATAGCCTCCGCGAGCCTCAACACTCATTGGACCGCACACATCGGTATGTATGATTTCCAATAAGTTGGTTGCTCGCTCCATTGTTCCGGAGAACAGAGTCTTGGTCATCTTGCCCATGAGGCATGGTTCGCACGTGTCAAATGATTCATAATCAAAAGACTCCAGAAGTCCATCAGCATGAAGCTTCTTCATATGTTTGACACCAATATGACCAAGGCGGCAATGCCACAAGTATGTGGGACTATCATTATCAACTTTACATCTTTTGGCATTCACACTATGAATATGTGTATCATCACGATCGAGATAAATAAAAAATAAACCATTGACCAGCGGGGCATGACCATAAAACATATCTCTCAAATAAATAGAACAACCATTATTCTCAGATTTAAATGAGTAGCTATCTCGCATAAGACAAGATCCAGATACAATGTTCATGCTCAAAGCTGGTACTAAATAACAATTATTAAGGTTTAAAACTAATCCTGAGGGTAGATGTAGAGGCAGCGTGCCGACGGTGATCACATCGACCTTGGAACCATTCCCGACGCGCATCGTCACCTCGTCCTTCGCCAGTCTCCGCTTATTCCGCAACTCCTGCTTAGAGTTACAAATATGAGCAACTGCACCGGTATCAAATACCCAGGAGCTACTATGAGCGCTGGTGAGGTACACATCAATAACATGTATATCACATATGCCTTTTACGTTGCCGGCCTTCTTGTCCGCTAAGTAGTTGGGGCAGTTCCGCTTCCAGTGACCCGTTCCCTTGCAATAAAAGCACTCTGTCTCAGGCTTGGGTCCATACTTTGGCTTCTTCCCGGTAACTGGCTTACCGGGCGCGGCAACTCCCTTGCCGTCCTTCTTGAAGTTCTTCTTACCCTCGCCCTTCTTGAACTTAGTGGTTTTATTGACCATCAACACTTGATGTTCTTTCTTGATATCCACCTCCGCTGATTTCAGCATTGAATACACCTCGGGAATGGACTTCTCCATCCCCTGCATATTGAAGTTCAACACGAAGCGCTTGTAGCTTGGTGGGAGCGACTGGAGGATTCTGTCTACGACCGCTTCGTCAGGGAGATTCATTCCCAACTGAGACAAGCGGTTGTGCAATCCAGAAATCTTGAGGATGTGCTCACTGACATAACTGTTTTCCTCCATCTTACAGCTGTAGAATGCGTCGGAGACGTCATATCTCTCGACTCGGGCATGAGCTTGGAAAACCATTTTCTGCTCTTGGAACATCTCAAATGCCCCGTGGTGCTCAAAACGCTTTTGGAGCCCCGATTCTAAGCTGTAAAGCATGCCGCACTGAACCAGGGAGTAATCATCACAACGCGACTGCCAAGCGTTCATAACATCTTGGTTTGCCTGGGCGGGAGCGTCACCTAGCGGTGCATCTAGGACATAAGTTTTCTTGGCAGCTATGAGGATGATCCTCAGGTTACGGACCCAGTCCGTGTAGTTGCTACCATCGTCTTTCAGCTTGGATTTCTCTAGGAACGCGTTGAAGTTGAGGGTGACATAAGCGTGGGCCATTTGATCTACATGAGATATTGTAAAGAATTTAGACTAAGTTCATGATAATTAAGTTCATCTTAATCAAATTTTAATGAACTCCCACTCAGATTGACATCTCTCTAGTCATCTAAGTGATACACGATCCGAATCGACTAGCCCGTGTCCGATCATCACGTGAGACGGACTAGTCATCAACGGTGAATATCTTCATGTTGATCGTATCTGCTATACAACTCGTGTTCGACCTTTCGGTCTTCCGTGTTCCGAGGCCATGTCTGTACATGCTAGGCTTGTCAAGTGAACCCTAAGTGTGTTGCGTGTGTAAACCTGGCTTACACCCGTTGTATGCGAACGTTAGAACCTATCACACCCGATCATCACGTGGTGCTTCGGAACAACGATCCTTAGCAACGGTGCACAGTTAGGGGGAACACAATTCTTGAAATTTTAGTGAGAGATCATCTTATTTACTACCGTCGTTCTAAGTAAACAAGATGCATAAACATGATAAACATCAGATGCAATCAATTAAAGTGACATGATATGGCCAATATCATCTTGCTCCTTGGATCTCCATCTTCGGGGCACCATGATCATCTTTGTCACCGGCTCGACACCATGATCTCCATCATCATGATCTCCATCATCGTGTCTTCATGAAGTTGTCACGCCAACTATTACTTCTACTACTATGGCTAACGTTTAGCAATAAAGTAAAGTAATTACATGGCGTTATTCAGTGACACACAGGTCATACAATAATTAAGACAACTCCTATGGCTCCTGCTGGTTGTCAAGTTCATCGACATGCAAGTCGTGATTCCCTATTACAAGAACATGATCAATCTCATACATCACATATATCATTCATCACATCTTTTTGGCCATACCATATCACATAGCACATGCTGCAAAAACAAGTTAGACGACCTCTAATTATTGTTGCAAGTTTTACGTGGCTTCTATAGGTTTTCTAGCAAGAACGTTTCTTACCTACGCCAAAACCACAACGTGATTTGTCAATTTCTATTTACCCTTCATAAGGACCCTGTTCATAGAATCCGATCCGACTAAAGTAGGAGAGACAGACACCCGCCAGCCACCTTATGAATCTAGTGCATGTCTGTCGGTGGAACCAGTCTCACGTAAGCATACGTGTAAGGTCGGTCCGGGCCGCTTCATCCCACAATACCGCCGAATCAAGATTAGACTAGTAACGGTAAGAAAATTGAGCAAACTCAACACCCACAACTGCTTTGTGTTCTACTCGTGCAAGATGCTACGCAAAAGACCTAGCTCAGATGCCACTGTTGGGGAACATAGCAGAATTCAAAAAAATTCTACGCTTTCAACAAGATCCATCTAAGGAGACATCTAGCAACGAGCATATTAGAGTGCATCTACATACCCTTTTGTAGATCGCGAGCGGAAGCTTTCGAAGAAGCGTGGATGAAGTAGTCGTACTCTTCGTGTTCTTCGTCACCGATGATCTAGCGCCGAACGGACGTCACCTCCGCGTTCAACACACGTACGGTACAGCAACTTCACCTCCTTCTTGATCCAGCAATGGAGGAGGAGAGGTCGTCGGAGATCCAGTAGCACGACGGCGTGGTGGTGGATGCAGCGGGAAATCCTGCACGGCTTCGCCGGCGCCCTGCGGAGGAGGAGGAAGGTGTGACGGGAGGGGGAGAGGCGCCAGAGGATTGGGTGCGGCTGCCCTCTCCCCCCCACATATATATAGGGGCCAGGGGGGTGCGCCAGCCCCTGCAGATCCCATCTGCAAAGGGGGCGGCGGCCTGGGGGGAAACTTTCCCCCCAAGGCATAGGGGGCGCCTCCCTTCCCTAGGGTTTCAACCCTAGGCGCATGAGGGAGGGCCCAGTAGGGTGCGCCAGCCCACCAGGGGCTGCCCCCTTCCCCTTGCGGCCTAGGGGCCCCACCGGGATGGGTGGCCCCACCCGGTGGACCCCCGGGACCCCTCCGGTGGTCCCGGGACACTCTCGGTGACCCCCCGGAGATCACCCGATGGCCGAAACTGGACTTCCTATATATCATTCTTTACCTCCGGACCATTCCGGAACTCCTCGTCACGTCCGGGATCTCATCCGGGACTCCGAACAACTTTCGGGTTTCCACGTGCATGTATCTCTACGACCCTAGCGTCACCGAACCTTAAGTGTGTAGACCCTACGGGTTCGGGAGACACGTAGACATGACCGAGACCACTCTCCGGTCAATAACCAACAGCGGGATCTGGATACCCATGTTGGTTCCCACGTGTTCCTCGATGAGCTTCATCGGATGAACCACTGTGTCAAGGATTCACTCAATCCCGTATGTTATTCCCTTCGTCCATCGGTACGGTACTTGCCCGAGATTCGATCGTCGGTATTCCCGATACCTTGTTCAATCTCGTCATGGCAAGTCTCTTTACTCGATATGTAATCCATCATCCCGTGACTAAATCCTTAGTCACCTTGAGCTCATTATGATGATGTCTTATCGAGTGGGCCCAGAGGTACCTCTCCGTCATACGGAGTGACAACATCCCAGTCTCGGTTCGTACCAACTCAACAGACACTTTCGGAGATACCCGATGCGTACCTTTATAGCCACCCAGTTACGTTGTGACGTTTGGCATACCCAAAGTATTCCTACGGCATCCGGGAGTTGTACAACCTCATGGTCTAAGGAATAAATACTTGACACCGAAAAGCTTATGCATTACGAACTAAACGATCTCGTGCTATGCTCAGGATTGGGTCTTGTCCATCACATCATTCTCCTAATGATGTGATCCCGTTATCACTGACATCCTGTCGGGGGAAACTGTCCTCCCACGAGCACCTATGGGACCGGAGCCCCTTCTACGTTGCGGTAAGGGAGCGGAGGGAGCACGGAGAGCAGATCGAGGAGCGCACGCGGGCAGTTTACCCAGGTTCGGGCCGCGAGGACGCGTAAAACCCTACTCCTGCCTTAGGTTGTATTGAGTTCTTGAGCTCGGGAGCTTGAAGAGCTACAGTACTAGCTACACCGAGCGAGGGAGTTGTCTAGGTTTCGAACCCTTTCTACGTTGTGCATGGGCCTCCTTTTATAGCTCAAGGGGTCACCGACAGGTGTCAACGTAGAGGAGGGTAAAAGTGTAATTTTGGTGGTAGTTGTAACAGTGCGGGAATAGTGTATGAACAGTGGATGAACAGTGGTATTCACCTAACTTTGACAGTGGGGGACAAGGGCATTAAATGCCCGTCGCCGTCGACCCCAAAAGCGTCTGTCCATGCTTCTCCGTTCGCCACGGCGGTAGCCTCGTCACCGTGGCTTGCCACCGTGTCCCCCAGGCTGCACAGCCATCTGCCACGCGTCCCTGGAAGGGCCCCAGGGCGACGCGTGGGCCGATGAGCTGGAGCGTGGGCACACAGCACAGGCTTCCCCGGCAAGCACCTTGCCGGGGTCTTGATCTTGCCGGGCCCGGAAGCTTGTCGCTCCCCGGGTCCTGCCGGGGCGCATGACGCGCCGAGGCATCTCTTGAGGTAAGTGTTCCTTGTGCTTCCTGGCAAGCTCCTCTTGCCAGGGTCTTGTACTAAGGTGACAACCTTGAGCCTGGTGCGGCCTTCCCGGCAAGCTCCTCTTGCCGGGGCCTTGATCTTCTGACTTGTATACTTTGTTCTTGAATGGCTTCATAGGGACCAGAAAGGTTTCCGGCGAGCACGTGGTAAGCCCTGCCGCGGGAAGCTGCCACTGCCCGTGCACAAGTTGGGGTACTAAGGTACCCCTATCTTAGTACACCGACAGGAGCCCCCGGTCCTGGGCCACACACGGTGCCGAGCGCTGTTGGGCCAGGCCCAAGACAGTGCACGGGCACGCGCGGCCCACGGCAAGCCGTATCCCCTTCTGTATCCGCCGCATCCCTCCCTAACGGCACGCGTCGATTGCGGCATCGTGGGAGAGATCGTGGCCTGTTTCTTTAATGGGAAATGCGGAACGTCCCCCACTTCCCCCTTAAAAGCAGAGGAAGCAGGGGCAGTTCCCCTCCTTCGTCTTTATTGCGCCTTGAATCTCCAGAAACCTCCGCTGCTTCCTGCCTCCGCCCCTCCTTCGCCGTCTTCCGCATCCGTGGTGCCGTCGAGCTCCTCGCCTCTTCCCTCGCCGCCTCCGCCATGGCTCCGAAGAGCGACAAGGCGAAGAGCGACAAGGCCAAGAGCGACAAGGCCAAGAACGACAAGGCCAAGAAGGAGAAGTCCGAGCAGGCGGCGAAGCTGGCCGCCCTGCGGAAGAGGTCCGTGGTCTTCGCGCCGAGGCTTGGCGCGAGGGAGCTGTGGAAAAAAATACTATTTGTTCTGGGCGAGGGAGACCAAAGCTCATCCCCGCACCAGAGCCTTCCCCGCCGTCGCCAAAGATATGTTCCCCGGCGGGTACTTCTTCTTCGCTGCATTTTTCCACTGTGGTCTGTGCCCTCCGTTCTCGGAGTTCTTTTGTGATATCATGAACACATATGGTCTCCACCTCCTAGATTTCACCCCCAACGCCATCCTTACGATGGCCGTTTTCGTACATCTGTGCGAAAACTATGTTGGGATTCATCCAAACGTAGCCCTCTTCCGCCACTTATTTATGCCTAGAGTAGACGCTGGCGCTCCCCTCTCCGGCGGCATCTCCTGGATCTTCAGGTTGAACAAGAAAGACTCGTACCTGAGAGGAGAGCTCCGTGGCAAGTGGGAGGAATGGAGAGCCGATTGGTGCTGGGTGGTGGAGGACAAGCCAGAGCCTTTTACTGCGCCGCGCACAACTGCCATAGTGCGCGGCAGGGACTGGAGCGGATTGGCCCCGGAGGACAACAAGCTTAGCATCGCCCACATTAGGATTATTCGTCTCCGGGTCGCCAATTTGACTATTGGTGAAGTTGGGGCAGATTTCCTCCGCCGCCGCATCGCCCCTTTACAAGAGAGAAAAAGGGCCGCCTGGGAATTCGGCAACGCGGCGGATATCATGAGGCTGCGCCCTGGATTAAACTATAACTTCACTGCCTTGGAGTTGAAGGGGATGGTCCGAGAGCTCTTCAAGCATGACCCGGCCCACCCGGAGTGGTTCAGACCTTCCCGGGGAGTGGTGCCGCTGTGCAACAGCACTGCCCGTGATTCCTTGCGCGCGATGATGCCTGCGTGCGACTCCCATGGCGTCGCCCCCACCTGGATAGAGCCTCCGCCGGACACCGTGCTGAGCTTCTTTGATAACTTGGTTGAGACGCCCCGCAATGCCGAGGAGAACAGGGGCCTCACTCGGGCCACTACGGCACGGGATATAGCCTACATCGCCACCAGGATGGAGGAGGCCGCCGCAGCTGCGGCGGCGGGTAACTTTGGGTATACTGTGGAAGAGGCACAGGCCGCGGACGCGGTGAGCCAAGCAGAGGAGGCGGAAATCCTCAAGCTGCTGAAGCTCGCGCCCGAGGAGTTTGCCGGGGAGCCTTCCGTGCAGTTTGCCGGGACGAGCGAGGTCGCCGGGGGGAGCGAGGTTGCCGGGGGGAGCGAGGCCGCTGGGCATGGCGCTGAGTCCAGCGGGCCTGCCGAGGAGGAGGAGGGCGCCGAGGCTGATGAAGACTCCGGTGGATCTCTGAATCTTGATGACGACGCCTCCTCGTCATCAAAGAACTCCCCGCCTCCGGCAAGTCCTATGCAACAACCGAGGAAGCGCCTCCGCAAGGCGGCTGAGGCGGCGAGGCCACAGGCGCCCCGACAGCAGCCGGCGCGCCGTGCGACGCGCGCCACCAAGACGAGCGAAGTCGCCAAGGAGGCGCCCCGAGCTCGTGCGCCAAGCGGAGGAGGATCTTCTCGGAGCGGAACGGGTGTTCCTTCTGCTCCTCGGGCCCCGACGACGACGGGGGCTGGGTCTTCACAGCCCGCAGCCCTGGAGGCTGCCAAGCGCCCGAGGGAGCCTTCTCCTCCGGCTCCTCGCGCGGGAGCAAACCAGGCGGAGTTTGACTTCTCCGCCCTCAGCTCCGACGACGAGGAAGAGGAGTAAGTACTTGCAATTCTTTTAGTTTCTTCGACTTTGTCTTGATTTTCCTTGCTGGTTTTGATCTTGCTGTTGCTTTGCTCTCAGGACCCTGACCCAGCGGATGGCGAAGAGGGCCAAGATCCCTGTGGTCGAGGTTGAAGATGACTCGCCCGCCGCGGCGACCGGAGACGTGCCAGCGGCAAACTTGCCGGATCAACCTGCTGCTCCGAGGAGCAGCCCCCAGCGCAGCCCCCAGCGTAAGTCTGGTTTTTATCTTTCTGCTTGACGGGCGCGCTTGAGATTGTTGCTTGTACTGATATCTTGTTTGTCTTGTGCAGAAGTGGAGCCGCAGCCGCAGGAGCACCAGGAGGTCGCCCCCGATGAGCCACTTGCTCCACCCTCCCCGCCAAGGGTGAACTCCCCGGCAAGGGAGAATGCTTCGCCAAGGACGGGCACTCCGCCAAGGGCGAGTACCCCACCAAGGGTGAGCAGCCCGACGAGGGTGAACACTCCGCCAAGGGAGGGCGCGGGCGGCCCTCCGCCAGCAGGGGCCACCACTCCGCCGCCTAGGGTGGATTCCCCGGCGAGGGAGCCTGTCGTTGAAGAAGTCCGCGAAGGTAAATCTTGTAGCTTCTTCTTCTTGGACTTGTCTTTTTGGATATTTGCTTGACTTTTTCTTTTCTTTTTCTTCTGCTAGATCCTCCTGCACCGGAGCGGATGGAAACAGAGGCCACCGGCGAGGAGGGCGTGCACGGCGACGGCGGCAACGCCACTGCCACTGAGGGCGTGGCTGGAGCCGACGAGCCTGCCGCTGAAGAGACCGTCCCGCCCGCAGATGCCGCGGCTGGGGAAGGGACCGGCGACCACACTGCTGGCCCGAAGGCAGCAGGAGCGTCAAGCGCTGCACCGGCCGCCGACCCTTCCGCCTCCACGGCTGGGCAGGGCGTCTACCTGGAGGCCCCCAACGGGGTTTTCATACAAGTCCCGTGGGCGTCCTCGTCTCGAGCCCCCGTGGAGGGAGAGACCTACGATGGAGAGGTCCTCGCCTCCGCGGGGTTGAAGGTTGTTGAAGCGCCCGGCGGTAGCGACGAGCCCGAAGAAGAGAAGCTCCTTCGCCGGCTTCTGGCTCTGTACCGGGCCAGGCAGGCGAAGCTGGAGTCTCGGGAAGCTCTCATCGCCAAGGCTGGAGCTGACTTGGAGAAGCGTGCCGCGGAGCTCCGCGCCGACAACCAGGCAGCCCTCCGCAACTTAGCGGAGGAGCACGAAGAGCTTGCCGGGGCGCAGCAAGCCTTCCTCCTGGAGAAGGCCGAGGTGGACGAGCAGCAACGTTTGGCCGCCGAGGAGCTGTCCCGGCGAGAAGGAGTGCTCAACCAGCGGAAGGTTGACCTCGATGCCCACGAGGACGACCTCACCGCCCGGGAGCAGGCCATTGGCTGGCCCCTGAAGGAGGCGAAGGCCGCCGCAGCCGCCGCGGAGACCGCCAAGAAGGACCTGGAGGCCAAGGTGGAGCAGCTGGAGCTATACCTGAAGGCGAGCGAGGACAGAGTCACCGCGCTCAATGTGGAGTGGGAGAAAGATGCCCACACCAACTCTGACTTGCAGGTACGTCTCTCCAAGAAAGGCGACGAGCTCACTGCCGCCAAGGATTCCATTGCTGACTTAGAGTTGAAGGTCTCCACTCTGTCTGATTCGCTCGACGCCGCCCGGGATCGCGAGATGAAGCTGAAGGACGAGCTCCGCAAGGAGGGGAACTTGGTGGAGAGCGCCGCCGTCTCAGCGAACAACTTCAGCCGGGCAGTGGAGCAATGGACTGAGGAGCTGGTCACCTCCGCCGCCAACATTGACGCGGAGATGATGGCGCTGAGGGCTGAGCATCTTGTGTACTCTCCGAACGAGAGTCTTCCCCACAACGCCAAGCTAAGTCTGTTCTTCCGGGGAATTGCTCCGGCGCTTGCGCGGCTGCGAGAGAAGGTCTCCGCGCAGCTGGCCGACGAGGCGCGTCGACTCTGCATGGGCACCCTGGAGCGCGTCTTGTCGAAGATCGTCTATCGCAACCCCGGCATCAACCTCCTCAACGTCCTCCGCACCTTGCCGCCCGAAGCTGACCACGAGGCGTTGAAGGCGCAGGTTGCCCACATCGTCGCCAAGGTGGCCAAAATCACGAGGCGCGAAGGCGATCGCGTAGACTAGATTCTTTTGCTTTTGCTTCCCTTGCCGCTGCCAATTAAGTCATAGGCAGTAGTTGAATAGAACAGCGGGAGAACCTGACTGCTGACTGTGCTGTCACCTTTCTCACTGGTTCCACTTCTGGCCACTTTGTGAACTTGTCGATCGCAATGTACAAGTACTCAAAGCCCCCGGCTGCGCGGGGAAAGGGGCCGAGGATATCGAGCCCCCAGACCGAGAAGGGCCAGGACAAAGGGATTGTCTGGAGAGCTTGAGCTGGCTGGTGAATTTGCTTGGCATGGAACTGGCACGCTTCACACTTGGTTACTTGTGCAGTTGCATCTTGGAGGGCTTCTGGCCAGAAAAACCCTTGCCGGAACGCCTTCCCGGCAAGTACCCTTGCGCCAATGTGGTGACCACATATGCCTCCATGTATCTCTGCCAACAGCTTCTGTCCATCTTCCTTGGAGATGCACTTCAACCTGACACCATTGAGTCTTCTTCTGTACAGTTCATTGCCAATGAACTGGTACATACTTGACTGCCTGGTTATCTTCTCTATTTCTTCTGGCTCGTCGGGAAGTTCTCCAGTTTGCAGAAAACGGACGATTTGCTATGCCCACGCTGGAGCCTGAGGCTCAACAACAAGGACCAAAGGCATGAGGGCTGCTGCGGGAACCTCAGCTTCTACGGCAAGAACCTGCGGCTCTGCCGGAGCTGATGGTCCCCCGGCAAGCCTGCCGGGGCAGGGCTTGTCGGGAACGCCTGCTTCAACTGCACAGATCCTTGGATCTGCAGGAGCAAACTGTTCCTCAGCATCTTGGTTGTTGATCTTGGGAACCTTGGCGGCGGCTTCGGGCAGATCCGCCGGCAAGTAGTCGCCGGAGACCAACTTTCTCTTCTTGTTTTGCCCAACTGATGGTGTAACGGATGGTTGAGTTAACTTGAGCAGGAAGGTCCCTGGTTCCACAGGTAACTTCATTGCAGCACACTTTGAGAGGCCATCTGCAATATCATTCTGAGCTCGTGGAACGTGTTCCATTTGTAGACCCTCAAAGTGTTCTTCAAGCTTCCTCACTTCATCAACATAAGCTTCCATCAAAGGGCTCTGGTAACTCTTGTTCACTTGTCGGACCACCAACTGAGAATCTCCCCGCACAATTAACTTCTTGATCCCAAGCTCGGCCGCAATTCTGAGGCCGACAAGCAAACCTTCATACTCTGCAGTATTGTTTGTCGCTTGTTCCTTGGGAAAGTGCATCTGGACAACATACTTGAGGTGCTCTCCGGTGGGCGCTATGAGTACTACGCCGGCACCGGCGCCTTGCAGCGAGAAGGCACCATCAAAGTACATCACCCATTCTTTGCTTGCTTCTTGGACGGGGAGGCTTGTCTCTAGGACTTCTTCATCTGGTGTTGGGGTCCATTCTGCTATAAATTCTGCCAAAGCTCTGCTCTGTATGGTTGAAGTACTCTCAAATTTGAGACCAAAGCTCGACAGCTCCAGTGCCCACTCGACGATCCTGCCTGTTGCTTCTGGATTTTGCAATATCCTCTTCAACGGAAAGCGAGTGACCATCGTTATCTCGTGTGCTTGGAAGTAATGGCGCAGCTTCCTTGAGGCCATGAGGAGGCCGAAAAGCAACTTCTGCACCCCAGAGTATCTCGATCTAGCCCCCTGCAAGAGGGAACTTACGAAATACACTGGGCGCTGCACCATCTTCTTTCGCACTTCACCTTGCTCCTGCGCAGACTTGTCCTTGTCGGGGCCAGAGCTTATCGGGGAAGCCCCCTGCTTGTCGCTGGATTCGCTTGCCGGGGATGTGGGCTCTTCCTCATCGGCCACCCTCTCCGCTACTAACGCAGCACTAACCACTTGATTGGTTGCTACCAAATACAGCAGCAACTTCTCTTGTGGCCTAGGTGCGACAAGTATTGGAGTGGAGGACAGGTATCCTTTCAAGTCTTGCAGCGCAGCCTCCGCTTCCGGAGTCCATTTCATAGGACCTGCCTTTTTCAAGATTTTGAAGAAAGGCAGGGCGCGCTCTGCAGACTTTGAAATGAACCTGCTGAGGGCAGCCACACAACCAGCAAGTCTTCTTACATCCTTGACGCGCTTCGGGGCTTCAATCTGCTCGATGGCTTTTATCTTGTCGGGGTTGGCTTCAATCCCCCTCTGGGACACAAAGAACCCGAGAAGCTTGCCGGAGGGGACTCCAAAGACGCACTTCTCGGGGTACAACTTGAGCTGGATTTTGCGCAGATTCTCAAAGGTTTCTTCTAAGTCTTAGATCGGGGTATCCTTGCTCTTGCTTTTGACCACTATATCATCCATGTAGGCTTCCACATTTCTGTGTATCTGTGGCTCAAAAGCAGTGTGCACCACCCTTGCAAATGTCGAGCCTGCATTCTTCAATCCAAAGGGCATGCGTATGAAGCAATACGTGCCACATGGAGTAATGAATGCAGTCTTCTCTTCATCTTCCTTGGCCATGAATATCTGGTGGTAACCTGAGTATGCATCAAGGAAGGAAAGCAGCTCGCATCCGGCGGTGGAGTCAACAATCTGGTCAATACGCGGCAAGGGAAATGGATCCTTGGGACACGCTTTATTCACATCAGTGAAGTCTATACAGAGTCTCCACTTCCCATTGGCCTTGCGTACGACAACTGGATTGGCTAACCACGTTGGATGGATCACGCCTCTAACCAGGCCTGCTGCTTCTAGCTTCTTTATCTCTTCAGCGATAAATTCTTGGCGCTCCACGGATTGCTTTCTGACCTTCTGCTTGACGGGCCGCGCATGAGGACAAACAACAAGCTTGTGCTCAGTTACCTTCCTGGGAACGCCGGGGATGTCAGATGGTTGCCATGCAAACACATCGACATTCACCCGCAGGAAGGCAACGAGCGCGCTTTCCTATTTGTCATCGAGCGTAGCGCTGATGGTGAGGGTACCACCAGTGCCGTCCTCCTTGGCGGACACCTTCTTGGTTGCCGGTGGAGCTGCCATTCCTTTCTTGCACTTGCCGGTGGAGCTCGATGGTGCGTCCTCGACGGCAGCGCAGCACTCCGAAGAGGTGTGTTTGCCGGAGTGGGCCCCAGAGCTCTTGCCGGACTTGGTCTTGGTCTTCCCCCCGGGAGCTACAGCGGCAAGTGTGTTGCTCTCTGCTGCGGCTGCTGCATCCCGGTAGATCTTGTCGGCGCAGATAAGCGCGTCCTTCTTGTCGCCAGGGACAGAGATGACGCTTATCGTCCCCGGCATCTTGAGTACGTTGTATGCATGGTGGGAAGCTGCCATGAACTTGGCGAGGGCAGGACGTCCAAGTATCCCATTGTATGGCAATGGGATATCGACAACATCAAATGTGATCCTCTCCGTCCTGAAGTTGAGCTCCCCGCCAAAGGTCACTGGCAGAGTAATCTTGCCCTTCGGCTTGCTCCTTCCCGGGTTGATCCCTTGGAACGACCCGGTTTCTTCGAGCTCGCCGTCTGGAATCTTTAGTTTCTTGATCACATCCGAGGAGATCAAGTTCAGGCCGGCCCCGCCGTCAACCAACATCTTGGTGACCTTGAGGTTGCGGATAGTTGGTGAGACCAACATCGGCAAGCACCCGACCGCTGTGGTGCGGTCAGGGTGGTCCTCAAGGTCAAAGATGATGGGCGTGCCGGACCACTTCAACAGCCTGCGTGACACGACGGGCAGCTCTGCTGCGTTCACTTCTCGCACCCACTGCTTGAGCTGGCGGTGGGAAGTGTGCAGAGAGGCGCCTCCGTCGACACACAGAACCTCTGTGGCCTTCTGGAACTCCTGCTCGCTGTTATCTCCTTCTTCCATGTCATCATCGTCGTCTTCTTCTTCATCGTTGTCGCGGCCCCGAGGAGGTCTATCACCTTGCCGCTGCTTGGCCTTGCCGCGGCGTCCTCCCCGACCATTGAACGGCCGCTTCTTGCTGGGCTCTCCTCCGCCTCCTTGGGCCTTCTCCTTGTCGCGACGCTCGTATTCAGCCTTCTGCTCCTCTACGAGGTACTCGACTCGTTTGCAGTTCTGAAGATCGTGGCCCTTGGTGCGGTGGATCTTGCAGTACTACTTGTCGGAGCCATCCTGCTTGTCGGCTGCCGCTACAGGGGCAGGCTCCTTGCCGAAACCGCCAACCTGTGCTTTCTTGGCGGGAGCCTCCTTGCCAGACTGCTCGACAACCAGCACCTCCTTGTTCTTCTTCTTTCTGTTGTTCCGCCGCCGGCTCTTCCTTGCCGGGGCGGCATCCTCGTTGTCGCTTCCTCCTGCGCCAGTATCCTCTCCGGGGAGTTTCCTCCCCTCTTCGGCGCGCGCGCATTTGTCAGCCAGAGCGTAGAGCTCGTTGACATCCCGGATCTTGGTCATGGCCATCTCTTTCCTCATCCGGCGGTTACGCACGTTCTGGTGGAACGCGCTGATAACCGCGGCAGGGTGGACATCGGGAATGTTGTGTTGCACGCGGCTGAATCTCTGGATGTACTTGCGCAGGGACTCTCCCTCCTTCTGGGCCAAGATGTGGAGATCGCTCTCCTGGCCGTGGGGTTTGTGGCCGCCCGTGAAGGCGCCAACAAACTGGTGGCACAGATCTGCCCACGAAGAAATGGAGTTCTCCGGCAAGTGCATAAGCCAAGACCGGACGTTTGGCTTAAGCACTAGCGGGAAGTAGTTGGCTAATATCTTCTCGTCGCGTCCCCCGGCAGCCTGCACTGCTATAGTGTAGATGCTGAGGAACTCCGAGGGGTGCGTCTTGCCGTCGTACTTCTCGGGTACGTCGGGCTTGAAATTTTTCATGCTGGGCCACTGGACTTGCTGCAGCTCACGGGTGAACGCAGGGCAACCTGCCGCGTACGGCAAGTCGCCTGGTTCACCGGGCGCATGCGCGTCGACAGCGGTCCCAACACGCTGATCTGATTGCCTTCGGGCTTCTCGTCGACGCTCGATGCGAGTCCGAGCGTCTTCTTGCCGCCGGTCGTCTAGGACTTGGCGCTGATCGCGGCGAGCCCGCGGATCCGACGACGCCGTAGAGTCATCGTCGACGTTGATCCGGCGGGGTGCCGATTTCTGCTTCCGCGGCGGGGAGTGCACGGTAGTTGCACCCCCAGCGGTCTTGTTGCCATCGGCCTTCGCTTGGTCGACTTGCCGCGGCCGTGAAGTTGCCGGCTGCTGAGGCGCGTCGTTGTTGGCGAAGGCGATGAGACTCTGAATCGTCGCCCTCCAGTCTTCGGCCTTGTCCGCCGCTGGAGGGAAATCGAGGAGCAGTTGTGCTCTGGCTAGAGCTTCTGCTGGAGAGGAGGGGAACGGCGGAGAGCGGTGCAAGGAGCGGGACACGCTCGGACTTCTAACAGCGTTAGAAGGAGCATGTTCCCGCCCCGGCGACCGCGCTTTGCTCGTACCAGCGCGCTGGCCTTGAGCATCCCGCGATCCTCCGGCTTGGCTACGCCCCAGCAAGCGTATGGTACCTCCTGTACCATGTTGCGGCTGGTCTTGCGCCTCCTTAGAGAGACGTGGTGCGTCCATGGACACCGAGGCTTTGGAATTCGCCCGGTCATCCGTCTTGTCTTTGGACTTGGTGGCGCCGTGAGTTTCCTCGCCGACGACCACCCTTCCCCCGACGTCTTCTCCACCAACCGTTGGTTCTGGTGGCGGTGGAATCGACGCAGACGGGCCTCCGACCTCCGAAGCCTTCTTCCTCGGGGCCATATTGTTGTAGCTGATGAAGTTGATGAAGCTGGAGAGGTTGATGAAGAATGCGCCCGCGTGAGCGCTGGATCAGGTTCGCACAACCTCGACGCCCCCTACCTGGCGCGCCAAAGATGTCGGGGGAAACTGTCCTCCCACGAGCACCTATGGGACCGGAGCCCCTTCTACGTTGCGGTAAGGGAGCGGAGGGAGCACGGAGAGCAGATCGAGGAGCGAACGCGGGCAGTTTACCCAGGTTCGGGCCGCGAGGACGCGTAAAACCATACTCCTGCCTTAGGTTGTATTGAGTTCTTGAGCTCGGGAGCTTGAAGAGCTACAGTACTAGCTACACCGAGCGAGGGAGTTGTCTAGGTTTCGAACCCTTTCTACGTTGTGCATGGGCCTCCTTTTATAGCTCAAGGGGTCACCGACATGTGTCAACGTAGAGGAGGGTAAAAGTGTAATTTTGGTGGTAGTTGTAACAGTGCGGGAATAGTGTATGAACAGTGGATGAACAGTGGTCTTCACCTAACTTTGACAGTGGGGGACAAGGGCATTAAATGCCCGTCGCCGTCGACCCCAAAAGCGTCTGTCCATGCTTCTCCGTTCGCCACGGCGGTAGCCTCGTCACCGTGGCTTGCCACCGTGTCCCCAAGGCTACACAGCCATCTGCCACGCGTCCCTGGAAGGGCCCCAGGGCGACGCGTGGGCCGATGAGCTGGAGCGTGGGCACACAACGCAGGCTTCCCCGACAAGCACCTTGCCGGGGTCTTGATCTTGCCAGTCCCGGAAGCTTGTCGCTCCCCGGGTCCTGCCGGGGTGCATGACGCGCCGAGGCATCTCTTGAGGTAAGTGTTCCTTGGGCTTCCTGGCAAGCTCCTCTTGCCAGGGTCATGTAATAAGGTGACAACCTTGAGCCTGGTGCGGCCTTCCCGGAAAGCTCCTCTTGCCGGGGCCTTGATCTTCTGACTTGTATACTTTGTTCTTGAATGGCTTCATAGGGACCAGAAAGGTTTCCGGCGAGCACGTGGTAAGCCCTGCCGCGGGAAGCTGCCACTGCCCGTGCACAAGTTGGGGTACTAAGGTACCCCTATCTTAGTACACCGACAGGGGGAAACTGTCCTCCCACGAGCACCTATGGGACCGGAACCCCTTCTACGTTGCGGTAAGGGAGCGGGGGGAGCACGGAGAGCAGATCGAGGAGCGCACGCGGGCAGTTTACCCAGGTTCGGGCCGCGAGGACGCGTAAAACCCTACTCCTGACTTAGGTTGTATTGAGTTCTTGATCTCGGGAGCTTGAAGAGCTACAGTACTAGCTACACCGAGCGAGGGAGTTGTCTAGGTTTCGAACCCTTTCTACGTTGTGCATGGGCCTCCTTTTATAGCTCAAGGGGTCACCGACAGGTGTCAACGTAGAGGAGGGTAAAAGTGTAATTTTGGTGGTAGTTGTAACAGTGCGGGAATAGTGTATGAACAGTGGATGAACAGTGGTCTTCACCTAACTTTGACAGTGGGGGACAAGGGCATTAAATGCCCGTCGCCGTCGACCCCAAAAGCGTCTGTCCATGCTTCTCCGTTCGCCACGGCGGTAGCCTCGTCACCGTGGCTTGCCACCGTGTCCCCCAGGCTGCACAGCCATCTGCCACGCGTCCCTGGAAGGGCCCAGGGCGACGCGTGGGCCGATGAGCTGGAGCATGGGCACACAGCGCAGGCTTCCCCGGCAAGCACCTTGCCGGGGTCTTGATCTTGCCGGGCCCGGAAGCTTGTCGCTCCCCGGGTCCTGCCGGGGCGCATGACGCGCCGAGGCATCTCTTGAGGTAAGTGTTCCTTGGGCTTCCTGGCAAGCTCCTCTTGCCAGGGTCTTGTACTAAGGTGACAACCTTGAGCCTGGTGCGGCCTTCCCGGCAAGCTCCTCTTGCCGGGGCCTTGATCTTCTGACTTGTATACTTTGTTCTTGAATGGCTTCATAGGGACCACAAAGGTTTCCGGCGAGCACGTGGTAAGCCCTGCCGCGGGAAGCTGCCACTTCCCGTGCACAAGTTGGGGTACTAAGGTACCCCTATCTTAGTACACCGACAGGGGGAAACTGTCCTCCCACGAGCACCTATGGGACCGGAGCCCCTTCTACGTTGCAGTAAGGGAGCGGAGGGAGCACGGAGAGCAGATCGAGGAGCGCACGCGGGCAGTTTACCCAGGTTCAGGCCGCGAGGACGCGTAAAACCCTACTCCTGCCTTAGGTTGTATTGAGTTCTTGATCTCGGGAGCTTGAAGAGCTACAGTACTAGCTACACCGAGCGAGGGAGTTGTCTAGGTTTCGAACCCTTTCTAAGTTGTGCATGGGCCTCCTTTTATAACTCAAGGGGTCACCGACAGGTGTCAACGTAGAGGAGGGTAATAGTGTAATTTTGGTGGTAGTTGTAACAGTGCGGGAATAGTGTATGAACAGTGGATGAACAGTGGTCTTCACCTAACTTTGACAGTGGGGGACAAGGGCATTAAATGCTCGTCGCCGTCGACCCCAAAAGCGTCTGTCCATGCTTCTCCGTTCGCCACGGCGGTAGCCTCGTCACCGTGGCTTGCCACCGTGTCCCCCCAGGCTGCACAGCGATCTGCCACGCGTCCCTGGAAGGGCCCCAGGGCGACGCGTGGGCCGATGAGCTGGAGCGTGGGCACACATCGCAGGCTTCCCCGGCAAGCACCTTGCCGGGGTCTTGATCTTGCCGGGCCCGGAAGCTTGTCGCTCCCCGGGTCCTGCCGGGGCGCATGACGCGCCGAGGCATCTCTTGAGGTAAGTGTTCCTTGGGCTTCCTGGCAAGCTCCTCTTGCCAGGGTCTTGTACTAAGGTGACAACCTTGAGCCTGGTGCGGCCTTCCCGGCAAGCTCCTCTTGCCGGGGCCTTGATCTTCTGACTTGTATACTTTGTTCTTGAATGGCTTCATAGGGACCAGAAAGGTTTCCGGCGAGCACGTGGTAAGCCCTGCCGCGGGAAGCTGCCACTGCCCGTGCACAAGTTGGGGTACTAAGGTACCCCTATCGTAGTACACCGACAGGAGCCCCCGAAGATGTCGGGGTCAGAGCTTGTCGGTGGAGCCCCCTGCTTGTCGCTGGATTCGCTTGCCGGAGGTGTGGGTTCCTCATCCGCCTCCCTCTCCGCTACCAGCGCAGCACTAACCACTTGATTGGTTGCCGCTAGATACAGCAGCAACTTCTCTTGTGGCCTAGGTGCAACAAGTATCGGAGTAGAGGACAGGTATCCTTTCAAGTCTTGCAGCGCTGCCTCCGCTTCCGGAGTCCATTTCATAGGGCCTGCCTTTTTCAAGATTTTGAAGAAAGGCAGGGCGCGTTCTGCAGATTTTGAAATGAACCTGCTGAGGGCAGCCACACAACCAGCAAGTCTCCTTACGTCCTTGACGTGCTTCGGGGCTTCGATCTGCTCGATGGCTTTTATCTTGTCGGGATTGGCTTCAATCCCCCTCTGGGACACAAAGAACCCGAGAAGCTTGCCGGAGGGAACTCCGAAGACGCACTTCTCGGGGTTCAGCTTGAGCCGGATCTTTCGCAGATTCTCAAAAGTTTCTTCTAAGTCTTGGATCAGGGTATCTTTGCTCTTACTCTTGACCACTATATCATCCATGTAGGCTTCTACATTTCTGTGTATCTGTGGCTCAAAAGCAGTGTGCACCACCCTTGCAAATGTCGAGCCTGCATTCTTCAATCCAAAGGGCATGCGTATGAAGCAATATGTGCCACATGGAGTAATGAATGCAGTCTTCTCTTCATCTTCCTTGGCCATGAATATCTGGTGGTAACCTGAGTATGCATCAAGGAAGGAAAGCAGCTCGCATCTGGCGGTGGAGTCAACAATCTGGTCAATACGCGGCAAGGGAAATGGATCCTTGGGACACGCTTTATTCACATCAGTGAAGTCTATACAGAGTCTCCACTTCCCATTGGCCTTGCGTACGACAACTGGATTGGCTAACCACATTGGATGGATCACGCCTCTAACCAGGCCTGCTGCTTCTAGCTTCTTTATCTCTTCAGCGATAAATTCTTGGCGCTCCACGGCTTGCTTTCTGACCTTCTGCTTGACGGGCCGCGCATGAGGACAAACATCAAGCTTGTGCTCAATTACCTTCCTGGGAACGCCGGGGATGTCAGATGGCTGCCATGCAAACACATCGACATTCGCCCACAGGAAGGCAACGAGCGCGCTTTCCTATTTGTCATCGAGCGTAGCGCTGATGGTGAGGGTACCACTAGTGCCGTCCTCCTTGGCGGACACCTTCTTGGTTGCCGGTGGAGCTGCCATTCCTTTCTTGCACTTGCCGGTGGAGCTCGATGGTGCGTCCTCGACGGCAGCGCAGCACTCCGAAGAGGTGCGTTTGTCGGAGTGGGCCCCAGAGCTCTTGCCGGACTTGGTCTTGGTCTTCCCCCCGGGAGCTTCAGCGGCAAGTGTGTTGCTCTCTGCTACGGCTGCTGCATCCCGGTTGATCTTGTCGGCGCAGATAAGCGCGTCCTTCTTGTCGCCAGGGACAGAGATGACGCTTATCGGCCCCGGCATCTTGAGTACGTTGTATGCATGGTGGGAAGCTGCCATGAACTTGGCGAGGGCAGGACGTCCAAGTATCCCATTGTATGGCAATGGGATATCGGCAACATCAAATGTGATCCTCTCCGTCCTGAAGTTGAGCTCCCCGCCAAAGGTCACTGGCAGAGTAATCTTGCCCTTCGGCTTTCTCCTTCCCGGGTTGATCCCTTGGAACGACCCGGTTTCTTCGAGCTCGCCGTCTGGAATCTGTAGTTTCTTGATCACAGCCGAGGAGATCAAGTTCAGGCCGGCCCCGCCGTCAACCAACATCTTGGTGACCTTGAGGTTTCGGATAGTTGGTGAGACCAACATCGGCAAGCACCCGACCGCTGTGGTGCGGTCAGGGTGGTCCTCAAGGTCAAAGATGATGGGCGTGCCGGACCACTTCAACAGCCTGCGTGACTCGACGGGCGGCTCTGCTGCGTTCACTTCTCGCACCCACTGCTTGAGCTGGCGGTGGGAAGTGTGCAGAGAGGCGCCTCCGTCGACACACAGAACCTCTGTGGCCTTCTGGAACTCCTGCTCGCTGTTATCTCCTTCTTCCATGTCATCATCGTCGTCTTCTTCCTCATCATTGTCGCGGCCCCGGGGAGGTCTATCACCTTGCCGCTGCTTGGCCTTGCCGCGGCGTCCTCCCCGGCCATTGAACGGCCGCTTCTTGCTGGGCTCTCCTCCGCCTCCTTGGGCCTTCTCCTTGTCGCGACGCTCGTATTCAGCCTTCTGCTGCTCTACGAGGTACTCGACTCGTTTGCAGTTCTGAAGATCGTGGCCCTTGGTGCGGTGGATCTTGCAGTACTGCTTGTCGGAGCCATCCTGCTTGTCGGCTGCCGCTACAGGGGCAGGCTCCTTGCCGGAACCGCCAACCTGTGCTTTCTTGGCGGGAGCCTCCTTGCCGGACTGCTCGACAACCAGCACCTCCTTGTTCTTCTTCTTTCTGTTATTCCGCCGCCGGCTCTTCTTTGCCGGGGCGGCATCCTCGCTGTCGCTTCCTCCTGCGCCAGCATCCTCTCCGGGGAGTCTCCTCCCCTCTTCTGCGCGCGCGCACTTGTCAGCCAGAGCGTAGAGCTCGCTGACATCCCAAATCTTGGTCATGGCCATCTCTTCCCTCATGCGGCGGTTACGCACGTTCTGGTGGAACGCGCTGATAACCGCGGCGGGGTGGACGTCGGCAATGTTGTGTTGCACGTGGTTGAACCTCTGGATGTACTTGCGCAAGGATTCTCCCTCCTTCTGGGCTAAGATATGGAGATCGCTCTCCTGGCCGTGGGGTTTGTGGCCGCCCGTGAAGGCGCCAACAAACTGGTGGCACAGATCCGCCCATGAAGAAATGGAGTTCTCCGGCAAGTGCATAAGCCAAGAGCGGACGTTTGGCTTAAGCACTAGCGGGAAGTAGTTAGCTAGTATCTTCTCGTCGCGTCCCCCGGCAGCCTACACCGCGATGGTGTAGATGCTGAGGAACTCCGAGGGGTGTGTCTTGCCGTCGTACTTCTCGGGTACGTAGGGCTTGAAGTTTTTCATGCTGGGCCACTGGACTTGCCGCAGCTCACGGGTGAACGCAGGGCAACCTGCCGCGTACGGCAAGTCCCCTGGTGCACCGGGCGCGTGCGTGTCGACAGCGGTCCCAGCGCGCTGATCTGATTGTCGTCGGGCTTCTCGTCGACGCTCGATGCGAGTCCGAGCGTCTTCTTGCCGCCTGTCGTCTAGGACTTGGCACTGATCGCGGCGAGCCCGCGGATCTGACGACGCCGTGGAATCGTCGTCGACGTTGATCTGGCGGGGCGGCGATTTCTGCTTCCGCGGCGGGGAGTGCACGGTAGTCGCACCCCCGGCGGTCTTGTCGCCATCGGCCTTCGCTTGATCGACTTGCCGCAGCCGTGAGGTCGCCGGCTGCTGTGGCGCGTCGTTGTTGGCGAAGGCGATGAGGCTCTAGATCGTCGCCCTCCTGTCTTCGGCCTTGTCTGCCACTGGAGGGAAATCGAGGAGCAGCTGTGCTTTTGCTAGGGCTTCTGCTGGAGAGGAGGGGAACGGCGGCGAGCGGTGCGAGGAGCGGGACATGCTCGGACTTCTAACAGCGGTAGAAGGAGCACGTTCCCGCCCCGGCGACCGTGCCTTGCTCGTACCAGCGCGCTGGCCTTGAGCATCCCGCGATCCTCCGGCTTGGCTACGCCCCAGCAAGCGTATGGTACCTGCTGTACCATGCCGCGGCTGGTCTTGCGCCTCCTTAGAGAGACGTGGTGCATCCATGGACACCGAGGCCTTGGAATTCGCCCGGTCGTCCGTCTTGTCCTTGGACTTGGTGGCGCCGTGAGTTTCCTCGCCGGTGACCACCCTTCCGCCGGCGTCTCCTCCACCAACCGTTAGTTCTGGTGGCGGTGGAATCGACGCAGACGGGCCTCCGACCTCCGAAGCCTTTTTCTTCGGAGGCATGTTGTTGTAGCTGATGAAGTTGACGAAGCTGGAGAGGTTGATGAAGAATGCGCCCGCGTGAGCGCCGGATCAGGTTCGCACAACCTCGACGCCCCCTACCTGGCGCGCCAAAGATGTCGGGGGAAACTGTCCTCCCACGAGCACCTATGGGACCGGAGCCCCTTCTACGTTGCGGTAAGGGAGCGGAGGGAGCACGGAGAGCAGATCGAGGAGCGCACGCGGGCAGTTTACCCAGGTTCGGGCCGCGAGGACGCGTAAAACCCTACTCCTGCCTTAGGTTGTATTGAGTTCTTGAGCTCGGGAGCTTGAAGAGCTACAGTACTAGCTACACTGAGCGAGGGAGTTGTCTAGGTTTCGAACCCTTTCTACGTTGTGCATGGGCCTCCTTTTATAGCTCAAGGGGTCACCGACAGGTGTCAATGTAGAGGAGGGTAAAAGTGTAATTTTGGTGGTAGTTGTAACAGTGCGGGAATAGTGTATGAACAGTGGATGAACAGTGGTCTTCACCTAACTTTGACAGTGGGGGACAAGGGCATTAAATGCCCGTCACCGTCGACCCCAAAAGCGTCTGTCCATGCTTCTCCGTTCGCCACGGCGGTAGCCTCATCACCGTGGCTTGCCACCGTGTCCCCCAGGCTGCACAGCCATCTGCCACGCGTCCCTGGAAGGGCCCCAGGACGACGTGTGGGCCGATGAGCTGGAGCGTGGGCACACAGTGCAGTCTTCCCCGGCAAGCACCTTGCCGGGGTCTTGATCTTGCCGGGCCCGGAAGCTTGTCGCTCCCCGGGTCCTGCCGGGGCGCATGACGCGCCGAGGCATCTCTTGAGGTAAGTGTTCCTTGGGCTTCCTGGCAAGCTCATCTTGCCAGGGTCTTGTACTAAGGTGACAACCTTGAGCCTGGTGCGGCCTTCCCGGCAAGCTCCTCTTGCCGGGGCCTTGATCTTCTGACTTGTATACTTTGTTCTTGAATGGCTTCATAGGGACCAGAAAGGTTTCCGGCGAGCACGTGGTAAGCCCTGCCGCGGGAAGCTGCCACTGCCCGTGCACAAGTTGGGGTACTAAGGTACCCCTATCTTAGTACACCGACACATCCTATGTCCATGGCCAGGAAACCGTGACCATCTGCTGATCAACGAGCTGGTAACTAGAGGCCTACCAGGGACTCATTGTGGTCTATATATTCACACATGTATCGCTGTTTCCGTACAATACAATTCAAGCATGAATAACAGACGATTATCATGAACAAGGAAATATAATAATAATACTTTTATTATTGCCTCTAGGGCATATTTCCAACAGATGATGGCCCCGGCGGCACTCCGGTGCCACCGGGAGGGAGGGGAGAGAGCCCCCTCCTTCTTCTTCTTCATTGACCTTCTCCCTAGATGGGAGAAGGGTTTCCCCTCTTGTCCATGGTCTCCATGGCGCGGGAGGGGCGAGAGCCCCTCCGAGATTGCATCTATCTCTCTGTCTCTCTCTATTCCTGCATTCTCAGATTTTGGCCTTCCACCATTTCTTAAATTCCCGGAGATTCGTAACTCCGATTGGGCTGAATTTTGGTGTAACGCCCGGATACTTAAGCTACAGTAACTCTTTACTAATGGTGCCACGTCACCATGGTCACCGTTGATAAACTCACGTTGATTCAAACCCCATCCAAATTCCGATTCAAAATCAGTCAAACGGTAAAAGTTTTCAAACAATGAAACTAAAATGTCCGGGTCATGGCAGATAATGCATAGGTGATTATGGTGGTGAAACCAAACTTTTATGAAATTCTTAAACTGCACTAAAATGATTTAAGTAGTAGCAAACCTAAATATTTAAATGCCTTTACTAATTAATAAAATATCAAACTAAATTATTTGGTGTCACACCCCAAAATTTTAACCACTTTTTCAGTAAATAAAATTTGGCCAGAAATAAAATTTTTAAATTACAATAGGCCCTTTTATAATTTTCAGAGCCTTTTCTATTCCTGACGTAGAAAATCTTCTCTTCTTATAATAAATCTTTTTGGAATTATTTTGTGGGCTCTGGTTGTATCTTGGGTCTTCCCTTTATTTGTTTGATAACATTAGAAATTATTTTCATAATAAAATTCTGCCTTAGAATTTTCTTTTAATAGCTTTTGCAGTATTTTAAATGCTTCTGTTGCACTTCTTCTATTTTAAATAATTCTCCAAAAATTCCACCATAATTCTGGGAGGTCATGTGATGCCTATGTGTCACTTTGGTGCAAAAACCCAACTTGGTGTTTTGCAAATTTTGAGTGAAACACCCTCTTTTTCATTTCTGTCCATCTTCCAGGTTTCTACTACAACCCTATTATTTCTTGCTCCAAAAATTCTAAGCCTTTGCAATCTTCTAGTTCCTCCTACCAAACCCTTAACTCCAGAAGATCAGACCCAAATTCCTCTTTTTATTGCACCAAATATAGTCCCCAAGTTTCTGTCCAGAACTGAAATCCTCCACAACTTGCACTAGAAAGTACCTCCTTTTTCCAAACCAACTTCACTATCATCTCTCACACCTAATGAGACACCAATCTGCCAAATACCACTTTCATAGGAATATTCTAAAGAGCCCTAGCATTTCATCAAGCACACTGTGTGCATGGCAGGAGTCTTGCCCCCTCTAAACTTGCATTGGGCACTTAGCCATCTGACTCAACCAACGTGTCCAACATCCTTGTCAACTTACTAGTCACCACCATGCCAAAGATCACCTCGTTTAGACCACTGTAGCCCACGCTGGCATTACTTCGAACACGTGATGTGCGTGTCCAGAGCGCGTCCAGAGCACACTTTTTGCAGCCGCCGGCATCGAGCTGCTGTCGTGCTGCTGCTGCCTCCCTCGTTCATCCTGATCCTCCCAACGGATCAGCTCGACCACCCGAACCTCGCCGACACTCTTCCCCGTCCCCTAGCGCCACCTTCCACCGTCCACCACCACCGTTCCTCGCCGCCCGACAAAAAACCTTCTCCGCCACGCCACCTCCGAGACACGCGGCTTCCCCTGAGTCCACCGGCCCCCCCCTGGCATTAATGCGGACAGCCGCCGTCCCCACAGAACCCCGCCACCTCGCCACCAGCCTCACCGGCCTCACCCGCCGCCTTAAAAGGCCGCCGTCGCTGCATGCCGTGGACGGCGCCACTCGGGGCACATGGCTCCGCTCCGAGGCCGCCAGCACAACCCCGCATCTAACTCGCAGGGGCCCCGCCCTCACCTAACCGCGCCGGCCACGCCTACTCGCCACCGTCCGCGTTTTCCATGAATGCACGTCGCCGCCGCGTCCGTTCTCTGGAACCCGCCGAACCGCGTCGCCCCGCTTATTTAAGCCACCCCGAACACCCCGGCACCTCATCTCCACCTCTCCCCTCCTCCAGCAAACCATCCCGAGCCTCCCCGAGCAAGAAAGACGACCGGAGGAGCCATCTTCCTCGACTCCGGCCGCCTCTGCCACCGCCCTCCCCTCGAGGCTACCCACCTCTCCAGTGCCTCCCCTCCCTACTATCTACACCAACGGCCTCCCGGAGCATCCACGAACCCGTTCCACCTTTCCATTCCACCGGAGATGGCCCATGGGCGAAACGCCCAACTCGTCTCCGCCGGAGCTCTTCGGGTGTGCTCGCCGTCGGCGACCTCGCCTACTCCGGCGACCAAGGAGGGTGCCCACGGGACCGCTATGACCTACTGAGCACGACGGTGGTCCCATCTCTCCGAGGGACCCCGCCGTTCGCCGGCAAAGTTCGCCGGAACGGCGCCCCACTCTGTCGCGGGAGAGAGACGACGACACTGCTTAAACCCGACAGGTGGGACCCGCTCGTCAGCGGCACAAGCCGCGGGCCCCCGCTGTGTAAGTGGAGGCGGTTTCCACTTGGAGCCGTTTCCGCGCGAAGTAGGCGTATCCCGTGGAATACGCCATCGTCGTCATCGCCTCCTTCCCGCAGCCAGATGACCGGGCTCGGCCCAGTGGTGCCGTGGAGCTAAACAGCGCTTAGGGCGCAATTCTGTCCATCTCCTTTATCTTTTCCAGCAGTTTTCAAATAATTCCTCAGAGCACATTTCAAATCCAAATCCAGTTATTCCAATTTCTGTAGACTTCTAAAATCATGCTCTGTTTATTTAAATTAAGTGAACTTTTTACTATGCTTAGTTTCTGTTTAATGGATTTAAATATTGCTTTTAATCATGTTTTCCATCTTAGTAAATCCATAACTAATTCATATGAACTCTAAATGAATTAATTCTTTCTCTGTTATTCCTTAAATATCCTCTGGTTTATTTTAGTATTTATTTCAAAAACTTTTGAAATACTTTTTAATGCTGTTTTTGAATTGTGTGGTAATTTAGATATTTTTTTGAAAATAGGAAATGAAGGGGAGATGTTTCCTTGCAAGTAACCAGCACCTTTTCATATCTAAGGCAAGCATTTTGAACACTTGATATGATAAATGTTTGCATGCTAGAATATTTAGGGCATGTTTTGTTACTTTTAATAGACTTGGCATTTGGATAGAAATATTGCATGCATGCATGGTCATAATTATACTTTCTCCTGCATGCATCCCCCTCAAATTTGCAACATGCATAAATTATGAAAATCCAGGAGTGTGCTCCTGTTTTGGACGTGCTGGTGGGCACGGGCCATTTTGACACGGTGGTGTCATGAGACATATGTGGAAGCAGACAAGGGTTGTGGCCCTGTCCTGATGTTATGGTTGAAAGAATAATTTTTGTTGTGCTAACTATTGCTAGAATCATTAGCCTCCTGAGTCGACCGTAGATCGAGTCTTGTTCCAGTAACCCCATACTTGAATCGTGCTGCCACTTGTCTCTACCACGGGTAGGGTATGGTTTAGTAAGTTGTCAACCCCTTTCCGTGCATACACCGTACAGAGAGGCCATGGTGGAAGATACCGGGTGCATCCGGTAGGCATGCCACATGGTCCGGGGGCATGGGTGTTTCCGGTTGTAGCCGAGAGGGAATGTACCCTTGTAATCCGCGCGTTTGGATAGTGATCCCATGCTATTGGAGGTTGTAGCCTTCCCACTTAGAGTTTTACTTAACTGTTGTTTTGGGTGACTCCTGGCAGCGGAAAAGTTAAGCTGGTGTGTGCTGGTTAGGTGTGTTTTCAACCCAAAGACCATAATGGGAATTAGTCAGTGTCCCGATGCTGATTAAAGAAATCCTATACTTGCGGGTAAAGAGTACACCCTCTGCAGAGTTTAGAAACCTATTCGAATAGCCGTGTCCGCGGTTAAGGATTACAGTCTGGGTTGGTCAAGTGTCGGTCTTGTTGTCGGTCTCCGGAGGAAATATTTAAAAGTTGAGCATGGTTATTTTCGCAGGATAATTATCGTTGCTACTGGTGTTACCATTAGTATATTTGATGATATGATTATATTTGTGAACTAACTCTTTGCTCTTATTTTACTTTTCAGAGTGTCTCAGGGGCTGGCTAGACTACCCCGGACACTCGCCTTTATTTTCAAGTCCTTTCTGTGGCGTCCCTCGAGTGTCAGGCGGTTTATCACGCCACTACTCTTGTGGACACCCGACTGGCATTTCTTTTCAAGTCCTTTCGTGGCGTCGCCTGAGTTCTCGGATGGTATCGTCCGATTTCTCTTTTAGACACCCGTCTGGCATTTCTTTTCAAGACCGACCGTGGTGTCACTTGACACCCGATCGGCATTTCTGTTAGATTCTATTGGTGCTAATATTTATCTTCTGCACTAAATATTTTTCATCATGCCATGTTTTAATTCCTGTCAGCATGCATTTAATATAAGTATCATGAGCATGTGCATATAGTTTAATTCACCATGACCTTATAATTGTTTGCTGCATTTGTTATATCTTGTGTCCATGATGTTTGCGAGTACATTCAAACGTACTCACAGGCTTGTCCCTGGCTATTTACTTGGCCAGGTTAGAAGTTCTATGGGAAGAACCCAGCTACGTCCGTGCGAAGCCTAGGAGTGCAGCCACGCTGGATAGGAGTTATCCGGGTCAGCTGTTCCTGTTGGAATGGAGTCCCATCGATGTTGAAGATCCTTAAGCCTTTTTCCTTCATCCACCACCGGAGTCATTGTTGCATCAGTAGACCTTTAAGGTCTTGTATCAAATTCTTGTAATTGCTTGGTAACCTGTAACAAGGATGTGTCCACCAGTAACAGCAATCCTGGGCTGGTGATGACACTAGGGGTTAATTTCTGGAATATTACGTTCCCGAAATCCGGCCCCGACAGCCTTGGTATCAGAGCCAGGCTGACCATTGGCTAATCCTATCTTAGCCTGGTCACCATCCCTAGGTTTCCACACCATCCACATCTTTTCCTGTCCACGGTCAAGTCTATTCCATCCACAGTGGCAACCGACATCCTGTGATAGCCGGTGCCCAACCTATCAGTCTATCCATAGGCCGTGTGCCTGTGCCAACACCTGAGTTTTCCCATCCACAAGCGTGCGATGGAAGACTCTGCTGACTTATAAAGGAAGCCATACCCCAAACTCAGCACATCACAGCCTCATTCCCAGTTCAGTATCACACCACCAAGATGACAGGCCCCCTCGTGCACAACGAGACCACCGCAGTCGAACTTGAAGGCTTCGTAACCATCCTCGCAAATCTCACCCGTCGTGCTTTTAGCATCAACGAGCCACCGGAATATGTCGTGTACCAAGAGCACACGAGTAATTCCATCCATCACTTCTGGGCCACGGTGCACATCTACGGGAGGGGCACCACATCGGAGCGTCCCTACCGATTCACCGGGAGGACGACCTCCGACGAGCCCCAATCCATCCAACTTGCAGCCCGAGAGGCTGTAGTTCAACTCCGGCACCTGTCGCCGAAGGTTAACTGCCGCCCTTTCTACTACTACCCTAGTCGTGAAGGCTATGGTAGCCCGACCCAGGTCGCCAACGGAGACCATGAGTCGGATCCTGCCCTGGTGCATCTAGTGCGCTACCTGAGAGCGCAAGAGGCACTGTTCGATCAGGTCACTCTTGATCTGATTGAGACCCGCAGGACGCTCGCTCTCCTGACCCCAGCAAGGAGTGAAGCTGCACCTTCCACCGACGCCCCGTTAGTGCTGCTTGGAAGGCCGGTTGAGCCCCAAAGCTCTGACCATGTCACCTACCCGGGCAATGCTTTCGCCTCACCCGGAAATCTCCGTCGTCTCTTGGAGGCCTACTCCAATGGGACGGTGACCTCGACACCCCGCGAAGGCCACCACCGCTACTCCAGCCCGGTAGCTCCCCATCCTACTCCGGCCAGCTCCGACGCGGAAGCGCACGGAGACGACTCGGCATCCGCAAGACGCGCCAAGATAGATATCAACCAGATGGACTGAGTCCACCAGAATTGTTATCAAGCCCTAGTGGCTCGTTTTTTTTTTCCTTTAGTTCCGCAGTAGCTGTTGTGTGGCGTAGTGATGCTTGTAGACCCCCTGTGTGTCACTATCTAATAGTATGTGTGATCTTTTGCTTGATGAGTGGTTGCAGAGTAAATTCTGGACGTGACCCTTAACCACACGCACAGTAACATGTCACTTTTCTTGTGGGGATTGAGGCCTGAGGCTTTGACTCAGACAGCCCCGCGCCGGAATCGGTGTCCCAGTCGTACAGGCACCATTTCATGTTTCATGACCCAGGCTCTCTATAAGAGGCCACTCTCATTTTTTTTCCACACCAGCAACCATCAGCATCAAGTACTGCCCTTTCTCCATTCATCCACACATGTCTCACCCCGGAGCTTATCTGAGGAACCCCGAAGCAAGACCTGGTAGTTTTGTTATGTTATTGTGGGATTTTACCCGCAATACTCTCGGCTCCACCCATCCACCCCTGTATGAGCTGTTCAAATCGAGAATCACTCCTAATCTCTCGAAATACTGGGCAGCTGTACATATTCCACCAGCAGATTTAAACCAAGGCCCTCCCTATGTGATTTTCATCGGGAGATCCATGCCAATGCCAGGCATGGCCATTGAGTCTGCTGCGTATGAAGCAGTCACCCGTCTTCGATTTGCGGTACCCTGTGCCAACGCAAGGGAATACTGCTATTTTCCAAGTCGCGCTGCTTTTGGAGCAGAAGCTACGTTCCGCTGTGGACGTGCGGAGAGCGATCCAGCCCTGGTCTATCTCATTCAATATGTGATGGCCCAGGAGCGTTTCACCCAGCAAATACTGGAGTATCTCCACTACCTTGCTGTTCTGAATCCCCGGATCGCCATTGGTGGACCCCCTCTGCCAACTCAGGAGGGACACGTTCTTCGTTTGCTCCCTCCACTTCCTCCGCTCCCTCCGGAAGAAGAAGAATGTGTTCCAGCGCCGGGAAGTTTTCCGCTTGACCACGTAGATCCCGCTTTCGGACAGTAGACGGTCGTGAATGCGTTTGCGTAGCTTGTACTGTTTGTTTGCATAATGTGATCTTGTTTTGTTTGTATGTCATGAATGTATTGCCCTGTCTGCATTTTTGCATATGAGTGCCTTGTTTGGGTGGTATGCTTTTTGATTCTTCCGCCCTTAACAAATCTCGAGGACGAGATTTTCTTAAGGGGGTTAGAGTTTGTCACACCCCAAAATTTTAACCACTTTTTCAGTAAATAAAATTTGGCCAGAAATAAAATTTTTAAATTACAATAGGCCCTTTTATAATTTTCAGAGCCTTTTCTATTCCTGACTTAGAAAATCTTCTCTTCTTATAATAAATCTTTTTGGAATTATTTTGTGGGCTCTGGTTGTATCTTGGGTCTTCCCTTTATTTGTTTGATAACATTAGAAATTATTTTCATAATAAATTTCTGCCTTAGAATTTTCTTTTAATAGCTTTTGCAGTATTTTAAATGCTTCTGTTGCACTTCTTCTATTTTAAATAATTCTCCAAAAATTCCACCATAATTCTGGGAGGTCATGTGATGCCTATGTGTCACTTTGGTGCAAAAACCCAACTTGGTGTTTTGCAAATTTTGAGTGAAACACCCTCTTTTTCATTTCTGTCCATCTTCCAGGTTTCTACTACAACCCTATTATTTCTTGCTCCAAAAATTCTGAGCCTTTGCAATCTTCTAGTTCCTCCTACCAAACCCTTAACTCCAGAAGATCAGACCCAAATTCCTCTTTTTATTGCACCAAATATAGTCCCCAAGTTTCTGTCCAGAACTGAAATCCTCCACAACTTGCACTAGAAAGTACCTCCTTTTTCCAAACCAACTTCACTATCATCTCTCACACCTAATGAGACACCAATCTGCCAAATACCACTTTCATAGGAATATTCTAAAGAGCCCTAGCATTTCATCAAGCACACTGTGTGCATGGCAGAAATCTTGCCCCCTCTAAACTTGCATTGGGCACTTAGTCATCTGACTCAACCAACGTGTCCAACATCCTTGTTAACTTACTAGTCACCACCATGCCAAAGATCACCTCGATTAGACCACTGTAGCCCACGCTGGCATTACTTCAAGCACGTGAGGTGCGTGTCCAGAGCGCGTCCAGAGCACACTTTTTGCAGCCGCCGGCATCGAGCTGCTGTCGTGCTGCTGCTGCCTCCCTCGTTCATCCTGATCCTCCCAACGGATCAGCTCGACCACCCGAACCTCGCCGACACTCTTCCCCGTCCCCTAGCGCCACCTTCCACCGTCCACCACCACCGTTCCTCGCCGCCCGACAAAAAAACCTTCTCCGCCACGCCACCTCCGAGACACGCGGCTTCCCCTGAGTCCACCGGCCCCCCTGGCATTAATGCGGACAGCCGCCGTCCCCACAGAACCCCGCCACCTCGCCACCAGCCTCACCGGCCTCACCCGCCGCCTTAAAAGGCCGCCGTCGCTGCATGCCGTGGACGGCGCCACTCGGGGCACATGGCTCCGCTCCGAGGCCGCCAGCACAACCCCGCCTCTAACTCGCAGGGGCCCCGCCCTCACCTAACCGCGCCGGCCACGCCTACTCGCCATCGTCCGCGTTTTCCATGAATGCACGTCGTCGCCGCGTCCGTTCTCTGGAACCCGCCGAACCGCGTCGCCCCGCTTATTTAAGCCACCCCGAACACCCCGGCACCTCATCTCCACCTCTCCCCTCCTCCAGCAAACCATCCCGAGCCTCCCCGAGCAAGAAAGACGACCGGAGGAGCCATCTCCCTCGACTCCGGCCGCCTCTGCCACCGCTCTCCCCTCGAGGCTACCCACCTCTCCAATGCCTCCCCTCCCTACTATCTACACCAACGGCCTCCCGGAGCATCCACGAACCCGTTCCACCTTTCCTTTCCACCGGAGATGGCCCATGGGCGAAACGCCCAACACGTCTCCGCCGGAGCTCTTCGGGTGTGCTCGCCGTCGGCGACCTCGCCTACTCCGGCGACCAAGGAGGGTACCCACGGGACCGCTATGACCTCCTGAGCACGACGGTGGTCCCAGCTCTCCGAGGGACCCCGCCGTTCGCCGGCAAAGTTCGCCGGAACGGCGCCCCGCTCTGTCGCGGGAGAGAGACGACGACACTGCTTAAACCCGACAGGTGGGACCCGCTCGTCATCGGCACAAGCCGCGGGCCCCCGCTGTGTAAGTGGAGGCGGTTTCCACTTGGAGCCGTTTCCGCGCGAAGGAGGCGTATCCCGTGGAATACGCCATCGTCGTCATCGCCACCTTCCCGCAGCCAGATGACCGGGCTCGGCCCAGTGGTGCCGTGGAGCTAAACAGCGCTCAGGGCGCAATTCTGTCCATCTCCTTTATCTTTTCCAGCAGTTTTCAAATAATTCCTCAGAGCACATTTCAAATCCAAATCCAGTTATTCCAATTTCTGTAGACTTCTAAAATCATGCTCTGTTTATTTAAATTAAGTGAACATTTTACTATGCTTAGTTTCTGTTTAATGGATTTAAATATTGCTTTTAATCATGTTTTCCATCTTAGTAAATCCATAACTAATTCATATGAACTCTAAATGAATTAATTCTTTCTCTGTTATTCCTTAAATATCCTCTGGTTTATTTTAGTATTTATTTCAAAAACTTTTGAAATACTTTTTAATGCTGTTTTTGAATTGTGTGGTAATTTAGATATTTTTTTGAAAATAGGAAATGAAGGGGAGATGTTTCCTTGCAAGTAACCAGCACCTTTTCATATCTAAGGCAAGCATTTTTGAACACTTGATATGATGAATGTTTGCATGCTAGAATATTTAGGGCATGTTTGATACTTTAATAGGTTTGGTATTTGGATAGAAATATTGCATGCATGCATGGTCATGATTTTATTTGTCTTGCATGCATTTTCCCATCAAATTTACAACATGCATAAGTTATGAGAACCCAGGAGTGTACTCCTGCTTTGGATGTGCCGGTGGGCACGTGCCATTTTTGACACGGAGGTGTCACGAGTTATATGTGGAAGCAGGCAAGGGTTGTAGCCCTGTCCTGGTGAAACTATTGAGGGAATAAGTTCTGTTGTGATAACCCTGCAGGAAACCTAAGCCTCCTGAGTCGACCGTAGATCAAATCTTGTTCCAGTAACCCCCATACTTGAATCGTGCTGCCACTTGTCTCTACCACGGGTAGGGTATGGTTTAGTAAGTTGTCAACCCCTTTCCGTGCATACACCGTACAGAGAGGCCATGGTGGAAGATACCGGGTGCATCCGGTAGGCATGCCACATGGTCCGGGGGCATGGGTGTTTCCGGTTGTAGCCGAGAGGGAATGTACCCTTGTAATCCGCGCGTTTGAATAGTGATCCCATGCTATTGGAGGTTGTAGCCTTCCCACTTAGAGTTTTACTTAACTGTTGTTTTGGGTGACTCCTGGCAGCGGAAAAGTTAAGCTGGTGTGTGCTGGTTAGGTGTGTTTTCAACCCAAAGACCATAATGGGAATTAGTCAGTGTCCCGATGCTGATTAAAGAAATCCTATACTTGCGGGTAAAGAGTACACCCTCTGCAGAGTTTAGAAACCTATTCGAATAGCCGTGTCCGCGGTTAAGGATTACAGTCTGGGTTGGTCAAGTGTCGGTCTTGTTGTCGGTCTCCGGAGGAAATATTTAAAAGTTGAGCATGGTTATTTTCGCAGGATAATTATCGTTGCTACTGGTGTTACCATTAGTATATTAGATGATATGATTATATTTGTGAACTAACTCTTTGCTCTTATTTTACTTTTCAGAGTGTCTCAGGGGCTGGCTAGACTACCCCGGACACTCGCCTTTATTTTCAAGTCCTTTCTGTGGCGTCCCTCGAGTGTCAGGCGGTTTATCACGCCACTACTCTTGTGGACACCCGACTGGCATTTCTTTTCAAGTCCTTTCGTGGCGTCGCCTGAGTTCTCGGATGGTATCGTCCGATTTCTCTTTTAGACACCCGTCTGGCATTTCTTTTCAAGACCGACCGTGGTGTCACTTGACACCCGATCGGCATTTCTGTTAGATTTTTATTGGTGCTAATATTTATCTTCTGCACTAAATATTTTTCATCATGCCATGTTTTAATTCCTGTCAGCATGCATTTAATATAAGTATCATGAGCATGTGCATATAGTTTAATTCACCATGACCTTATAATTGTTTGCTGCATTTGTTATATCTTGTGTCCATGATGTTTGCGAGTACATTCAAACGTACTCACAGGCTTGTCCCTGGCTATTTACTTGGCCAGGTTAGAAGTTCTATGGGAAGAACCCAGCTACGTCCGTGCGAAGCCTAGGAGTGCAGCCACGCTGGATAGGAGTTATCCGGGTCAGCTGTTCCTGTTGGAATGGAGTCCCATCGATGTTGAAGATCCTTAAGCCTTTTTCCTTCATCCACCACCGGAGTCATTGTTGCATCAGTAGACCTTTAAGGTCTTGTATCAAATTCTTGTAAATGCTTGGTAACCTGTAACAAGGATGTGTCCACCAGTAACAGCAATCCTGGGCTGGTGATGACACTAGGGGTTAATTTCTGGAATATTACGTTCCCGAAATCCGGCCCCGACAGCCTTGGTATCAGAGCCAGGCTGACCATTGGCTAATCCTATCCTAGCCTGGTCACCATCCCTAGGTTTCCACACCACCCACAACTTTTCCTGTCCACGGTCAAGTCTATCCCATCCACAGTGGCAACCGACATCTTTCGATAGCCGGTGCCCAACCTATCAGTCTATCCATAGGCCGTGTGCCTGTGCCAACACCTGAGTTTTCCCATCCACAAGCGTGCGATGGAAGACTCTGCTAACTTATAAAGGAAGCCATACCCCAAACTTAGCACATCACAGCCTCATTCCCAGTTCAGTATCAAACCACCAAGATGACAGGCCCCCTTGTGCACAACGAGACCACCGCAGTCGAGCTTGAAGGCTTCGTAACTATCCTCGCCAATCTCACCCGTCGTGCTTTTAGCATCAACGAGCCACCGGAATATGTCGTGTACCAAGAGCACACGAGTAGTTCCATCCATCACTTCTGGGCCACGGTGCACATCTACGGGAGGGGCACCACATCGGAGCGTCCCTACCGATTCACCGGGAGGACGACCTCCGACGAGCCCCAATCCATCCAACTTGCAGCCCGAGAGGCTGTAGTTCAACTCCGGCACCTGTCGCCGAAGGTTAACTGCCGCCCTTTCTACTACTACCCTAGTCGTGAAGGCTATGGTAGCCCGACCCAGGTCGCCAACGGAGACCATGAGTCGGATCCTGCCCTGGTGCATCTGGTGCGCTACCTGAGAGCGCAAGAGGCACTGTTCGATCAGGTCACTCTTGATCTGATTGAGACCCGCAGGACGCTCGCTCTCCTGACCCCAGCAAGGAGTGAAGCTGCACCTTCCACCGACGCCCCGTTAGTGCTGCTTGGAAGGCCGGTTGAGCCCCAAAGCTCTGACCATGTCACCTACCCGGGCAATGCTTTCGCCTCACCCGGAAATCTCCGTCGTCTCTTGGAGGCCTACTCCAATGGGACGGTGACCTCGACACCCCGCGAAGGCCACCACCGCTACTCCAGCCCTGTAGCTCCCCATCCTACCCCGACCAGCTCCGACGCGGAAGCGCACGGAGACGACTCGGCATCCGCAAGACGCGCCAAGATAGATATCAACCAGGTGGAATGAGTCCACCAGAATTGTTATCAACCCCTAGTGGCTCGGTTTTTCCTTTAGTTCCGCAGTAGCTGTTGTGTGGCGTAGTGAGCTTGTAGACCCCCTGTGTGTCACTATCTAATAGTATGTGTGATCTATTGCTTGATGAGTGGTTGCCGAGTAAATTCTGGACGTGACCCTTAACCACACGCACAGTAACATGTCACTTTTCTTGTGGGGATTGAGGCCTGAGGCTTTGACTCAGACAGCCCCGCGCCGGAATCGGTGTCCCAGTCGTACAGGCACCATTTCATGTTTCATGACCCAGGCTCTCTATAAGAGGCCACTCTCATTTTTTTTCCACACCAGCAACCATCAGCATCAAGTACTGCCCTTTCTCCATTCATCCACACATGTCTCACCCCGGAGCTTATCTGAGGAACCCCGAAGCAAGACCTGGTAGTTTTGTTATGTTATTGTGGGATTTTACCCGCAATACTCTCGGCTCCACCCATCCACCCCTGTATGAGCTGTTCAAATCGAGAATTACTCCTAATCTCTCGAAATACTGGGCAGCTGTACATATTCCACCAGCAGATTTAAACCAAGGCCCTCCCTATGTGATTTTCATCGGGAGATCCATGCCAATGCCAGGCATGGCCATTGAGTCTGCTGCGTATGAAGCAGTCACCCGTCTTCGATTTGCGGTACCCTGTGCCAATGCAAGGGAATACTGCTATTTTCCAAGTCGCGCTGCTTTTGGAGCAGAAGCTACGTTCCGCTGTGGACGTGCGGAGAACGATCCAGCCCTGGTCTATCTCATTCAATATGTGATGGCCCAGGAGCGTTTCACCCAGCAAATACTGGAGTATCTCCACTACCTTGCTGTCCTGAATCCCCGGATCGCCATTGGCGGACCCCCTCTGCCAACTCAGGAGGGACACGTTCTTCGTTTGCTCCCGCCACTTCCTCCACTCCCTCCGGAAGAAGAAGGGTGTGTTCCAGCATCGGGAAGCTTTCCGCTTGACCCCGTAGATCCCGCTTTCGGACCGTAGACGGTCGTGAATGCGTTTGCGTAGTTTGTACTGTTTGTTTGCATAATGTGATCTTGTTTTGTTTGTATGTCATGAATGTATTGCCCTGTCTGCATTTTTGCATATGAGTGCCTTGTTTGGGTGGTATGCTTTTTGATTCTTCCGCCCTTAACAAATCTCGAGGACGAGATTTTCTTAAGGGGGTTAGAGTTTGTCACACCCCAAAATTTTAACCACTTTTTCAGTAAATAAAATTTGGCCAGAAATAAAATTTTGAATTATAATAGGCCCTTTTATAATTTTCAGAGCCTTTTCTATTCCTGACTTAGAAAATCTTCTCTTCTTATAATAAATCTTTTTGGAATTATTTTGTGGGCTCTGGTTGTATTTTGGGTCTTTTCATTATTTGTTTGATAACATTAGAAATTATTTTCATAATAAAATTTTGCCATAGAAATACTTTGAATAGCTTTTTCTTTTCTTCATATGCTTCTGTTTGAACTACAGCTATTTTAAATAATTCTCTAAAAATTCCACCAAAATTATGAGGAGTCATGTGATGCCTATGGATCGCCTTTCTGCAAAAATCCATCTTTGTCCTTTGTAAATTTTGAGTGAACCTTCCTCTTTTCTATTTCTGCCCATTTTCTAGGTTTCAACTACAACTCCAATTTTCCTTGCTCCAAAGGTTCTGATACTTGGCCATCTTCTAGTTCCTCCTACCAAACCCTTAACTCCAGAAGATCAGATCCAAATTCCTCTTTTTATTGCACCAAATATAGTCCCCAAGTTTCTGTCCAGAACTGAAATCCTCCACAGCTTGCACTAGAAAGTATCTCCTTTTTCCAAACCAACTTCACTATCATATCTTACACTTAATGAGACACCATTCTGCCAAATACCACTTTCATAGGAATATTCTAAATAGCCTTAGCATTTCATCGAGCACCTTGTGTGCATGACAACAATTTTGCCTATCTCCAAACTACACTACACTCTTGACCATCTGACCAAATCAACCTGTCCACCAACCTTGCCTTGTAGAGTAGCCCCACCCTGCCAAGTCTCCCTTGCAGAAGACTCTTCTAGCTTCCCCTGGCAATTCGTCGAGCACATTGTGCACATGTCCAGAGCGCGCCCGGAGCACCATTATGGCAGGCATCGGCACCACTCCGCGTGGCCTCCCTGCTACTCCTCCCGCACGCCAAACGCTACATGGCGCTTCCCTGGCGAGCCACCACCCCTGCCGACACCCTCCCTTGGCCGCTTGCGCCGGCCACCGCCGACCACCGCCACCGTTTCTCGCTGCCCGACAACTCCACTCCGCCACGCCACCTCCGGGACACGCGGCTTCCCCTGAGTCAACTGGCCCCCCCTTGAATCAATGTGGACGGCCGCCGTCCCCACAGAACCCCGCCACCTCGCCACCGGCCTCACCGGCCTCACCCGCCGCCTTAAAAGGCCGCCGTCGCTGCATGCCGTGGACGGCGCCACTCGGGGCACCTGGCTCCGCTCCGAGGCCGCCAGCACAACCCCGCATCTAACTCGCAGGGGCCCCGCCCTCACCTAACCGCACCGGCCACGCCTACTCGCCACCGGCCACAACCTCCGCCTTAAATCGCCGCCGCCTCCATGGCTTCCCCGGGAAGCCACGGGAACCGCCTCCCCCGCCTATAAAACCCCTCCTCGAGCTCGCTCCCGTGCAGAGCACCTCCCTCTCCCCCTCACCAACTCTCCCGTAGAGGAAGAACGACCGAAAACGGTCGTCTTCCCCAACTCCAGTAGCTCTTGCCGCCACCATTCTCTCGATGGTTCCGACGCCACCACAGCCTCCCCCGCTTCCTTCTCTTCACCAAGATACTCCTCTTCACCCCACGGACCCATTTCCCCCATCATTTTCGCCGGAGCAAGCTCGTGGGCGAAAGCCCCATTTCGACGCCGCCGGAGTTTCTCGGGTGAGCTCGTCGCCGGCAAGATAGGACTCCCCGGCGACCGTGCCACACACCGGCCGAACCCTCTCTCTCCCCTGAGCACAACGGTGGGCTCAGACCCACGAGGGGTGCCGCCTATCTCCGACGAACGCCGCCGGAGCCTCGTCTCTGTCTCCGTCCCGGCGCGGGCAAGGAGAAGGACAAGGACCGGTCAAACCTGACCGGTGGGCCAGGCAGGGCCCACCGTCAGTGACTGGAGGTCACGCCTGCGCGGCCTCCCGAACGGCTGGACGATTGGGCTCGGCCCAGTGACGCCGTGAAACTAAACAGCGCACAGGGCGCGCTTCGATCCTTTTCTTTATTCCTTCCAGTACTCTTTCAAATATTCCCATAGCCACCAAATCAAATCCAAATTCAATGATTCCAATTTCTGTAGACTCCTAAAAACATGCTATATTTTTTCCAGACTAGGTGAACATTTTTTTTATATACTCTGTCTCTACTGGATCCATTAAATAGTCCAAATTCTTTATTCCTTCCAGATTAATAAATCCTTAGTAAATCACATGAACTCCAAATAATATAATTATTTTTCTGTTATTCCCAAAATTTGATCTAGTTATTTTAAATTGTATTTCATAATTTTCCAATCAACTTTTTATCACTATTTTTGCTATATGTGGTAATTCAAATATTCTTTTGAAATAGGAAATGGAGGGAAGATGTTTATTTCAAAAACCTTGGAGTGCACCCCATATTTTTGCATATTCAAGGCAAGCATTTTGAACACTTGATATGGTGAATGTTTGCATGCTAGAATATTTAGGGCATGTTTGTTACTTTTAATAAATTTGGCATTTGGATAGATATATTGCATGCTTGCATGGTCATATGCATATTTTCCTCTTGCATGCATTCCACTACGGTATTGATATACATGAATTATGAGTACCCAGGAGTGTGCTCCTGTTTTGGACGTGCTGGTGGGCACGGGCCATATTTGACATGGTGGTGTCATGAGACATATGTGGAAGCAGACAAGGGTTGTGGCCCTGTCCTGATGATATGGTTGAAAGAATAATTTTGTTGTGCTAACCATTGCTAGAATCATTAGCCTCCTGAGTCGACCGTAGATCGAGTCTTGTTCCAGTAACCCCCATACTTGTTTCGTACTACCACTTGTCTCTGCCACGGGTAGGGTACGGTTTAGTAAGTTGTTAACCCCTTTCCGTGCACACACCGTACAGAGGGCCACGATGAGGTTTTTCCACGACGGTGGACTAAATCCGGTCATCGGGTCAGGGAGCATGGGTGTTTCCGGTTGTAGCCGAGAGGGAGTGTACCCTTGTAATCCGCGCGTTTGAATAGTGATCCCATGCTCATGGAGGTTGTAGCCTCTCCGACTTAGAGTTTTACTTAACTGTTGTTTTGGGTGATCCCTGGCAGCAGAAAAGATAAGCTGGTGTGTGCTGGTTAGGTGTGTTTTCAACCCAAAGACCATAATGGGAATTAGTCAGTGTCCCGATACTGATTAAAGAAATCCTATACTTGTGGGTAAAGAGTACACCCTCTGCAGAGTTTAAACCTATTCGAATAGCCGTGTCCGCGGTTAAGGATTACAGTCTGGGTTGGTCAAGTGTCGGTCTTAGAGTCGGTCTCCGGAGGAAATATTTAACAGTTGAGCATGGTTATTTTGCAGGATAATTATCGTTGCTACTGGTGTTACCATTAGTATATTTGATGATATGATTATATTTGTGAACTAACCCTTTGCTCTTATTTTACTTTCCAGAGTGTCTCAGGGGCTGGCTAGTCTACCCCGGACACTCGCCTTTATTTCCAAGTCCTTTCTGAGGCGTCCCTCGAGTGTCAGGCGGTTTATCACGCCACTACTCTTGTGGATACCCGACTGGCATTTCTTTTCAAGTCCTTTCGTGGCGTCGCCTGAGTTCTCGGATGGTATCGTCCGATTTCTCTTTTAGACACCCGACTGGCATTTCTTTTCAAGACCGACCGTGGTGTCACTTGACACCCGATCGGCATTTCTGTTACATTTTATTGGTGCTAATATTTATCTTCTGCACTAAATATTATTTCATCATGCCATGTTTTAATTCCTGTCAGCATGCATTGAATATAAGTATATCATGAGCATGTGCATATAGTTTAATTCACCATGACCGTATAACTGTTTGCTGCATTTATTATATCTTTTGTCCATGATGTTTGCGAGTACATTCAAACGTACTCACAGGCTTGTCCCTGGCTATGTACTTGGCCAGGTTAGAAGTTCTATGGGAAGAACCCAGCTACGTCCGTGCGAAGCCTAGGAGTGCAGCCACGCAGGATAGGAGTTATCCGGGTCAGCTGTTCCTGATGGAATGGAGCCCCATCGATGTGGAGATCCGCAAGCCAATTCCTTCATCCACCACCGGAGTCATTATTGTCTTGTATCAAATTCTTGTAAATGCTTGGTAATTCTGTAACAAGGATGTGTCCACCAGTAACAGCAATCCTGGGCTGGTGATGACACTAGGGGTTAATTTCTGGAATATTGTGTTCCCGAAATCCGGCCCCGACAGCCTTGGTATCAGAGCCAGGCTGACCATTGGCTAATCCTATCTTAGCCTGGTCACCATCCCTAGGTTTCCACACCATCCACATCTTTTCCTGTCCACGGTCAAGTCTATTCCATCCACAGTGGCAACCGACATCCTGTGATAGCCGGTGCCCAACCTATCAGTCTATCCATAGGCCGTGTGCCTGTGCCAACACCTGAGTTTTCCCATCCACAAGCGTGCGATGGAAGACTCTGCTGACTTATAAAGGAAGCCATACCCCAAACTCAGCACATCACAGCCTCATTCCCAGTTCAGTATCAAACCACCAAGATGACAGGCCCCCTCGTGCACAACGAGACCACCGCAGTCGAACTTGAAGGCTTCGTAACCATCCTCGCAAATCTCACCCGTCGTGCTTTTAGCATCAACGAGCCACCGGAATATGTCGTGTACCAAGAGCACACGAGTAATTCCATCCATCACTTCTGGGCCACGGTGCACATCTACGGGAGGGGCACCACATCGGAGCGTCCCTACCGATTCACCGGGAGGACGACCTCCGACGAGCCCCAATCCATCCAACTTGCAGCCCGAGAGGCTGTAGTTCAACTCCGGCACCTGTCGCCGAAGGTTAACTGCCGCCCTTTCTACTACTACCCTAGTCGTGAAGGCTATGGTAGCCCGACCCAGGTCGCCAACGGAGACCATGAGTCGGATCCTGCCCTGGTGCATCTGGTGCGCTACCTGAGAGCGCAAGAGGCACTGTTCGATCAGGTAACTCTTGATCTGATTGAGACCCGCAGGACGCTCACTCTCCTGACCCCAGCAAGGAGTGAAGCTGCACCCTCCATCGACGCCCCGTTAGTGCTGCTTGGAAGGCCGGTTGAGCCCCCAAGCTCTGACCATGTCACCTACCCGGGCAATGCTTTCGCCTCACCCGGAACTCTCCGTCGTCTCTTGGAGGCCTACTCCAATGGGACGGTGACCTCGACACCCCGCGAAGGCCACCACCGCTACTCCAGCCCTGTAGCTCCCCATCCTACCCCGACCAGCTCCGACGCGGAGGCGCACGGAGACGACTCGGCATCCGCAAGACGCGCCAAGATAGATATCAACCAGGTGGAATGAGTTCACCAGAATCGTTATCAACCCCTAGTGGCTCGGTTTTTCCTTTATTTCAGCAGTAGCTGTTGTGTGGAGTAGTGAGTTTGTAGACCCCCTGTGTGTCACCATCTAATAGTATGTGTGATCTGGCATAAATTGCTTGATGAGTGGTTGCAGAGTAAATTCTGGACGTGACCCTTAACCACACGCACAGTAACATGTCACTTTTCTTGTGGGGATTGAGGCCTGAGGCTTTGACTCAGACAGCCCCGCACCGGAATCGGTGTCCCAGTCGTACAGGCACCATTTCATGTTTCATGACCCAGGCTCTCTATAAGAGGCCACTCTCATTTTTCCACACCAGCAACCATCAGCATCAAGTACTGCCCTTTCTCCATTCATCCACACATGTCTCACCCCGGAGCTTATCTAAGGAACCCCGAAGCAAGACCTGGTAGTTTTGTTATGTTATTGTGGGATTTTACCCGCAATACTCTTGGCTCCACCCATCCACCCCTGTATGAGCTGTTCAAATCGAGAATCACTCCTGATCTATCGAAATACTGGGCAGCTGTACATATTCCACCAGCAGATTTAAACCAAGGCCCTCCCTATGTGATTTTCATCGGGAGATCCATGCCAATGCCAGGCATGGCCATTGAGTCTGCTGCGTATGAAGCAGTCACCCGTCTTCGATTTGCGGTGCCCTGTGCCAACGCAAGGGAATACTGCTACTTTTCAAGTCGCGCTGCTTTTGGAGCAGAAGCTACGTTCCGCTGTGGACGTGCGGAGAACGATCCAGCCCTGGTCTATCTCATTCAATATGTGATGGCCCAGGAGCGTTTCACCCAGCAAATACTGGAGTATCTCCACTACCTTGCTGTTCTGAATCCCCGGATCGCCATTGGCGGACCCCCTCTGCCAACTCAGGAGGGACACGTTCTTCGTTTGCTCCCTCCACTTCCTCCGCTCCCTCCGGAAGAAGAAGAATGTGTTCCAGCGCCGGGAAGTTTTCCGCTTGACCCCGTAGATCCCGCTTTCGGACCGTAGACGGTCGTGAATGCGTTTGCGTAGCTTGTACTGTTTGTTTGCATAATGTGATCTTGTTTTGTTTGTATGTCATGAATGTATTGCCCTGTCTGCATTTTTGCATATGAGTGCCTTGTTTGGGTGGTATGCTTTTTGATTCTTCCGCCCTTAACAAATCTCGAGGACGAGATTTTCTTAAGGGGGTTAGAGTTTGTCACACCCCAAAATTTTAACCACTTTTTCAGTAAATAAAATTTGGCCAGAAATAAAATTTTTAAATTACAATAGGCCCTTTTATAATTTTCAGAGCCTTTTCTATTCCTGACGTAGAAAATCTTCTCTTCTTATAATAAATCTTTTTGGAATTATTTTGTGGGCTCTGGTTGTATCTTGGGTCTTCCCTTTATTTGTTTGATAACATTAGAAATTATTTTCATAATAAAATTCTGCCTTAGAATTTTCTTTTAATAGCTTTTGCAGTATTTTAAATGCTTCTGTTGCACTTCTTCTATTTTAAATAATTCTCCAAAAATTCCACCATAATTCTGGGAGGTCATGTGATGCCTATGTGTCACTTTGGTGCAAAAACCCAACTTGGTGTTTTGCAAATTTTGAGTGAAACACCCTCTTTTTCATTTCTGTCCATCTTCCAGGTTTCTACTACAACCCTATTATTTCTTGCTCCAAAAATTCTGAGCCTTTGCAATCTTCTAGTTCCTCCTACCAAACCCTTAACTCCAGAAGATCAGATCCAAATTCCTCTTTTTATTGCACCAAATATAGTCCCCAAGTTTCTGTCCAGAACTGAAATCCTCCACAACTTGCACTAGAAAGTACCTCCTTTTTCCAAACCAACTTCACTATCATCTCTCACACCTAATGAGACACCAATCTGCCAAATACCACTTTCATAGGAATATTCTAAAGACCCCTAGCATTTCATCAAGCACACTGTGTGCATGGCAGGAGTCTTGCCCCCTCTAAACTTGCATTGGGCACTTAGCCATCTGACTCAACCAACGTGTCCAACATCCTTGTCAACTTACTAGTCACCACCATGCCAAAGATCACCTCGTTTAGACCACTGTAGCCCACGCTGGCATTACTTCGAACACGTGATGTGCGTGTCCAGAGCGCGTCCAGAGCACACTTTTTGCAGCCGCCGGCATCGAGCTGCTGTCGTGCTGCTGCTGCCTCCCTCGTTCATCCTGATCCTCCCAACGGATCAGCTCGACCACCCGAACCTCGCCGACACTCTTCCCCGTCCCCTAGCGCCACCTTCCACCGTCCACCACCACCGTTCCTCGCCGCCCGACAAAAAACCTTCTCCGCCACGCCACCTCCGAGACACGCGGCTTCCCCTGAGTCCACCGGCCCCCCTGGCATTAATGCGGACAGCCGCCGTCCCCACAGAACCCCGCCACCTCGCCACCAGCCTCACCGGCCTCACCCGCCGCCTTAAAAGGCCGCCGTCGCTGCATGCCGTGGACGGCGCCACTCGGGGCACCTGGCTCCGCTCCGAGGCCGCCAGCACAACCCCGCATCTAACTCGCAGGGGCCCCGCCCTCACCTAACCGCGCCGGCCACGCCTACTCGCCACCGTCCGCGTTTTCCATGAATGCGCGTCGCCGCCGCGTCCGTTCTCTGGAACCCGCCGAACCGCGTCGCCCCGCTTATTTAAGCCACCCCGAACACCCCGGCACCTCATCTCCACCTCTCCCCTCCTCCAGCAAGCCATCCCGAGCCTCCCCGAGCAAGAAAGACGACCGGAGGAGCCATCTCCCTCGACTCCGGCCGCCTCTGCCACCGCCCTCCCCTCGAGGCTACCCACCTCTCCAGTGCCTCCCCTCCCTACTATCTACACCAACGGCCTCCCGGAGCATCCACGAACCCGTTCCACCTTTCCATTCCACCGGAGATGGCCCATGGGCGAAACGCCCAACTCGTCTCCGCCGGAGCTCTTCGGGTGTGCTCGCCGTCGGCGACCTCGCCTACTCCGGCGACCAAGGAGGGTACCCACGGGACCGCTATGACCTACTGAGCACGACGGTGGTCCCATCTCTCCGAGGGACCCCGCCGTTCGCCGGCAAAGTTCGCCGGAACGGCGCCCCGCTCTGTCGCGGGAGAGAGACGACGACACTGCTTAAACCCGACAGGTGGGACCCGCTCGTCAGCGGCACAAGCCGCGGGCCCCCGCTGTGTAAGTGGAGGCGGTTTCCACTTGGAGCCGTTTCCGCGCGAAGGAGGCGTATCCCGTGGAATACGCCATCGTCGTCATCGCCTCCTTCCCGCAGCCAGATGACCGGGCTCGGCCCAGTGGTGCCGTGGAGCTAAACAGCGCTCAGGGCGCAATTCTGTCCATCTCCTTTATCTTTTCCAGCAGTTTTCAAATAATTCCTCAGAGCACATTTCAAATCCAAATCCAGTTATTCCAATTTCTGTAGACTTCTAAAATCATGCTCTGTTTATTTAAATTAAGTGAACATTTTACTATGCTTAGTTTCTGTTTAATGGATTTAAATATTGCTTTTAATCATGTTTTCCATCTTAGTAAATCCATAACTAATTCATATGAACTCTAAATGAATTAATTCTTTCTCTGTTATTCCTTAAATATCCTCTGGTTTATTTTAGTATTTATTTCAAAAACTTTTGAAATACGTTTTAATGCTGTTTTTGAATTGTGTGGTAATTTAGATATTTTTTTGAAAATAGGAAATGAAGGGGAGATGTTTCCTTGCAAGTAACCAGCACCTTTTCATATCTAAGGCAAGCATTTTGAACACTTGATATGATAAATGTTTGCATGCTAGAATATTTAGGGCATGTTTTGTTACTTTTAATAGACTTGGCATTTGGATAGAAATATTGCATGCACGCATGGTCATAATTATACTTTCTCCTGCATGCATCCCCCTCAAATTTGCAACATGCATAAATTATGAAAATCCAGGAGTGTGCTCCTGTTTTGGACGTGCTGGTGGGCACGGGCCATTTTGACACGGTGGTGTCATGAGACATATGTGGAAGCAGACAAGGGTTGTGGCCCTGTCCTGATGTTATGGTTGAAAGAATAATTTTTGTTGTGCTAACTATTGCTAGAATCATTAGCCTCCTGAGTCGACCGTAGATCGAGTCTTGTTCCAGTAACCCCATACTTGAATCGTGCTGCCACTTGTCTCTACCACGGGTAGGGTATGGTTTAGTAAGTTGTCAACCCCTTTCCGTGCACACACCGTACAGAGAGGCCATGGTGGAAGATACCGGGTGCATCCGGTAGGCATGCCACATGGTCCGGGGGCATGGGTGTTTCCGGTTGTAGCCGAGAGGGAATGTACCCTTGTAATCCGCGCGTTTGAATAGTGATCCCATGCTATTGGAGGTTGTAGCCTTCCCACTTAGAGTTTTACTTAACTGTTGTTTTGGGTGACTCCTGGCAGCGGAAAAGTTAAGCTGGTGTGTGCTGGTTAGGTGTGTTTTCAACCCAAAGACCGTAATAGGAATTAGTCAGTGTCCCGATGCTGATTAAAGAAATCCTATACTTGCGGGTAAAGAGTACACCCTCTGCAGAGTTTAGAAACCTATTCGAATAGCCGTGTCCGCGGTTAAGGATTACAGTCTGGGTTGGTCAAGTGTCGGTCTTGTTGTCGGTCTCCGGAGGAAATATTTAAAAGTTGAGCATGGTTATTTTCGCAGGATAATTATCGTTGCTACTGGTGTTACCATTAGTATATTTGATGATATGATTATATTTGTGAACTAACTCTTTGCTCTTATTTTACTTTTCAGAGTGTCTCAGGGGCTGGCTAGACTACCCCGGACACTCGCCTTTATTTTCAAGTCCTTTCTGTGGCGTCCCTCGAGTGTCAGGCGGTTTATCACGCCACTACTCTTGTGGACACCCGACTGGCATTTCTTTTCAAGTCCTTTCGTGGCGTCGCCTGAGTTCTCGGATGGTATCGTCCGATTTCTCTTTTAGACACCCGTCTGGCATTTCTTTTCAAGACCGACCGTGGTGTCACTTGACACCCGATCGGCATTTCTGTTAGATTCTATTGGTGCTAATATTTATCTTCTGCACTAAATATTTTTCATCATGCCATGTTTTAATTCCTGTCAGCATGCATTTAATATAAGTATCATGAGCATGTGCATATAGTTTAATTCACCATGACCTTATAATTGTTTGCTGCATTTGTTATATCTTGTGTCCATGATGTTTGCGAGTACATTCAAACGTACTCACAGGCTTGTCCCTGGCTATTTACTTGGCCAGGTTAGAAGTTCTATGGGAAGAACCCAGCTACGTCCGTGCGAAGCCTAGGAGTGCAGCCACGCTGGATAGGAGTTATCCGGGTCAGCTGTTCCTGTTGGAATGGAGTCCCATCGATGTTGAAGATCCTTAAGCCTTTTTCCTTCATCCACCACCGGAGTCATTGTTGCATCAGTAGACCTTTAAGGTCTTGTATCAAATTCTTGTAATTGCTTGGTAACCTGTAACAAGGATGTGTCCACCAGTAACAGCAATCCTGGGCTGGTGATGACACTAGGGGTTAATTTCTGGAATATTACGTTCCCGAAATCCGGCCCCGACATTTGGGGACTAGACTTTTGTGATAGTGGACTAGATTGAACTACTAAATTAGATGCCAAGTATATATTTTGCAAAAAATAAAACAATAGGTAACAAAGATAAACCAGAATAAAAGAAACGCAAAGTAAAAAAAATAGTAGAAGAAAACAAAAAGACCCCCCTCTCTCCCCTGGGCCAAGTGGCCCAACTGGCCACCCCAAGGCCATCCGTCCGCCCGAGCAGGCCAGCCCACCTACCCCCTCCCTCTCCCCTGTTCCCTCCCGCACCGAGGCCACTGCCGATGCCCGCCACGATGACGGGCATCGCCGTGGCGGCCATCCGTCGGCGCCCCTCGTCGTACTTAAGCCGGCCCCTCCCCCGGGCCGAACCCTAGGACCCCCAATTCCCCCCCTCTCCCTTTGGCCTCGCCCCCCTCCAGATCGGCCAGCGCCCGACGCCATCGCCATGAGCGCCGTCACCTGCCCGCCTCACGGGCTCGCCGTCACCTAGGAGCACGCCGACGAGCTCCGACGTGCTCTGCTCTGCCTTCCCCAACCCCGACCTCGAGCTCACCACCTCTACATCACCCTTTCCACCGGCTTCTTCCTCTTCGGACACCGACGATTTCATCGTCGAAATCGACACCGACAACCCATCCTCGCGCTCACTTTGCTCATCTGCAGGCGCACTCTGAGCCTATCTTCCTCTCCCCTCTCTTCTACCTCGTGCTCTCCCCGTAGACGCCATCTACATCGGAGCCGTAGTCGCCGGTGCCCCGCCTCCCCTGCCTCGCGCCGTTTCACACGCCACGTCGTGCGCCACTGCCTGCTAGCTCGCGCGCCCGGTCGCGCCTATCGCCACTCGCTCCACCTGCGGCTGCTGCTGCCCCCGCCGCACTCCGTCCTCGCCGCTCCTGCTAGCGCGCTGCCGCCACTGGTTCTCACTGCCGCTGACTGATGCCGCTCCAGCCGCATCTCCGCCGCCGTCTGCTCCGTCCGCTACGGCCGGCCCCCGTCCACAGTCGCCCCGCCCGCTCACTCCGGCCAGCCGGCCCCCTGTTCCCCCTGCTCCGGCCACGGCCATGGCCGCCAAGCCGCGCTCCCGCCCTTCGCAAGCCGCCGCAGCGCCTCTCGCTGCCCCCCCGCGCACCCTCGCGCCGCTCTGCTCCGCCCCGGCGGCCTCCGTTCGGGTCAGCCCCATCGGGCGCCCACGGCCACTACGCCGCGCCCCTGCAACCCCCCAGCGCGGCTACCTTGCACGCCGCAGCCCCGCTCCGGGGATGAACCCCGTCGCTGCGGCCTTGCCCGCACCCCCCTGGTGAATCAGGTGTGCGGGCACCCCCGTCGCCCGTTGCACCCTGCGCCCATTAAGGCCCCATGGGCCAATGGCACATGAGGCCCCATCCCCAAAACGTTTTTCTAAAGAAAAGGATACAAAAAAAGAAGAATAATAAAAAATATATTAATTAATTAATTAACTAAATTAATTAACCTAATTAATCTTGTTTAATTAACCTAATCAATTAACTAAACTAATTAAACCTGTTTAGTTAGTCTTAGACAATGACAGTTGGGACCCGCACGTCAGTTTGACCCAGTCAACGCCACATTGACTGCTGACATCATGATGACGTCAGCGTACACTATTCTGGATAATGTTGATTTAAAATAATTAAATAAATTCTAAAAATAATTAAATCTTTTGAAATTAATATAAAATAAACCATAACTCGTATGAAAAAGTTTTATATATGAAATTTGCTCAGAACGACGAGACGAATCTGAATACGCGGTCCGTTCGTCCACCACACATCTCTATCATACCGAACCTGCAACTTCCCCCCTTCGATTCATCTGTTCGAAAACCCGAAACACCGGGGAGACTTTCCCAGATGTTATCCCCCCTCGCCGGTATCGTGTAGCACCGCGTTAGAGCACCCTAGCACTGTGTTTTGACTTGTCATGCTTCTTTGTTGCATCTGTATGCTTTGTATTTATTGTTTCTCCCCCCTCTTCTCTCCGGTAGACCCCGAGACCGAAGATGCCCCGGTGATCGACTACGGTGTTGATGACCCCTCCTTCTTGCCAGAGTAACCAGGCAAGCCCCCCCCTTGATCACCAGATATCGCCTATTCTTCTCTCTATTGCTTGCATTAGAGTACTGTAGCATGTTACTGCTATCGAATACTCCCATTCTGTTGCATAGCCTGTCATTGTTGCTACCATTGTTAATACCTTTACCTGCAATCCTAAATGCTTAGTATAGGATGCTAGTATTCCACCAGTGGCCCTACACCCTTGTCCGTCTGCCCTGCTATTCTATCGGGTCGTGATCACTTTGGGTGTGATCACGGGTATATACTACATACACTTATACATGACACATGATGTGACTAAAGTCGGGTCGACTCTTTGAATACCCGCAAGTGATTCGATGTGGGGGCTGAAAGGATAGCTGGCTCCATCCAGGTAGTGATGGGCCTGAGTTCCTGATGCCCCCCCCCCGAGTGGATCTTTGTGGCGGAGCGACAAGGCAGGTTGAGACATCCAGTGGAGAGGTGGCCTGGCCTTGGTCGTTGTCCGCGGTTATTTCATAATAACACGCTTAACGAGTTTGGATATTTGATCTGAGTCTGGCCATTGGCCTATACGCACTAACCAACTACGTGGGAATAGTTATGGGCACTCGACGTCGTGGTATCAGCCGAAGCCTTCTTGACGTCAGCGATTGAGCGACGCGCACCGGGTTGGACCGCGTAACGCAACTTCCTTAGTAATGGAGGTTGCTAGGTCTGCTCACCGGCCGCGTACGCAATGTGTGCAGGTGTGCGTTGGGCGATGGGCCCGGACCCCTGCGCGCCTAGGACTTAGACTGGCGTGCTGACCTCTCTGTTGTGCTTAGGTAGGGCTGCAACATGTTGATCCTTCGAGGCCGGGCATGACCCTGGAAAGTGTGTCCGGCCAAATGGGATCAAGCGTGCTGGGTTATGTGGTACACCCCTGCAGGGAAGTTAATCTATTCGAATAGCTGTGTCCCTCGGTAAAAGGACGACCCAGAGTTGTACTCCGACCTCATGACAACTAGAACTGGTTACTTAATAAAACACACCCAGACAAGTTCCAGATATAACTCGGTGGTTGCTCTCTCACAGGGTGATGTGCGGGAGGATCGCCGGGTAGGATTATGCTATACGTTGTTACTTGGTGAACTTACCATCTATTCTATTCTACTGCTGCAAGACGGAGGCTACCAGAAGCGAGGATACTTGTTACTTCCAGCTACTCTCTTCTTCTGCTACAAGATGGACGTTGCTAGAAGCGTAGTCTTCGATTGGATTAGCTATCCCCCTCTTATTTTGGCATTCTGCAGTTTAGCCCACAGATATTGCCGCATTACACATATATCATTGCATATGTAGTGTAGATCCTTGCTTGCGAGTACTTTGGATGAGTACTCACGGTTGCTTTGCTCCCCCTTTTCCCTCTTCTTTCTTCTTTCTGGTTGATGCAACCAGATCGGTGGAGTCCAGGAGCCAGAGGATGCCGATGATGTTTCTACATGGAGTTCGGCTTCGAGGAGTAGTTAGGAGGTCCCAGGCAGGAGGCCTTGCCTTTTCGATCGTTGCTACTTTTGTGCTAGCCTTCTTAAGGAAAAGTTGTTTAACTTATGTCTGTACTCAGATATTATTGCTTCCGCTGACTCTTGTGTTTTCGAGCTGATGTATTCGAGCCCTCGAGGCCCCTGGCTTGTAATATAAAGCTTGTATTATTTTGTTTTGTGTCTAGAGTTGTGTTGTGATATCTTCAAGTGAGTCCCTGATCTTGGTCGTACACATTTGCGTGCATGATTAGTGTACGGTCAAATTGGGGGCGTCACAAGTTGGTATCAGAGCCGACTGCCTGTAGGAATTCCCCTTTCCAACTCCTTGGCCGAAGTTGAGTCTAGTCATTGCAAAACTTTACTAACATGGCTGTGTGGCCTACAGGCCCACGTCGCCATTGGGTGGTATTAGGATCTTTACTCCTCAACCTATACTCTGGGACTCTGACATCTCTTCTATTCGGGTTAAACGATTTTACTAACTCTGACTCTAGGTTCTCGTAACTACTTTCACCCGGAGAGCCCCTTATTACAGATGATCGCCTGCTGCACCAGGAGTTCCTGAAGATGCTATTCGATGTTTTACCGAGACACTTGTGCCCACCGCCTTTGCAAATTCACCACCACTGAGACATCCCTATGGATAGCTACTTATACTTGCCATCCATACCTTCATTCTCGATTACTCTTGTTAGTACAAGATACCCTGAACTACTTCCCGCTATTCCGAGAATCCTTTGTGCTTACTGCCTTGTAGTTCTTTGCCACCTGAATACCCATATGGATAATTTCTCGCACTCGTCGAGTATCCGCTCATCCCCAGTTGATTCAGGTATTTCACAAAAGTTTTGGAATACCAATCAATCTTCCGAAGATCCTCAACAGCTTATTGCTCTTGAAATTCTAGTTACCTTACATTATGGTTAACCCCATAAGTCTAGTAATCTTATTGGCATCCTTTTTCATTATCTTCTTGAGTCCGTCGATTCAATATGTTGTGATTGCTTGCAATCCTCCGAAGAATTCTAGAAATTATCTTTCCGGCTGAGACATCATTCCGGACATGAGTTGGTTTTCGGCAATTCAAACCTTTATTGATTTCCAACTAAGTGTTTTCAACTTCTCCATCCTTGATCAGAGCGTCTGCTTCTGATCCTTGTTTTGGAAACCATAATTTCTTTCTATCTAAGCATCACACTAATCAGTTGATTCTTGAATCTGATGCCCCTGCATTCTTTCTTCCTCTGAGTGAGTACCGATACTCACATCAGCTCCGTTGTGGATCGCCCGATCCATTGTTGGATTATTAATCGACAGTGTCCTTCGTATTCTATCACCTTGTGAGTTCTTCCCCTGATAAATAATGCCCTTGGTAAATTGTATCCTCTGCTCGGCCAACCATGCTCTGCTTTCGAGCTTGAGTATTTACTTTTGGAACTTGTGGTATATGTTACTAAGATGCCCGACGGGTTGAACCTATGCCTTCTCGTAATCCGTGAGAACCCAAAAGTTTTCACAAGTCATACCCTTTCGGTGTTCTACCAAATAAAATTCCAACACTACAGTTTTACAAAGCGAGAGGTGAATGAAATGATATGCATTAAAGAAGTGGGAGTCGACCTTGAACTTTGTGTTCATGCCCATGAAAATGATGTAGACCATCTCGGAAGCTTCTTGCAAAATGATTATCCAGCTGTATGATTCTTTCGGTATTCTGGAATTGATTCCTTAGAGTTATGGTTCCGACCATGCTGTCCTGACCTAATATATCTGATGGGAATTCATTCCAGTGCCTCGTCTATTTTTGGCAAGGTTAAAGTATCTGATGTCATAGGTCAATGACCCGGTTCTACTTCTATCATGTTCTACCTTCGCGTATTACCCCCTGGTATCTCGAAGATGTCTTGCCATTGCACCACATCTTATTAACTTTGTTGAAGTAATGTCTTTCCTTGTCGTAATCACTCTACGTGTTCTGGGTTGTTGTCAACCGAGGACACTGACTAGTGAAATTATTCCGCACTACAAATGAAATACCCCTAGTATTTTACTGGGAAATTCTGAACTCAATCTGGTCATTCCTATACTATCAGCGGCATCCTAGTCTTGCTATCTTTGACTGCGCTACCTTGTCCTTCTCTGGTGCACAAATTCTTCAGTGTGTGAGCACGGCTTACGTCGAGCTTTCAACATCATGTTGCTTGTGTTGAAAGGCAACTTTGGTTCCGAGCTTGCATCTTATATATTGATCCCATAACTTGCCACTTCATCATTCCCTTGCTTGTTACCAATGTTGTTTGATTGCATCCTCTTGAAACCTCCCGGCAATTGTGTCGGATCACCTTCAACACTTTGACTTCTTTCGAGATGTCAACTGTGTTCATGATGAGAAATACCCTCCTTGCCCTTGATGATTTTTATTATCATCGACAACATCCTTGACTTCCTTTCATCGCGAACTTGTCCACATTATGAATACAACTTGCTCTCCAGCTAGTGTTGTGTTCTGCATTGAAGTATTATTGTCTATTATGTCGAGAACGTTGTGGGGATTGCTCCACCCCTTAGAAATTCTCAGTATGAAGATACTTCTCATCATCACCATTCTTCCTTGGTCACCGTGTTGTATCAACCGGGATACCAATATGCTAACGATACCGCTTGAGTTATGTACTTCTAGCAACCCTATTGCTTTGAAGTTAACGATCGACAGTTCGTTCCTAGACTGTTGGTTATTAACTCGTCACCCTAACATTGATCTTGCTGCCTAAGGTCATATTTCGGGCACACGTTTCAGCTAATGATTAATGGTGTATGTTTTCCTCGAGCATACAACATTATATCATTTGGATTGACAAGTGTCATCTTCTTGTTCACATTATTGTGGAAATCCATCTGTTTGGAATTCTTGATGAATTGTCGCGGAGCCCATCAGCCACCTCCTCATCCTCTCCTTGGTTTGATGATGAACTATTGTTTCGGGAAACCGCTCCCATAGTTCATTTCCCGAGAATCTTGCAATGTCATTTCGTCGAATTATGTTGCACCTTTTCTTATCGAACATCCCGAGTATGAGGTATCATGACATCAATCGGATCTGAATCTCGGTCAAATATGATGGCTGGGACAACTTTACAGGAGTTACAATATTGGTCCTTTGATGACTCGGTAATATGATGTCATGCCTAGCACCCCTGGCTGGAGGACCTAACATTATAATCTCTTTTGCAAGGATAACCATTCTTCCAGGAGGAAATTGTGAGACTTATTCTATAAGTTGTTCTAGATGAATCCGTTGTGTATCCAAGTCCGACCTTTACTTCAAGACCATGCCAATGCTATCTCGAAGCATGTCTGTGGTACTCCAATTTTCAACAAGAGCATTTGAAGCCCAATGCTAAATGTTTCTTGGTTAGTTATCCAAACACCGTTGTATGGGTAACATCTTGATTAATCCTTGCCTCTTTATCTGAATGGTTGGGCACTTGCTCTCCTACCCTGTATGACATGTTCCTCTTGTCCATGGGATGGATATACTCCTAATAATTGTGTGTAATCACAATTTTCCTTTCCATTTGTTTGTTTAACCTTTTCTTGATCTACATATAATCTCAGCAGTAATAATTCTCTGCTTATGTAAACACGTTGTTGTACAACTCTGTAGGTAAGACCCTGTTACTATGGTTGGTAACATTCCGGTAACCACTGATGAAAAAAAAACAACTTTGCCTACCGGTCCGCCTCGTTTCAACGAGCAAGAAAATGGTTCTCTTCGTCCCCCGTCCTTGGTACCGACATTGTTGCTAACATAGCTGGCAGGCTACCCTCTGATATGCCTTGCTTTCATGGCTGTGCAAGATGTCACCACCCTTCCTATTTTCAACCCACATGGTGGGCCCATAACCCACAGGTCCACTGGATCGAAACCTGACTCTTCTTTACAACCCGGATTCTAAAGTATCCTTTGCACCTGGCTTCGTATGTGATTCACAGGCTAAATTCTTTACCATTATTCATCCTCGAATCAAACATCATGTTATTCTCGTTGTTCATGCCCCCATTCTAGCTTATGTCTAGGCATCGAATGACTGCCTACCCATTTGAAACTTTGGTACCATCGTGCATTGCACTCCACGAATGCACTGAAATACAACTCGTGGGGTACCTCGTGTATTTCCCATTGAGTTCACCGTCAGATGCCCAACATTGTGAAGATGTGTTCTCCCGGAGTTTTCCCCCCTTGTTGCATTCGTAGGACGATGGAGATCCCGAAGAAGGGATGACGACTTGATCACGATGACTTGAAGCAGAGAAAAGAAGACATCAACGAAAGGAATCGACCTCTTCGAGAAGATCCAATAAGACCGAGAAGACTCGTTATAACTTCGCAACCAAATCCCTTCCCCCTTACTTCCCGTCTAAAATCTCGGGACGAGATTTCTTGTAGTGGAGGAGAATTGCAAAGCCCGGATACTTAAGCTACAGTAACTCTTTACTATGGGTGCCACGTCACCATGGTCACCGTTGATAAACTCACGTTGATTCAAACCCCATTCAAATTCCGATTCAAAATCAGTCAAACGGTAAAAGTTTTCAAACAATGAAACTAAAATGTTCGGGTCATGCCAGATAATGCATAGGTGATTATGGTGGTGAAACCAAACTTTTATGAAATTCTTAAACTGCACTAAAATGATTTAAGTAGTAGAAAACCTAAATATTTAAATGCCTTTACTAATTAATGAAATATCAAACTAAATTATTTGGGGACTAGACTTTTGTGATAGTGGACTAGATTGAACTACTAAATTAGATGCCAAGTATATATTTTACAAAAACTAAAACAATAGGTAACAAAGATAAACCAGAATAAAAGAAACGTAAAGTAAGAAGAAAAATAGTAGAAGAAAACAAAAAGACCCCCCTCTCTCCCCTGGGCCAAGTGGCCCAACTGGCCACCCCAAGGCCATCCGTCCGCCCGAGCAGGCCAGCCCACCTACCCCCTCCCTCTCTCTTGTTCCCTCCCGCACCGTGGCCACTGCCGATGCCCGCCACGACGACGGGCATCGCCGTGGCGGCCATCCGCCGGCGCCCCTCGTCGTACTTAAGCCGCCCCCTCCCCCGGGCCGAACCCTAGGACCCTCAAGTCCCCCCTCTCCCTTTGGCCTCGCCCCCTCTAGATCGGCCAGCGCCCGACGCCATCGCCATGGGCGCCGTCACCCGCGTTCCTCACGGGCTCGCCGTCGCCTAGGAGCACGCCGACGAGCTCCGACGTGCTCTGCTCTGCCTTCCCCGACCACGGCCTCGAGCTCACCGCCTCTGTATCACCCTTTCCGCCGGCTTCTTCCTCTTCGGACGCCGATGATTTCGTCGTCGAAATCGACACCGACAACCCATCCTCGCCCTCACTTTGCTCATCTGCAGGCGCACTGTGAGCCTATCTTCCTCTCCCCTCTCTTCTACCTCGTGCTCTCCCCGTAGACGCCATCTACATCGGAGCCGTAGTCGTCGGCGCCCCGCCTCCCCTGCCTCGCGCCGTTTCACACGCCACGTCGCGCGCCACTGCCTGCTAGCTCGCGCGCCCCGTCGCGCCTGTCGCCGCCCGCTCCACCTGCGGCTGCTGCTGCCCCCGCCGCGCTCCGTCCTCGCCGCTGCTGCTAGCGCGCTGCCGCCGCTGGTTCTCACTGCCGCTGACTTATGCCGCTCCAGCCGCATCACCGCCGCCGTCTGCTCCGTTCGCTATGGCCGGCCCCCGTCCACAGTCGCCCCGCCCGCTCACTTCGGCCAGCCGGCCCCCTGTTACCCCTGCTCCAGCCACGACCATGGCCGCCAAGCCGCGCTCCCGCCCTTCGCAAGCCGCCGCAGCGCCTCCCGCTGCCCCCCGCGCGCCCTGGCGCCGCTCTGCTCCGCCCCGGCGGCCTTCGTTCGGGTCAGCCCCGTCGGGCGCCCACGGCCACTACGCCGCGCCCGTGCAACCCCCCAGCGCGGCTGCCTTGCACGCCGCAGCCCCGCTCCGGGGATGAACCCCGTCGCTGCGGCCTTGCCCGCACCCCCCCTGGTGGATCGGGTGTGCGGGCACCCCCGTCGCCCGTTGCACCCTGCGCCCATTAAGGCCCCATGGGCCAATGACACATGGGGCCCCATCCCCAAAGCGTTTTTCTAAAGAAAAGGATAAAAAAAAGAATTAAAAAATAAAATATTAACTAATTAATTAACTAAATTAATTAACCTAATTAATCATGTTTAATTAACCTAATCAATTAACTAAACTAATTAAACCTGTTTAGTTAGTCTTAGACAATGACAGTTGGGACCCGCACGTCAGTTTGACCCAGTCAACGCCACGTTGACTGCTAACATCATGCTGACATCATGATGACATCAACATACACTATTATGGATAATGTTGATTTAAATTAATTAAATAAATTCTAAAAATAATTAAATCTTTTGAAATTAATATAAAATAAACCGTAACTCGGATGAAAAAGTTTTATATATGAAATTTGTTCAGAACGACGAGACGAATCCGAACACGTGCTCCGTTCATCCACCACACATCTCTATCATACCGAACCTGCAACTTTCCCCCTTCGATTCATCTGTTCGAAAACCCGAAACACCGGGGAGACTTTCCCAGATGTTATCCCCCTTCGCCGGTATCGTGTAGCACCGCGTTAGAGCACCCTAGCACTGCGTTTTGACTTGTCATGCTTCTTTGTTGCATCTGTATGCTTTGTATTTATTGTTTCTCCCCCCTCTTCTCTCCGGTAGACCCCGAGACCAAAGATGCCCCAATGATCGACTACGGTGTTGACGACCCCTCCTTCTTGCCAGAGCAACCAGGCAAGCCCCCCCTTGATCACCAGATATCGCCTATTCTTTTCTCTACTGCTTGCATTAGAGTAGTGTAGCATGTTACTGCTATCGAATACTCCCATTCTGTTGCATAGCCTATCATTGTTGCTACCATTGTTGATACCTTTACCTGCAATCCTAAATGCTTAGTATAGGATGCTAGTATTCCACCAGTGGCCCTACACCCTTATCCGTCTGCCCTGCTATTCTATCGGGCCGTGATCACTTTGGGTGTGATCACGGGTATATACTACATACACTTATACATGACACATGATGTGACTGAAGTCGGGTCGGCTCTTTGAGTACCCGCAAGTGATTCGATGTGGGGGCTGAAAGGACAGGTGGCTCCATCCAGGTAGTGATGGGCCTGAGTTCCTGACGGCCCCCCAATTGGATCTTTGTGGCAGAGCGACAGGGCAGGTTGAGACATCCAGTGGAGAGATGGCCTGGCCCTGGTCTTTGTCCGCGGTTATTTCATAATAACACGCTTAACGAGTTTGGATATTTGATCTGAGTCTGGCCATTGGCCTACACGCACTAACCAGCTACGTGGGAATAGTTATGGGCACTCGACGTCGTGGTATCAGCCGAAGCCTTCTTGACATCAGCGACTGAGCGGCGCGCGCCGGGTTGGACCGCGTAACACAACTTCCTTAGTGATGGAGGTTGCTAGGTCTGCTCACCGGCCGCGTACACAATGTGCAGGTGTGCGTTGGGCGATGGGCCCGGACCCCTGCGCGCCTAGGACTTAGACTGGCGTGCTGACCTCTCTGTTGTGCTCTGCGACATGTTGATCTTCCGAGGCCGGGCATGACCTTGGAAAGTGTGTCCGACCAAATGGGATCAAGCGTGCTGGGTTATGTGGTGCACCTCTGCAGGGAAGTTAATCTATTCGAATAGCCGTGTCCCTCGGTAAAAGGACGACCCGGAGTTGTACTCCGACCTCATGACAACTAGAACTAGATACTTAATAAAACACACCCAACAAGTTCCAGATATAACTCGGTGGTTGCTCTCTCACAGGGTGATGTGCGGGAGGATCGCCGGGTAGGATTATGCTATACGTTGTTACTTGGTGAACTTACCATCTATTCTATTCTACTGCTGCAAGACGGAGGCTGCCAGAAGCGAGGATACTTGTCACTTCCAGCTACTCTCTTCTTCTGCTACAAGATGGACGTTGCTAGAAGCGTAGTCTTCGATTGTATTAGCTACCCCCCTCTTATTCTGGCATTCTGCAGTATAGCCCACAGATATTGCCGCATTACACATATATCATTGCATATGTAGTGTAGATCCTTGCTTGCGAGTACTTTGGATGAGTACTCACGGTAGCTTTGCTCCCCCTTTTCCCTCTTCTTTCTTCTTTCTGGTTGATGCAACCAGATCGGGGGAGTCCAGGAGCCAGAGGATGCCGATGATGTTTCTACATGGAGTTCGGCTTCGAGGAGTAGTTAGGAGGTCCCAGGCAGGAGGCCTTGCCTTTTCGATCATTGCTACTTTTGTGCTAGCCTTCTTAAGGCCAACTTGTTTAACTTATGTCTGTACTCAGATATTATTGCTTCCGCTGAGTCTTGTGTTTTCGAGCTGATGTATTCGAGCCCTCGAGGCCCCTGGCTTGTAATATAAAGCTTGTATTATTTTGTTTTGTGTCTAGAGTTGTGTTGTGATATCTTCAAGTGAGTCCCTGATCTTGGTCGTACACATTTGCGTGCATGATTAGTGTACGGTCAAATCGGGGGCGTCACATTTGGACACGATTTTTTTCCGGATATTAGCTTTCTTGCGGCGAAAGAAGGGCATCAACCGCCTTACGGAGTCGCCACGAGGGCACACGGCGCGCCCCTCACCCTCGTGGGCCACTCGAGCACGGTCTCACATTGGTTCCTCTTTTCAAAATTCACATATATTCCAAAAAATATCTCCGTCTGTTTTTATACCGCCTGGACTTTGTTTGATATGGATATTCCGCGAAACAAAAAACATGCAACAAACAGGAAGTGGCACTGGGCACTGGATCAATATGTTAGTCCCAAAAAATAGTATAAAAAGTTGCCAAAGGTATATGAAAGTTGTAGAATATTGGCATGGAACAATAAAAAATTATAGATATGACGAAGCCGTATCAGCATCCCCAAGCTTAATTCCTGCTTGTCCTCGAGTAGGTAAATGATAAAAAAGATATTTTTTGATGTGGAATGCTACCTAGAATAATCTTGATCATGTAATCTAATCATGGCATGAATATTAAGACACGAGTGATTCAAAGCAATAGTCTATCATTTGACATTAAGACAATAATACTTCAAGCATACTAATAAAGAAATCATGTCTTTTCAAAATAACATGGCCAAAGAAAGTTATCCCTACAAAATCATATGGTCTGGCTATGCTCCATCTTCACCACACAAAGTATTTAAATCATGCACAACCCCGGTTTTCGCGAAGCAATTCTTTCATACTTTAGTATTCTCAAACTTTTTCAACTTTCATGCAATACATGAGTGTGAGCCATGGACATATCACTATGGGTGGAATAGAAGGTGGTGATAGACAAAAGGAGGGAGAAAGTCTCACATCAACTAGGCAAATAAATGGACTATGGAGATGTCCATCAATCGATATCAATGTGAGCGAGTAGGGATTGCCATGTAACAGATGCACTAGAGCTATAAGTGTATGAAAGCTCAAAAAGAAAACTAGTGGGTGTGCATAAACTTGCTTGCTCATGAAGACCTAGGGCATTTGAGGAAGCTCGTCGTTGGAATATACAAGCTAAGTTATATAATGAAAATTCGCACTAGTATATGAAAGTGACAACATAGGAGACTCTCTATCATGAAGAACATGGTGCTATGATGAAGGACAAGTTTGGTAAAAGGATAGTAACATTGTCCCTTCTGTCTTTTTCTCTCATTTTTTCGAGGGGCTTTAATTTTTTTAGCCCCCCTCTTTTTTTGGGCCATCTCTTTTTTTGTCCTTTCTCTCTTTTTTTGTTTTTTTTGTTTTCTCACATGGGACAATGCTCTAATAATGAAGATCATCACACTTTTATTTACTTAGAACTCAAAGATTACAACTCGAAGCTAGAACAAAATATGACTCTATGTGAATGCCTCTGGCGGTGTACCAGGATGTGCAATGATCTAGCGTAGCAATGACATCAAAAAACGGACAAGCCATGGAAACATCATGCTAGCTATCTTACGATCATGCAAGGCAATATGACAATGATGGCGCGTGTCATAATAAACGGAACGGTGGAGTTACATGGCAATATATCTCGGAATGGCTATGGAAATGCCATGATAGGTAGGTATGGTGGCTGTTTTGAGGAAGGTATATGGTGGGTGTATGGTACCGGCGAAAGTTGCGCGGTACAAGAGAGGCTAGCAATGGTGGAAGAGTGAGAGTGCATATAATCCATGGACTCAACATTAGTCATAAAGAACTCACATACTTATTGCAAAAATTTATTAGCCATCGAAACAAAGTACTACATGCATGCTCCTAGGGGAAGGGTTGGTAGGAGTTAACCATCGCGCGATCCCGACCTCCACACAAAGGTTGACAATCAAAAACTAAATCATGCTTCGACTTCGTCACATAACGGTTCACCATACGTGCATGCTTCGGTAATCACAAACCTCAACACAAGTATTTCTACAATCCACAACTACCCACTAGCATGACTCTAATATCACCATCTTTATATCACAAAACTATTGCAAGGAACCAAACATATCATATTCAGCGATCTACAAGTTTATGTAGGATTTTATGACTAACCATGTGAATGACCAATTCCTTTCAACTCTCTAAATAGAAATAAGTGAAGCAAGAGAGTTTTAATTCTTTATACAAAAGATATGCCCACGCTCTGTCGGTGTACTAAGGTAGGGGTACCTCAGTACCCCGACTTGTGCACGGGCAGTCGCAGCTTCCCGCGGCAAGGTTCACTGCGGGCTCGCCGGAGACCTTCCTGCTCCTTATTAAACCATTCAACAACAAAGTATACAAGACACAAGACCAAGACCCCGGCAAGAGGAGCTTGCCGGGAAGGCCGTACCAGGCTCGAGATTGTCCCGTTAATACAAGACCCTGGCAAGAGGAGCTTGCCAGGAAGACTAGAAGACTACGCCTCGGCGCTATATGCGCCCCGGCAAGGGACCCGGGGAGCGACAAGCTCCCGGGCCCGGTAAGGTCAAGGCCCCCGGCAAGGTGCTTGCCGGGGAGGCTGTGCTGTGTGCCCGCGCTCCAGCTCATCGGCCCACGCGTCGCCCTGGGGCCCGTCCAGGGACGCGTGGCGGATGGCTGTGCAGCCTGGGGTACGCGGTGGCACTCCACGGCGATGGATCCGTCGTCGTGGCGGACGGAGACGCTAAGGCGGGAGCTTTTGGGGTCGACGGCGACGGGCATTAAATGCCCTTGTCCCCCACTGTTAAAGTAGGTATAGACCACTGTTCTGTACTGTAGCTCCACTGTTCCCGCACTGTTACAACTACCACCTCTTTTACATTTTTACCCCTTTCTCCTACGTTGACACCTGTCGGTGACCCCTTGCACTATAAAAGGAGGCCCATGCACAACGTGGAGGGGGTTCGGAACTTTGATCACTCTCACGCACGGTGTAGCTGCTTCTTCAAGCTCCCGAGCACTCAACTCAATACACAACCAAGCAGGAGTAGGGTTTTACGCATCCGTGCGGCCCGAACCTGGGTAAAACTGCCCGCGTGTTTGCTTCGATCTGCTCTTTGTGCTCCCTCCGCCCTCGTACCGCACAGACAAGGGGCTCCGGTCCCATAGGTGTTCGTGGCGGACAGTTTCCCCCGACATCTTTGGCGCGCCAGGTAGGGGGCGTCGAGGTTGTGCGAACCTGATCCGGCGTTCGCGCGGGCGCATTCTTCATCAACCTCTCCAGCTTCATCAGCAACTTTATCAGCGACAACTCCATGGCCCCGAAGAAGAAGCCTTCGGAGGTCGGAGGCCCGTCTGCGTCTCACCCGCCGCCACCAGAGCCAACGGTGGGCGGGGGAGACGCCGTCGGAAGGATGGTTGCCGGCGAGGACACTCACGGTGCCACCAGATCCAAGAACAGGACGGACGACCGGACCTCGGTCTCCGTGGACGCGCCGCGTCCATCACAGCACACGACGACCCCGCAGCGCCATACCACGGGAGGTGGTATCCGCTTGCTGGGGCAAGGCCAAACCGGAGGCTCGCGGGACGCCCCGGACCCCCGTCCGGGCACAAGCAAAGCGAAGGCGCCGGCGCGGGACCCCGCTCCTTCTAACGTTGTTAGAAGTCCGAGCGTATCCCGCTCCTCGCACCGCTCACCCGCGTTCCCCTCTACTCCAGCAGAAGCGCTCGCAAGGGTGCAGCTGCTCCTCGACTTTCCTCCGGCGGCCGACAAGGCCGAAGAATGGAGGGCCACCATCCGGAGCCTGATAGACTTCGCCAACAACGACTCTCCGCAGCAGCCGTCGACCTCACGGCCGCGGCAAGCTGAGAAGACGAAGGCTATCGGCGACAAGACTGCTGGGGGTGCGACAAGCGTGCACTCCCCACCGCAGAAGCAGAAGACGCCGCCCCGCCGGAACAATCCCGACGATGGCTCCACAGCCTCGTCGGACCCGCGGGCCCGTCGGGACCAGCGCCAGGTCCTCGATGACCGGCGAGATGAAGACGCTCGGACCACAATCGAGCGCCGCCGAGAAGCTCGGCGACAATCCGACAAGAGGGCTGGGAACACTGTCGACGCGCACGCGCCCGGTGAACCAGGCGACTTGCCGTACGCGGCAGGCTGCCCTGCGTTCACCCGCGAGCTGCGGCGCGTCCAGTGGCCCAGCATGAAGAATTTCAAGCCCGACGTACCGGAAAAGTACGACGGCAAGACGCACCCCTCGGAGTTTCTCAGCGTCTACACCATCGCGGTACAAGCTGCCGGGGGGCGCGACGAGAAGATTTTGGCTAACTACTTCCCGCTCGTGCTGAAGCCGAACGTCCGTTCATGGCTCATGCACTTGCCGGAAGGCTCCATTTCTTCTTGGGCCGACCTCTGCCACCAATTTGTCGGCGCCTTCACCGGCGGCCACAAACCCCATGGCCAGGAGAGCGATCTCCACATCTTGGCCCAGAAGGAAGGCGAGCCCCTGCGCAAGTATATCCAACGCTTCAGCCGGGTGCAGCACAACATCCCTGACGTTCACCCTGCCGCGGTTATCAGCGCGTTCCATCAGAACGTGCGTAACCGCCGCATGCGTGAGGAAATGGCGATGACTAAGATTAGGGACGTCAGCGAGCTCTACGCTCTTGCTGACAAGTGCGCACGTGCAGAAGAGGGGAGGAAATTCCCCGGGGAGGATGCTGGCGCGGGAGGAAGCGACAGCGACGACGCCGCCCCGGCAAAGAAGAGCCGGCGGCGGAACAACAGAAAGAAGGGCAAGAAGGAGGTGCTTGCCGTCGAGAAGTCCGGCAAAGAGGCCCCCGCCAAGCAAGCGCAGGCTGGCGGCTCCGGCAAGGAGCCTGCCCCTGCAACGGCGGCCGACAAGCCGGGTAGCTCCGACAAGCAATACTGTAAGATCCACCGCACCAAGGGTCACGATCTCTCCAACTGCAAGCGCGTCGAGTACCTCGTCGAGCAGCAAAAAGCTGAGTACGAGAGGCGCGACAAGGAGAAGGCCCAAGGTGGCGGGGAAGAGCCCAGCAAGAAGCGGCCGTTCAACGGCCGGGGAGGACGCTGCGGCAAGGCTAAGCAGCGGCAAGGAGATCGACCTCCCCGGGGCCGCGACAACGACGAAGACGACGATGAAGACATGGAGGACGACGAGAACAGCGAGCAGGAGTTCCAGAAGGCCACGGAGGTCCTGTGCGTCGACGGTGGCGCCTCCCTGCACACCTCCCACCGCCAGCTAAAACAGTGGGTGCGTGAGGTGAACGCAGCGGAGCCGCCCGTGGAGTCGCGCAGGCTCCTCAAATGGTCCAGCACGCCCATCGTTTTTGACCTTGAGGATCACCCTGACCGCACCACGGCGGTCGGGTGCTTGCCAATGCTGGTTTCTCCCACCATCCGCAACCTCAAGGTCACCAAAATGTTGGTTGACGGCGGGGCCGGGCTGAACTTGATCTCCTCCGCTGTGATCAAGAAACTCCAGATTCAAGATGGCGAGCTCGAAGAGACCGGTTCATTCCAAGGAATCAACCCGGGAAGGAGCAAGCCCAAGGGAAAGATCACTCTGCCGGTGACCTTTGGCGGGGAGCTCAACTTCAGGACTGAGCGCATCACCTTTGACGTCGCCGATATTCCATTGCCCTACAATGGAATACTTGGCCGTCCCGCCCTCGCCAAGTTCATGGCAGCTTCCCACTATGCCTACAACGTGCTGAAGATGCCGGGGCCGATAAGCGTCATCACTGTCCACAGCGACAAGAAGGATGCGCTTATTTGCGCCGACAAGATTTACCGGGATGCAGCAGCTGCAGCCGAGAAGGATACTCTTGCCGCTGAAGCTCCCGGGGGGAAGAAGACGAAGACCAAGTCCGGCAAGTGCTCTGGGACCCACTCCGGCAACCGCACCTCTTCGGAGTGCTGCGCTGCCGTCGAGGACGTTCCATCGAGCTCCACCGGCAAGAGCAAGAAAGGAATGGCAGCTCCTCCGGCAACCAAGAAGGTGTCCGCAAAGGAGGACGGCACTGGTGGTACCTTCACCATCAGTGCCACTCTTGACAGCAAATAGGAAAGCGCGCTCGTTGCCTTCTTGCGGGCGAATGTCGATGTGTTTGCCTGGCAACCATCTGACATCCCCGGTGTTCCCAGGAAGGTAATTGAGCACAAGCTTGCTGTCTGTCCTCATGCGCGGCCCATCAAGCAGAAAGTGAGGAAGCAAGCCGTGGAGCGCCAAGAGTTCATCAACGAGGAAATCAAGAAGCTAGAGGCAGCAGGCCTAGTTAGGGGTGTGATCCATCCGACGTGGTTGGCAAACCCAGTCGTCGTGCGCAAGGCCAACGGGAAGTGGAGACTGTGTATAGACTTCACCGATGTCAATAAAGCATGTCCCAAGGATCCATTCCCTTTGCCACGCATTGACCAGATCGTTGACTCCACTGCCGGATGTGAGCTACTCTGTTTTCTTGATGCATACTCAGGCTATCATCAGATTTTCATGGCCAAGGAAGATGAAGAGAAGACTGCATTTATCACTCCATGTGGCACTTATTGCTTTATCCGCATGCCATTTGGACTAAAGAATGCAGGCTCAACTTTTGCAAGGGTAGTGTACACTGCTTTTGAGCCACAGATCCACAGAAACGTAGAAGCTTACATGGATGACATCGTGGTGAAGAGCAAGAGCAAGGAAACCCTGATTCAAGACTTGGAAGAAACATTTCAGAACCTGCGCAGGATACAGCTCAAGTTGAACCCCGAGAAGTGCGTCTTTGGAGTCCCCTCCGGCAAGCTTCTCGGGTTCTTTGTATCACAGAGGGGAATTGAAGCCAACCCCGACAAGATCAAAGCCATTGAGCAGATAGAGGCCCCGAAGCGCGTCAAGGATGTCAGAAGGCTTGCAGGTTGTGTTGCTGCCCTCAGTAGGTTCATTTCAAAGTCTGCAGAACGCGCCCTACCTTTCTTCAAAATTTTGAAGAAGGCAGGTCCCATGAAGTGGACTCCGGAGGCGGAGGCGGCGTTGCAGGATTTGAAAAGGTATCTGTCCTCCACTCCTATACTTGTCGCACCTAGACCACAGGAAAAGTTGTTGCTATACTTAGCGGCAACCAACCAGGTGGTTAGTGCTGCGTTAGTAGCGGAGAGGGAGTCCGACGAGGAGCCAGCACCGCCGGCAAGCGAATCCAGCGACAAACAAGGGGCTGACCCGACAAGCTCTGGCCCCGATAAGGAAGACTCTGCGCAGGAACAAGGAGAGGTGCGGAAGAAGATGGTGCAGCGCCCAGTGTATTTTGTAAGTTCCCTTCTCCAGGGGGCTAGATCAAGGTACTCTGGTGTGCAAAAATTGCTTTTCGGCCTCCTCATGGCCTCGAGGAAGCTGCGCCACTACTTCCAAGCCCATGAGATAACAGTGGTCACTCGCTTTCCGTTGAAGAGGATATTGCACAATCCAGAGGCAACAGGCAGGATCGTCGAGTGGGCACTGGAGCTGTCAAGCTTTGGACTCAAGTTTGAAAGTACTTCAACCATACAGAGCCGAGCTTTGGCAGAATTCATTGCCGAATGGACCCCAACGCCAGAAGAAGAGATTCAAGAAACAAGTGTACCCGTACAAGAAGCGACGAGTGAATGGGTAATGTATTTTGACGGTGCCTTCTCACTGCAAGGCGCCGGTGCTGGCGTGGTACTCATCGCGCCCACCGGAGAGCACCTCAAATATGTTATCCAGATGCACTTTCCCAGGGAGCAAGCGACAAACAACACTGCAGAGTATGAGGGCTTGCTCGCCGGCCTCAGGATTGCGGCCGAACTTGGGATCAGAAAGCTGATTGTGCGGGGCGATTCTCAGTTGGTGGTCCGACAAGTTAACAAGAGCTATCAGAGCCCTTTGATGGAAGCCTATGTCGATGAAGTGAGAAAGCTTGAAGAGCACTTTGAAGGTCTGCAGATGGAGCACGTCCCAAGAGCTCAAAATGAAATTGCAGATGGCCTTTCAAAGTGCGCTGCGATGAAGTTACCTGTGGAACCAGGAACCTTTTTGCTCAAGCTGACTCAGCCATCCGTTACACCATCAATTGGGCAGTCCAAGAAGAGAAAGTTGGTCTCCGGCGACTACTTGCCGGCGGATCTTCCCGAAACCGCCGCCAAAGTTCCCAAGATCAACAACAACAACGCTGAGGAACAGTTTGCTCTTGCAAGCCCTCGGGCTTGTGCAGTTGAAGCAAGTGTTCCCGACAAGCCTCGCCCCGGCGAGCTTGCCGGGGGACCGTCAGCTCCGGCAGGACCAGAGGTCTTTGCCGTAGAAGCTGAGGTTCCCGCAGCGGCCCTCGAGCCTTTAGTCCTTGCCGTCGAGCCTCGGGCTCCGGCATGGGCGCAGCAGATCGTCCGTTTTCTACAAACCGGAGAACTTCCCGACGACCCTCAAGAGATAGAGAAGATAACCAGGCAGTCAAGTATGTATCAGTTCGTGGATAACGAGCTGTACAGAAGAAGACTCAACGGTGTCAGGTTGAAGTGCATCTCCAGAGAAGATGGACGGAAGCTGTTGGCGGAAATACACGGAGGCATATGCGGCCACCACATTGGCGCAAGGGCGCTTGCCGGGAAAGCTTTCCGGCAAGGGTTCTTTTGGCAAGAAGCCCTCCAAGATGCAACTGCACTAGTAACCAAGTGCGAAGCGTGCCAGTTCCATGCGAAACAAATTCATCAGCCGGCTCAAGCTCTCCAAACAATCCCTTTATCATGGCCCTTCTCGGTCTGGGGGCTCGACATCCTCGGCCCTTTTCCTCGAGCTGTCGGGGGCTTTGAGTACTTGTACGTTGCAATCGACAAGTTCACAAAGTGGCCAGAAGTGGAGCCAGTGAGGAAGGTGACAGCACAGTCAGCAGTCAGGTTCTTCAGGTCGATTGTTTGCCGTTTCGGGATCCCTAGCAGGATCATCACCGACAACGGTACGCAATTCACTAGTCGCACCTTCATGCAGTACGTCCAAGACCTTGGCGCCAAGGTCTGTTTCGCTTCTGTTGCTCACCCGAGGAGCAACGGCCAAGCGGAGAGGGCAAATGCTGAAGTGCTGCGCGGACTCAAGACAAGGACCTTTGACAGGCTGCGCAAGTGCGGAAGAAATTGGATAGAGGAGCTCCCGGCGGCTCTTTGGTCAATCAGAACGACACCAAGTCGAGCCACCGGACAGACACCTTTTGCTCTAGTCTATGGAGCAGAGGCAGTTCTCCCCACGGAACTCGTATACGGATCTCCTCGAGTACTCGCTTATGATGAGCTCGAGCAAGAGCAGCTGCGGCAAGATGATGCATTGCTCCTTGAGGAGGGACGTCTCCAGGCTGCTGTACGAGCTGCTCGATACCAGCAAGCTTTGCGCCGCTACCATAGCCGCAAAGTCAAGGCCAGGAGTCTCGAGGAAGGCGACCTTGTTCTTCGGCGTGTTCATTTCGCCAAGAATTCCAACAAGTTGACGCCGAAGTGGGAAGGCCCTTATCGGGTGAGACAAGTTACGAGGCCCGGCGCTGTCCGCCTCGAGACCGAAGAAGGCTTACCGGTGAGCAACTCCTGGAACATAGAGCATCTTCGCAAGTTTCACCCCTAAGGCGCGGTTGCCGTGATCCGTTCCGGCAACCACCTTTTGTACAAGCTTTGCCGCTGTTGCATATAACCCTTTGTACAAAGCCGGGCGCAGACCCCGTGCATCAGTAAAGCTTTTGTGTTTTTCGCATGGATTGCCTTTTGCATGCTTCTCTTTGCTGTTTGCATGTTCTGTTTGGCATTTGATGCAACACTCAGATATACGGTAAGCACTATTACGCCGAAAGGCAGTATGCTTGTTTCCCTCTCCCTTTTCTTTCCTCTTAAGCAGAAGGAACGTTCCTCGCGCACAAGTTTGCCGGGGGGGGGAGGAGGTGGAGGAGGAACTAAGTGCTGTTCAAGAAAGAGAAGCCTTACCGAAAAGCAAGTAATATAAGCAAGCAGCATATGAAAGATAAGTTGTTAGAATTTGATCAGTTCAAATTTTAAATTTTAGTTGTCTTCCTTGAACGATCACACTTTGTATGGAAAACCTGTGCGCGGAGGAACCTACCCGTAGCTTGCCGCACCCTTATCTTGTTTTCGAGTTCACTCAACGATTTAAGTGAGCTGCGACAAATGTCGCGCCCTTGCTTCGTTTCCGAGTACGCTCAGCAAGCTAAGTGCGTTGCGACCAGCTGCGGCAAGGTTGCTTGCCGGCGAAGACCTTGGCCAGCAGGCTGCTCAGAGTCCAGCGCTCAGCGCTCGCGGCAAAGGCCCTTTGCCGACAAACTTCCCGGGAGCGTAGGGTGAAAAACATACAAAGTCAAAGGTTGAAACAAGGAAGATAACATTGCACTGATTGATCGAAGTAAAGCAAATATCTTACAAAGGATAGTTTGTCGCGATGGACTAATAGGTTCATGGCATAATGTGCAGCAACAAAAAGATAAAGATAAATGGAGCCCTAGTCTACGCGGTCGCCCTCCTTCCTGCCAAGCTTTGCCACCTTGGCGATGATGTGGCCGACCTGCTCCTTCAAGGCCTCCGTGTCTGCATCTGCCGGCAGGCTACGAAGAACGTTCGTGAGGTTGATTCCCGGGTTGCGGTACACGATCTTCGTCAGCACCCGCTCCAGAGTTCCCGCGCAGAGCCGGCGCGACTCCTCGGCCAGCTGCGCGGGGATGCGGTTCCGGAGACCTGCAAGAGCCGGAGCGACCCCTCTGAAGAAGAGGCTGAGCTTGGCGCTGTGCGGGAGATCCGGGTCCGGCGAGTAGATGAGGTGTTCGACCTTCAGCGCCAGCAGCTCCTGGTCAATATTGGACGCAGAAGAAACCAGCTCTTCGGTCCACACTTCAATGGTCTGCCGGAAGAGCTCAGACGCCTTGTTGACACTCTCCACCAAGGTCCGCTCCTTGCGGAGCTCGTCCTTCAACTTGGTCTCCTGAGCCCGGGCAGCATCGAGCGATTCCTTCAGAGTGGTGACCTTCAGCTCCAAGTCCTCAATGGAGTCCTTGGCGGCCTTCAGCTCGTCGCCCCTCTTTGATAGACTCACCTGAAGCTCTGAGTTTGTGTCAGCATCCTTCTCGCGCTCCAAGATGAGCGCGGCAACCTTCTCGGCGCTGACCTTCATCGCCTTCTCCAACTGTTCGACCTTGGCGGCGAGCTCTTTCTTGGCATCTTCCGCGGCAACCGCGGCGGCTTTCGCCTCCTTCAGTTCCCCGCCAAGGGCAGCCTCGCGAGCGGCAAGGTCTTCTTCATGAGAGTCCAGCTCGACCTTCCGCTGCGCGAGCTCTCCCTCTCGCCGGGACATCTCCACCCCGGCGAGACGCTGCTGTTCATCGGCTTCAGCCTTCTCGAGCACCCACTCCTGGTACTCGCCGGCGAGACGCTCGCGCTCCTCCGCCACCTGGCGGAGGGCAGCCTGATTGGCGGCGCTGAGCTCCGCCGCACGCTTCTCCATTTCTGCCGCGGCCTTGGCGGCAAGAGCCTCCCGGGAGGCGAGCTTTGCCTGCCTGGCCCGGTAAAGGGCCAGGAGCTGATGGAGCAACCTCTCCTCCTCGGGCCCCTCACCTCCACCGGGCGCCTGGACGATCTTCAGGCCTGCGGAGGCGAGGACTTCTCCGTCGAACGCCTCGCCCTCCGCAGGAGCTCGCGACGAAGACCCCCACGGCATCTGGATGAAGACGCCATTGGGGGCCTCGAGATAGAACCTCTGCTCCTCGCCGGCGGAGGGACCGGTGGCCGGTGCAGCATCCGATGCTCCCGCCGCCTCCGGGTCGGCGGTGCGGCCACCGTCCCCTTCCCCGGCCGCTGCGTCTGCAGCCGGAGCAGTCTCTTGCGCGGCCGGTTCGGCAGCCTCGGTTATCTCCTCGACGACAGGGGCGTTGCCGCCGCCGCCCTGCGCGCCCTCCTCCTCAAGGTCGATGACCTCCGTCTCCATGGGCGCAGGAGGAGGAAGATCTAAGAAGAAGAAAAAGAAGTTCAAGGCTCAAGCAAATATCCAAAAAAGAGACAGGCCAAGAAAACAAGTCACAAAGCTTACCTTGGCGGACGTCCTCAGCGGCGGGCTCCCTCGCCGGGGAGCTCGGCCTTGTCGGAGTAGTCACCCTCGCCGGGGAGCTTGGCCTTGGCGGGGTGGCCGCCCTCGCCGGGCTGCTCGTCCTTGGCGGGGTACTCTGCCTTGGCGGAGTACCCGCCCTTGACGGAGCACTCTCCCTTGCCGGAGAGTTCTGCCTTGGCGGGGATGGCGGGGCCTGCGGCTCCTCAGCTGTGGTCTCCGGGCGCTCTTCCCGCTGGGGCTCCACCTCTGCACAGAACAAGACAAGAAATGTCAATACGTGAAGACAAAATCAAATCCTCAGGCATTCCCCAAAGCGAAAAATGAGAACCCCAGACTTACGCTGGGGGCTGCGCTGCGGGCTGCGCTGGGGGCTGCTCATCGGAGCAGTGCTCGAGTCCGGCAGGCTTGGCTCCGGCACACCCCCTGTTGCCGCCGCTGCTGAGCCTTCCGCAACCTCGGCCTCGGGCGCCTTGGCCTTCTTCGCTGCGCGATGGGCTAGGGTCCTGAAATCAAAACAGTAGACAGAGTCAGCATCAACAGAAAAATCAAGACAGAAATCAAGAAGATATAAAATCTCGGATTCTTACTCCTGGTCCTCCTCGTCGTCCTCGCTCAGGGCGGAGAAGTCATACTCCACCGTGGGCGCGTCGGCGTGAGGAGCGGAGGAAGAAGACTCCCTCGCGCGCTTGGTGTTCACCGGGGCTGGGGGCTGCGAAGACCCAGCCCCTGTGGCCGCCGGCGCACGAGGAGCGGGCGGAGCCGTTGCTCCGCTCCGGGAAGACCCCTGCCGGCTCGCTGCCGGCCTGCGGGGCGCCTCCGTCGTGGTCCGCGCACGGGCCGCCTCAGCTGCGGCTGGTGCGCCGGACGGCCTTGGCGCGGCTTGACTCCCCCGGGGAGCCGCCCGCCGAGGTGGCTGTTGCCGGGGCGCCTGCGCCCTCTCCCCCGTCGCCGCCTTGCGGAGGCGCTTTGCCGGGGACTGCTTCGGGCTTGCCGGGGGCGGGGAGCTCTCCGACGAGGAGAGGTCGTCGGCGTATAACTCCGTGGATCCGCCGGAGTCTTCGGCCTCCTCCTCCTCCTCCTCCTCCTCTGCCCCGGCCGGCTCGCTGGGCCCAGCGTCCTGCGCTGCGGCCCCCTTTCCTTTGGCGCCTCTGCCCCTCGCGGCGCCTCTGCTCCCTCCGGCGGTGCCCTCCATTGCCGCGGCTTCCGCCGCGATCCCATGGATCCCGGAGTGCCTCAGTGAGGGGACCCCGGCGAGCGCGTCGGGTGGAAGATTCAGCAACCTGCGGATCTCCGCCTCCTCCGCCTGGGTGGACGCCTCCTCGGCCTCCGCCTCCTCCGGCGAGAACCCGAAAACTCCTGCCTCCGCGGCTGCGGCGGCCTCCTCAGCCCGAGAAGCTATATAGGCGATTTCCTGGTCGGTGGTGTCCCGCGTGTGCAGCTTGAGGTCCTCCTTGTTCCTCGCCACCTCGGCAAGGTTGTCGTAGAAGTTGAGGACGTCGATGGGCTTCGGGGCGATCCACGAGCGGTCCAAGCCATGCGAGTCGCACATGGGCATCATGGCGAGGATCCGGTCCCTGGCGGCGTTGTTGCAGAGCGGCACCACTTCCCGGGGAGTCCTGAACCACTCGGGGTGCGTCGGGTCGTACTTGAAGAGTTCCCGTACCATCCCCCGCAGCTCCAGAGTGGTGAAGTTGAAATTGAGCCCGGGGCGCAGCCTCATGATATTTGCCGGGCCGCCGTACTCCCATGCCGGCCTCTTCCGGTCTTGGAGAGGGGCGATGCGCCGGCGGAGGAAATCTGCGCCCACCTCGGCAACAGATAGATTGGCCAACCGAAGGCGAAGAATCCGGACAAGGGCGATGTTGAGTTTGACATCGTCCGAGTCCAGGTCACTCCAGTCCCTGCCGCGCACAATGGGCGTTGTGCGCGGCGCGGTGAAGGCTTGCGGCTGGTCTTCTACGATCCAGCACCACTCCGCTCGCCATTCCTCCCACTTGCCGCGGAGCTCCCCCGGCAAGTACGCCCCTTTCTTATTCAGACGAAAGATCCAAGAAATTCCTCCGGAGAGGGGGGCATCGGCCTCGGCTCTAGGAGTGAAGAAGTGTCTAAAGAGGGCTACATTGGGGTGGACTCCTATGAAGTTTTCGCACATATGTGCGAAAACGGCCATGGTGAGAATGGCGTTGGGGGTGAAGTCAAGCAGATGGAAGCCATATGTGTTCATCACATCACAGAAGAAGTTCGAAAAAGGAGGACAGAGACCACAATGGAAAAAGGCAGCAAAGAAGTGGTACCCGCCGGGATAGCTGTCCTTGGCGGCGGCCGGGTATGCTCGCGTGCGGGGATGCGCATCGGTTCCCTTGGACCAGAACAAGTAATACTTGTTCCAGAGTTCCTGCACGCCGAGCTTCGGCGGGAAGACGACGTGCCTCTTCCGGTATGCGATGAGCTTGGCCGCTTGCTCCGACTTCTCCTTCTTGGCCTTCTCCGCCTTCGCCTTGTCGGTCTTTGGGGCCATGGCGGACGCGGTGGAAGGAGGGGGACGAAGAGCTCGGCGGCGGCGGAGGCGTGGAGGCGGAGCGCAAGAAGGAATCTTTTGCAGGTGGAAGATGACGTAATGAGAGCGCAAGGAGGGGAACCGCGCCCTCTACCTCTGCTTTTATGGGGGAGTGGGGGGCGTTTCCCCCTTTCCATTAAGAGATCGTGGGCACGTCCCATCCCACGGCGCCGCAATCGACGCGTGCCGTTACCGTGGGGTGCGGCGGATATGGAAGTGGATTCGGCGCGCCGCGGGCCGCGGGTGCCCGTGCACTGTTTTGGGCCTGGCCCAACAGCGCTCGGCACCGTGTGTGGCCCAGGCCCGGGGGCTCCTGTCGGTGTACTAAGGTAGGGGTACCTCAGTACCCCGACTTGTGCACGGGCAGTCACAGCTTCCCGCGGCAAGGTTCACTGCGGGCTCGCCGGAGACCTTCCTGCTCCTTATTAAACCATTCAACAACAAAGTATACAAGACACAAGACCAAGACCCCGGCAAGAGGAGCTTGCCGGGAAGGCCGTACCAGGCTCGAGATTGTCCCGTTAATACAAGACCCTGGCAAGAGGAGCTTGCCAGGAAGACTAGAAGACTACGCCTCGGCGCTATATGCGCCCCGGCAAGGGACCCGGGGAGCGACAAGCTCCCGGGCCCGGTAAGGTCAAGGCCCCCGGCAAGGTGCTTGCCGGGGAGGCTGTGCTGTGTGCCCGCGCTCCAGCTCATCGGCCCACGCGTCGCCCTGGGGCCCGTCCAGGGACGCGTGGCGGATGGCTGTGCAGCCTGGGGTACGCGGTGGCACTCCACGACGATGGATCCGTCGTCGTGGCGGACGGAGACGCTAAGGCGGGAGCTTTTGGGGTCGACGGCGACGGGCATTAAATGCCCTTGTCCCCCACTGTTAAAGTAGGTATAGACCACTGTTCTGTACTGTAGCTCCACTGTTCCCGCACTGTTACAACTACCACCTCTTTTACATTTTTACCCCTTTCTCCTACGTTGACACCTGTCGGTGACCCCTTGCACTATAAAAGGAGGCCCATGCACAACGTGGAGGGGGTTCGGAACTTTGATCACTCTCACGCACGGTGTAGCTGCTTCTTCAAGCTCCCGAGCACTCAACTCAATACACAACCAAGCAGGAGTAGGGTTTTACGCATCCGTGCGGCCCGAACCTGGGTAAAACTGCCCGCGTGTTTGCTTCGATATGCTCTTTGTGCTCCCTCCGCCCTCGTACCGCACAGACAAGGGGCTCCGGTCCCATAGGTGTTCGTGGCGGACAGTTTCCCCCGACACGCTCTAACAAATATAAGTGAAGCAAAAGAGCATTCTACAAATGGCGGTTTTCTATGTGAAGAGAAACAGGCAATCCAAACTTCAAATGATATAAGTGAAGCACATGAAGCATTCTATAAATCAACCAAGGACTATCGCATACCAGCATGGTGCATTTATTAAAAGGAAAAATATAAAGCACACGACGCTCCAAGAGTTTACGCATAACATGTGAACGAAACGAATCCGAAAACATACCGATACTTGTTGATGAAAGATGGGATGCCTTCCGGGGCATCCCCAAGCTTAAAAGCTTGAGTCTCCTTGAATACTTACTTGGGGTGCCTCGGGCATCCCCAAGCTTGAGCTCTTGCCTCTCCTCCTTCTCCTCATATCGAGACCACCTCGATCTACGAACACTTCATCCACACAAAACTTAACCGAACTTTTAGTGGCGGGGTTAGTGCATATGATCAATAAAATCCCATCATGTACTGCTCTAACATTATTGTATAATTATGAAAAAACATTACCCACAGTATGCTATCAATTCTATGGCCCCATGTCAAGGAGGCTTCAACAAGAATTCAAACATATGCAAATAATGAAGCTATAACAGCAATCTGTGAAAATAGGACAGTCTGTAGTAATCTGAACATTAACCATACTTATGTAACTCTAAAAATTCTTGCAAAATTACGAAAAATCAAAAATTTGTGTACAAGACTTTGCAAAAAGTTTGAGATCCTTTCTATGTTCCAGTAAAATCGTGCACTACAGCCAAAGTTTCTGTTTTTGCACCGCACAAACCAACAAGCAGTTTAATCATCCTAAAGGAAACTCTTGGCACATTATTTTTATAATACAATGGAATTGTACAAGGGGATAATTATTTTTATTTAAAAGTTTCTGTAATTCAAGATTTGCAAAGTTTCCATCTGCATGAACAAAGTTCAAGGTGCTCCCCCATTTCAACGGTGCTCGTCCTTCTTACTTTCACTTTTATTTTTGAAAAAGTTTTAGGTTCCCCTCTTTATTTTTTTTGTTTTTAAACTTTATAAAAGCACACAACAGAAATAAATGACTCTCTAAAACTTCCGGGTTGTCTCCCTGGCAGCGCTTTCTTTAAAGCCATTAAGCTAGGCATATAGTGCTCAAGTAATGGATCCACCCGGATCCCAAGGTATATCAAAGCCAATTTTAATTAGCAATGATTTGGTATTTAGTAGTGAGCACAAAGTGATATGTGTCAAGAAATAACGAAGTCTAACTCTCTTCCGATGCATAAGCATGTTATACAAGAACAATTCATGCACATCAAATAAAGGCCAATGCATAGTATAAGCAGTTTCTTGCAATTTTATCGTGTTGGAAACATAGAGAGGTGGGGATATAGCTCCTCTCTCATAATAACTGCAAGTAGGAGCAGCAAGCACATGCATATTATACTCATCAAAATCATCATGTGTAATGGAAAAAGGCAACCCATCAGTATAATCCTTAATAAGTGCAAACTTCTCCAATATAGTGTAGTTTGGAGAATTCAAAAAGATAATAGGACTATCATGTGTGGGTGCAATAGCAATTATCTCATGTTTAACGTAAGGAACTATAGCAAGTTCATCTCTATAAGAATAATTCATATTGGCATCTTGGCCACAAGCATAACAAACATCATCAAAAAGGGATATTTCCAAAGAATCAACGGGATCATAACAATCATCATAGCATTCATCCTTCGGTAAGCACGAAGGGAAATTAAACAATGTATGGGATAAAGAGTTACTCTCATTAGAAGGTGGGCACGTGTGATCAATCCGCTCTTCCTCCTTTTGTTCTTCGCTCTCCTCCTCATCTTTTTCATCCAATGAGGTCACAATGTCATTAATTTCTTCTTCCATAGACTCCTGCAAAATATTAGTCTCTTCTTGGACAGCGGAGACCTTCTCAATAAACGCATCAATATCGGAGTTATATTCAGAATTCAAATAGCAATATTTCAATATAGCAAGATTTTCAGGCCTATGAACATCATCATCAAAAGCATCATTATTTTTAAACAGAGATTCAATTTCATAAGCACCCTTAAAAGCAACAAATTATTCTATTTGATCCACATCATAATAACCATATATACCATTAGCATAAGAAGCTAAGGTTTCATCATCATTAAGTTTGCATGAGAAAGGAAGGTGTGGGGCCTTCATCCGAGAGCAACAAGTATAATCATATCTCAAGCATAGTTGTCGAGCATACCAATGCAACATATAAATTTGATCCCATAATAGTTTCCCTTTTTGTGTTAGGCGATAATACCTAAAGTATTCACGTTGATCCAGCGTTACTCCCATTATATAGTTGAATGGGGTTTTCTCAGGATTATCAAAGTAGTACATAATATCTTTCACATAGTGAGAATCGAGGGTTTTAGGAGGTTCCCCATCTCCGTGAGTAGCTAGTACACCTAATTTTTTTGGTATTTCGTGTTCCATATCCATAACTAAAGATAGAGAACAAATTAGAATAGCAAATAAAATCTACTTAGTGATAAAGCAAACAAGCACACACGAGAATATTCACCCCCACGCTATAACTCCCCGACAACCGCGCCAGAAAAAGGTCTTTTTTTGACTATATACTGCAAGGCAACAGCCTCACAGTGCTTTATTAAAGTAAAGACCCAGAGAGGGTGGAGGTTACAAAATCCTAAATATGTACAAGGGTGGAGAAAAACTTACAGCTAACCTACTGGAGGGAGGCTATCCAAGAGAGGAGCTTATCTCTACATTTACATTTAATTCTATGAGCAAGGAGAGAAATATCATATACAAAATTTCGCTTCCAAGATCTGAAGCTGGGTTGCTCATTTCTGAAAACTTTGCCATTCCTCTGAGTCCAGATATTCCAAGTGGCAGTGAAGACTACCTCAGTGAAGAAAGGTTGGCCGAAATCCTGACGTGCTGCCAAAGCCATGGAGTATGTGGATGGATGACCTTCAGATGTCCAAGAGATACCAAGATAGTTCCAAACGCGCTGGCTAAAGTTGCATACAAAGAAGAGATGCTCCCGGTCCTCAAGTTGAGGGAGAAGGCATAAAGCACAGTTGGCGTCATCGACATGCCAATGTCTTCGTTGCATCATAGGTCTTGATAACCCACAAGTGTAGGGGATCAATTGTAGCCTCTTTTGATAAGTAAGAGTGTCGAACCAAACGAGGAGCTAAAGGTAGAACAAATATTCCCTCAAGTTATATCGACCATCGATACAACTCTACGCACGCTTGACGTTTACTTTACCTAGAACAAGTATGAAACTAGAAGTACTTTGTGGTTTTTGTAGGATAGGTTTGCAAGAATATAAGGAGCACGCAAATAAAACTAGGGGCTGTTAAGATAAAGACACAACTAAATTAGTTTTAGTAGAGAGCTTTTTGTCACGAGAAAGTTATTTGTCCCTAGGCAATCGGTAACTAGACCGGTAATCACTATTACAATCTTATTTGAGGGAGAGACATAAGCTAACATACTTTCTCTTCTTGGATCATATGCACTTATGATTGGAACTCTAGCAAGCATCCGAAAATACTAAAGATCATTAAGGCAAAACCCAACCATAGCATTAAAGTATCAAGTCCTCTTTATTCCCATATGCAAACAACCTACTTACTCGGGTCTGTGCTTCTGTCACTCACGCCACCCACCATAACCAAATCACGAACATATTGCAAACCCTACAGCGGGGATCCCTCACGCTTGTGCGACACGGGGAGCACCATAGGACATCACCAATAATAAAACATGCAACTCAAACCAATCACGATCATCAATTAACCCATAGGACAAAACGGTTCTACTCAAACATCATAGGATAGCCATACATCATTGGGAAATAATATATAGAGTTGAGCACCATGTTTAAGTAGAGATTACAGCGGGTAGAAGAGGGGTTACACTGCTGCATAGAGGGGGGAAGAGTTGGTGATGACAGCGGTGAAGTTGTTGGTGTAGATTGCGGTGACGATGATGGCCACGGTGGCACTCCGGTGCCACCGGAAGCTAGGGGGAGAGAGCCCCCCTCCTTCTTCTTATTCCTTGACCTTCTCCCTAGATGGGAGAAGGGTTTCCCCTCTGTTCCATGGTCTCCATGGTGTGGGAGGGGTGAGAGCCCTTCCGAGATTGGATCTGTCTCTCTGTCTCTCTCTGTTTCCGCGTTCTCAGATTCTGGTCTTCCACCATTTCTTAAATTCCCGGAGATCCGTAACTCCGATTGGGCTAAATTTTGGACATTATTTTTATCCAGATATTAGCTTTCTTGTGGCAAAAGAAGGGCATCAACCACCTTACAGAGTCGCCATGAGGGCCCAGGGCGCGCCCCTCACCCTCGTGGGCCAAAATTCACATATATTCCAAAAAAAAATCTCCGTCCGTTTTTATACCGTTTGGACTCCATTTGATATGGATATTCCACGAAACAAAAAATATGCAACAAACAGGAACTGGCACTGGGCATTGGATCAATATGTTAGTCCCAAAAAATAGTATAAAACGTTGCCAAAAGTATATGAAAGTTGTAGAATATTGGCATGGAACAATCAAAAATTATAAATACGATGAAGACGTATCACCCCCCGGAGGGGGGGGGCGTCATGTGAGCTTGTGTGTCCAAGTCTTCTGGCCTCCTCTCGAACCTTCTAGGGTCATTTCTGGTGCAGAAAAATCAATGCAAAATTTCATCGTGTTTGGACTTCATTGATATTGATATTCTGAAAAGCCAAAGACAAGCAAAAAAAAATCAACTGGCACTAGACACTAGGTTAATAGGTTAGTTCGAAAAAATGAAATAAAATTGTATATAAAGCATCAAAGATTGATAATATAATAGCATGGAACAATTAAAAATTATAGATACGTTGGAGACATATCAGTCATCGTGAGGACTGTCAAAGTGTAGCTTGTTGGGGAACGTAGTATTTCAAAATAATTCCTATGATCACGCAAGATCTATCTAGGAGAAGCATAGCAATGAGCGGGGAGACTGTGTCCACGTACCCTCGTAGACCGAAAGCGAAAGCGTTTAGTAACGCGGTAGATGTAGTGAAACGTCTTCGCGATCCAACGGATCAAGTACCGAACGCACGGTACTTCTTCAATCCGCACACGTTCAGCTCGGTGACGTCCCTCGTACTCTTGATTCAGCTGAGGCTGAGGGAGAGTTTCGTCAGCACGATGGCGTAGTGACGGTGATGATGAAGTTACCAACGCAAGGCTTCACCTAAGCACTACGACAATATGACCGAGGTGTGTAACTGTGGAGGGGGCACCGCACGGCTAAGAAATTAACTTGTGTGTCTATGGGATGCCCCCTCCCCACGTATATAAAGGAGGGAGGGAGGAGGAGGCCGGCCTAGGAGGGGCGCGCCAAGGGGGGAGGATTCCTACTCCTAGTAGGAGTAGGTTTCCTCCTTTCCTAGTCCAACTAGGAAAAGGGGGGAAGGATGAGGAGAGAAGGAAGGAGGGGGACGCCGCCCCCTCCCCTTGTCCAATTCAGATTGGGGCAAGGGGAGGCGCGCGCCACCTCCTGTCTAGCCCTCTCTCATCTCCACTAAGTCCCATGAGGCCCAATAGCTTCCCGGGGGGGGGGGGGTCCGGTAACCCCCATACTCCGTAATTTATCCGATACGACCCGAACCATTCCGGTGTCCGAATATAACCTTCCAATATATGAATATTTACGTCTTGATTATTTCGAGACTCCTCGTCATGTCCGTGATCTCATCCGAGACTCCGAACAACCTTTGGTACATCAAATCACATAAACTCATAATACCAATCGTCATCGAACGTTAAGCGTGCGGGTCCTACGGGTTTGAGAACTATGTAGACATGACCGAGACATATCTCCGGTCAATAACCAATAGCAGAACCTAGATGCTCATATTAGCTCCTACATATTCTACAAAGATGTTTATCGGTCAAACCGCATAACAAGATACGTTGTTCCCTTTGTCATCGGTATGTTACTTACCCGAGATTCGATCGTCGGTATCATCATACCTAGTTCAATCTCGTTACCGGCAAGTCTCTTTACTCGTTCCGTAATACATTATCTCGTGACTAACTCATTAGTCATTTTCTTGTAAGGCTTATTATGATGTGTATTACCGAGAGGGCCTAGAGATACCTCTCCGACACTCGGAGTGATAAATCCTAATCTTGATCTATGCCAACGCCACAAACACTTTCAGAAACATCCATGGAGCATCTTTATAATCACCCAGTTACATTGTGATATTTGATAGCACACAAGGTGTTCCTCCGGTATTCGGGAGTTGCATAATCTCATAGTCAGAGGAACATGTATAAGTCATGAAGAAAGTAATAGTAGTTAAACTAAACGATCATAGTGTTAAGCTAACGGATGGGTCTTTTCCATCACATCATTCTCGTAATGATGTGATCCCGTTGATCAAATGTCAACACATGTCTATGGTTAGGAAACATAACATCTTTGATTAACGAGCTAGTCTAGTAGAGGCATACTAGGGACACTCTGTTTTGTCTATGTATTCACACATGTATCAAGTTTTTGGTTAATACAATTCTAGCATGAATAAAAGACATTTATCATGATATATAAGGAAATATAAATAACAACTTTATTATTGCTTCTAGGGAATATTTCCTTCAGTCTCCCACATGCACTAGAGTCAATAATCTAGATTACATAGTAATGATTCTAACACCCATGGAGTCTTGGTGCTGATCATGTTTTGCTCGTGGAAGAGGCTTAGTCAACGGGTCTGCGATATTCAGATCCGTATGTATTTTGCAAATCTCTATGTCTCCCTCCTTGGCTTGATCGCGGATGCAGTTGAAGCGTCTCATGATGTGCTTGGTTCTCTTGTGAAACTTGGATTCCTTCGCCAAGGCTATAGCTCCAGTGTTGTCACAAAAGATTTTCATTAGACCCGATGCACTAGGTATTACACCTAGATCGGATATGAACTCCTTCAACCAAACACCTTCATTTGCTGCTTCCGAAGCAGCTATGTACTCCGCTTCACACACAGATCCCGCCACGACGCTCTGCTTGGAACTGCACCAACTGACAGTTTAACCGTTTAAAAAAAAATACGTATCCGTTTTGTGACTTAGAGTCATCCGGATCAGTGTCAAAGCTTGCATTGACGTAACCATTTACGACAAGCTCTTTTTCACGTCCATAAACGAGAAACATATCCTTCGTCCTTTTCTGGTATTTCAGGATGTTCTTGACCGCTGTCCAGTGATCCACTCCTGGATTACTTTGGTACCTCCCTGCCAGACTTATAGCAAGCCACACATCAGGTCTGGTACACAACATTGCATACATGATAGAACCTATGGCTAAAGCATAGGGAATGACTTTCATTTTCTTTCTATCTTCTGTAGTGGTCGGGCATTGAGTCTTACTCAACTTCACACCTTGTAACACAGGAAAGAACCCTTTCTTTGACTGATCCATTTCAAACTTCTTCAAAACTTTACCAAGGTATGTGTTTTTTTGAAAGTCCAATTAAGGGTCTTGATCTATCTCTATAGATCTTGATGCCCAATATATAAGCAGCTTCACCAAGGTCTTCCATTGAAAAATTCTTATTCAAGTATCCTTTTATGCCATCCAGAAATTCTACATCATTTCCAATCAACAATATGTCATCCACATATAATATCAGAAATGCTAGAGAGCTCCCATTCACTTTCTTGTAAATACAGGCTTCTCCAAAAGTCTGTATAAAACCATATGCTTTGATCACCTCATCAATGCGTATATTCCAACTCACAGATGCTTGCACTAGTCCGTAGATGGATCGCTGGAGCTTGCACACTTTGTTAGCACCTTTAGGATCGACAAAACCTTCTAGTTGCATCATATACAACTCTTCTTTGAGATATCCATTAGGGCATGCATTTTTGACATTTATTTGCCAGATTTCATAATCATAAAGTGCGGCAATTCCTAACAATGATTCAGACGGACTTAAGCATCGCTATGGGTGAGAAAGTCTCATCGTAGTCAACTCCTTGAACTTGTCAAAAAGCTTTCGCAATAAGTCGAGCTTTGTAGACAGTAACATTACCATCGGCGTCTGTCTTCCTCTTAAAAATCCATTTATTTTCAATTGCTTGCCGATCATCGGGCAAGTCAACCAAAGTCCACACTTTGTTCTCATACATGGATCCCATCTCAGATTTCATGGCCTCAAGCCATTTTGCAGAATCTGGGCTCATCATCGCATCCTCATAGTTCATAGGTTCATCATGGTCTAGTAACATGACTTCCAGAACAGGGTTACCGTACCACTCTGGTGTGGAACGTACTTTGGTTGTCCTACGAGGTTCAGTAGTAACTTGATCTGAAGTTTCATGATCATCATCATTAGCTTCCCCACTAATTGGTTTAATAATCACTGGAACTAGTTTCTGTGATGAACTACTTTCCAATTCGGGAGGAGGTACAATTACCTCATCAAGTTCTACTTTCCTCCCACTCACTTCTTTCGAGAGAAACTCCTTCTCTAGAAAGGATCCATTCTTAGCAACAAATATCTTGCCTTTGGATCTGTGATAGAAGGTGTACACAACATTCTCCTTTGGGTATCTTATGAAGACACATTTCTCTGACTTGGGTTCGAGCTTATCAGGTTGAAGCTTTTTCACATAAGCATCGCAGCCCCAAACTTTAAGAAATGACAACTTGGGTTTCTTGCCAAACCATAGTTCATAAGGTGTCCACTCGATGGATTTAGATGGTGCCCTATTTAACGTGAATATAGCTGTCTCTAAAGCATAACCCCAAAACGATAGTGGTAAATTGGTAAGAGACGTCATAGATTGCACCAGATCTAATAAAGTACGGTTACAACGTTCGGACACACCATTACGCTGTGGTATTCCAGGTGGCGTGAGTTGGAAACTATTCCACACTGTTTCAAATGAAGACCAAACTCGTAACTCAAATATTCGCCTCCGCGATTAGATCGTAGAAACTTTATTTACTTGTTATGATGATTCTCTACTTCACTCTGAAATTGTTTGAACTTTTCAAATGTTTTAGACTTGTGTTTTATCAAGTAGATATACCCACATCTGCTCAAATCATCTGTGAACGTTAGAAAATAACGATAGCCGCCGCAAGCCTCAATACTCATTGGACCACATACATCAGTATGTATGATTTCCAATAAGTCAGTTGCTCTCTCCATTGTTCCGGAGAATGGAGTTTTAGTCATCTTGCCCATGAGGCATGGTTCGCAAGCACCAAGTGATTCATAATCAAGTGATTCAAAAAGTCCATCAGCATGGAGTTTCTTCGTGTGCTTTACACCAATATGACCTAAACGGCAGTGCCACAAATAAGTTGCACTATCATTATCAACTTTGCATCTTTTGGTTTCAATATTATGAGTATGTGTATCACTACTATCAAGATCCAACAAAATAGACCATTCATCAAGGGTGCATGACCATAAAAGATATTACTCATATAAATAGAACAACCATTATTCTCTGATTTAAATTAATAACCATCTCGCAACAAACAAGATCCATATATAATGTTCATGCTCAACGCTGGCACCAAATAACAATTATTTAGGTCTAAAACTAATCCCGATGGTAGATGTAGAGGTAGCCTGTCGACGGCAATCACATCGAATTTGGAACCATTTCCCACGCGCATTGTCACCTCGTCCTTAGGTAATCTTCGTTTAATCCGTAGCCCCTATTTCGAGTTACAAATATTAGCAACTGAACAAGTATCAAATACCCAGGTGCTACTACGAGCATTAGTAAGGTAGACATCAATAACATGTATATTAAATATACCTTTGCTCACTTTGCCATCCTTCTTATCCGCCAAATACTTGGGGTAGTTTCGCTTCCAGTGTCCAGTCCCTTTGCAGTAGAAGCACTCAGTTTCAGGCTTGGCTCCAGACTTGGGTTTCTTCGCGGGAGTAGCAACTGGCTTGCTATTCATCTTGAAGTTCCCCTTCTTTCCCATGCCATTTGTCTTGAAACTAGTGGTCTTGTTAACCGTCAACACTTCATGCTGCTTTTTTATTTCTACCTCCGCAGCTTTTAGCATTGTGAAGAGCTCGGGAATAGTCTTCTCCATCCCTTGCATATTATAGTTCATCACGAAGCCTTTATAGCTTGGTGGCAGTGACTGAAGAACTCTATCAATACCACTATCATCATCAACTTTGACTCCAAGTTGAGTCATGTGATTGTAGTATCCAGACATTCTGAGCAAGTGTTCACTAATAGAACTGTTCTCCTCCATCTTGCAACTATAGAACTTGTTAGAGACTTCATATCTCTCAACTCAGGCATTTTCTTGAAATATTAACTTCAACTCTTGGAACATCTCATATGCTCCATGACGTTCAAAACATCTTTGAAGACCCGATTCTAAGCCGTAAAGCATGGCACACTGAACCATCAAGTATTCATCAGCTTTGCTCTGCCAAACATTCATAACGTCCGGTGTTGCATCTGTAGTGGGCTTTTCACTTAGCGATGCTTCTAGGACATAATTCTTCTGTGCAGCAATGAGGATAATCCTCAAGTTATGGACCCAGTCCGTGTAGTTGCTACCATCATCTTTCAACTTAGCTTTCTCTAGAAAGGCATTAAAATTCAAGGGAACAGTAGCAGATGCCATTGACCTACAACAACATAGATATGAAAAAACTATAGGGACTAAGTTCATGATAAATTAAAGTTCAATTAATCATATTACTAAAGAACTCCCACTTAGATAGACATCCCTCTAGTCATCTAAATGATCATGTGATCCAAATCAACTAAACCATGTCCGATCATCATGTGAGATGGAGTAGTTTTCAATGGTGAGCATCTTATGTTGATAATATCTACTATATGATTCACGCTCGACCTTTCGGTCTCCAGTGTTCCGAGGCTATGTCTGTACATGCTAGGCTCGTCAAGTTTAACCCGAGTACTCCACATGTGCAAAACTGTCTTACACCTGTTCTATGTGAACGCAGAGCTTATCATAGCCGATCATCACGTGGTGTCTCGGCACGACGAACTGTCGCAACAGTGCATACTCAGGGAGAACACTTGTACCTTGAAATTTTGTAAGAGATCATCTTATAATGTTACCGCCGTACTAAGCAAAATAAGAAGCATAATAAGATAAACATCACATGCAATCCAAATATGTGACATGATATGGCCATCATCATCTTGTGCTTTTGATCTCCATCTCCAAAGCATTGTCATGATCTCCATCATCACCGGACGGATACCATGATCTTCATCGTAGCGTGGTGGTCGTCTCGCCAACTATTGCTACTACTACTATCGCTAACTCATAGTGATGAAGTAAAGAAATTACATGGCTTTCGCAACTCATACAATAAAGAGACAACCATAAGGCTCCTGTCGGTTGCTGATATTTTACATAACATGATCATCTCATACAATAACGTATAACTCATCATGTCTTGACCATATCACATCACAACATGCCCTGCAAAAACAAGTTAGACGTCCTCTACTTTGTTGTTGCAAGTTTTACGTGGCTGCTACGGGCTTAGCAAGAACCGTTCTTACCTACTCATCAAAACCACAACGATTTTTTGTCAAGTGTGATGTTTTAACCTTCAACAAGGACTGGGCGTAGTCACACTCGATTCAACTAAAGTTGGAGAAACTGACACCTGCCAGCCACCTATGTGCAAAGCACGTCGGTAGAACCTGTCTCATGAACGCATTCATGTAATGTCGGTCCGGGCCGCTTCATCCAACAATACCACCGAATCAAAGTATGACATGCTGGTAAGCAGTATGACTATTATCGCCCACAACTCATTGTGTTCTACTCGTGCGTATCATCTACGCATAGACCTGGCTCATGATGCCACTATTGAGGAATGTAGTATTTAAAAAAAAATCCTATGATCACGCAAGATATATCTAGGAGAAGCATAGCAACGAGCCGGGAGAGTGTGTCCACGTACCCTTGTAGACCGAAAGCGGAAGCGTTTAGTAACACAGTTGATGTAGTCGAACGTCTTCGTGATCCAACTGATCAAGTACGGAACACACGACACCTCCGCGATCTGCACACATTCAGCTCGGTGACATCCCTCATACTCTTGATCGAGCTGAGGCCGAGGGAGAGTTTCATCAGCACGACGGTGTGGTGACGGTGATGATGAAGTTACCGACGCAGGGCTTCGCCTAAGCACTACGACAATATGACCGAGGTGTGTAATTATGGAGGGGGGCACCGCACATGGCTAAGAAATCAACTTGTGTGTCTATGGGGTGCCCCCTCCCCACGTATATAAAGGAGGGAGGGAGGAGGAGGCCGGCCTAGGAGAGGCGTGCCAAGGGGGGGATTCCTACTCCTAGTAGGAGTAGGTTTCCTCCTTTCCTAGTCCAACTAGGAAAAGGGGGGAAGGAGGAGGAGGAGAGAAGGAAGGAAGAGGCGCCCCCGCCTCCCCTTGTCCAATTCACATTGCGGCAAGGGGAGGCGCACGAAACCTTCTGGCTAGCCCTCTCTCATCTCCACTAAGGCCCATGAGGCCTAGCTTCCCGGGAGGGGGGGGGGGGTCTGGTAACCCCCGGTACTCCATAATTTATCCGATACAACCCGAACTGTTCTGGTGTTCGAATATAACCTTCCAATATATGAATCTTTATGTCTCGACCATTTCGAGACTGCTCGTCATGTTCGTGATCTCATCCGGGACTCCGAAAAACCTTCGGTACATCAAATCACATAAACTCATAATACCAATCATCATCGAACGTTAGGCGTGCGAACCCTACGGGTTCGAGAACTATGTAGACATGACCGAGACATATCTCCGGTCAATAACCAATAGCAGAACCTGGATGTTCATATTGGCTCGTACATATTCTACGAAGATATTTATCGGTCAAACCGCATAACAACATACGTTGTTCCCTTTGTCATCGGTATGTTACTTGCCCGAGATTCGATCGTCGGTATCATCATAACTAGTTCAATCTCGTTACCGGCAAGTCTCTTTACTCGTTCCATAATACATCATCTTGTGACTAACTCATTAGTCAATTGGTTGCAACGCCTATTATGATGTGTATTACCGAGAGGGCCTAGAGATACTTCTCCGACACACTGAGCGACAAATCCTAATCTTGATCTATGCCAACACCACAACACTTTTGGAAACATCTGTAGAGAATATTTATAATCACCCAGTTACGTTGTGATGTTTGATAGCACACAAGGTGTTCCTCCGATATTTGGGAGTTGCATAATCCTATAGTTAGAGGAACATGTATAAGTCATGAAGAAAGCAATAGTAGTAAAACTAAACGATCATAGTGCTAAGTTAACAGATGGGTCTTGTACATCACATCATTCTCCTAATGATGTGATCCCATTGATCAAATGACAACACATGTCTATGGTTAGGAAACATAACCATCTTTGATTAACGAGCTAGTGTAATAGAGGCATACTAGGGACACTCTGTTTTGTCTATGTATTCACACACGTATCAAGTTTCCAGTTAATACAATTCTAGCATGAATAAAACACATTTATCATGGTATATAAGGAAATATAAATAACTACTTTATTATTGCCTCTAGGGCATATTTCCTTCATAGCTGGGCATGGCTGATAGCACACATCTCACCAGAACACATCCAGCTAGCCAGTCATGAGCGTATTTGATCAAAAATTAAATGGAGGTGGACTAGGCGTAGCCTAGATATTGTAATTGGACGCCCTAGGTATTTCATCAGGAAGGTAACTATCCGACTCCCAAAAACTGAAGCACCTCATTCAAGCTGTAATGCTCACACCTAATTGCTGCTAGAGATTATTTCTCCAGATTTATTTTGAGGCACATCGCTTCCCCAAAAAGAGACAAAAATTCCCATGAGGTTGTTTATCTCCTGCTTAATTGGATTTGCAAAAAGGATCGCGTCGTATGCGTAGAGACTGGCTCTGTTTTTTGACACATCTCGCTGGCAGTGGAGAGATGATTCCCAAGTCCGTGGCTACAACAAGGAGGCGATGGAGCGGATCGATTGCTAAGATGAAGAGCAGTGAGGACAGGCAAGACAGGTTGTCACCCTGGCGCAGGCCGAGCTCCTGCAACATTATACGACATGGGATACCGTTGAGTATACCAAAAAAGGCTTTCGCTCCTCTTTATATATAAAGCACTGACCATCAGATAGACAGATACAAACGCACACCACCACCACACACGACAAAAGCACCCAAGGCAAGATACAAAGATGTCGGGCACCGCCACATCACTCCAACGCTAACAAGCATGCACTACTAGAATCAGGAACTTTGTCGTCAGCCAGTTCTTTGCCTTCAGCTAGCTGATGGCAAAGAGGGTCTTTGCCATCAGCATGAAGAAAACTAACGACAAAGAAAATATTTGCCGTTAGCCCCGTCTTTGCCGTCAGCTAGTGGACGACATATAACCTTTGTCGTCCGCTAGCTAACGGCAAAGAGGCAGGATGGGCCGCTAGCGAGGGGCTGTTAACAGCCCCTTTCTTTGCCGTCAGCTGGCGGACGGCAGAGAAGTGGCCGTTCTAACATCCGTTAGCTAGGCTCTTTGTCGTCAGCTAGCAGACGACAAAGAGTTGTGCCCTATATGTAACTAACTGCCCTCACGCCCTGCCCCTCTCTCTCCCTCCCCTCATCCCAACCCCGCATCGCCGCCCTGATACATCTCCAACGTATCTATAATTTTTGATTGTTCCATGCTATTATATTATCTGTTTTGGATGTTTAATGGGCTTTATTATACACTTTTATATTATTTTTGGGACTAACCTATTAACCCAAGGCCCAGTGCAAATTGCTGTTTTTTTTGCCTATTTGAGTGTTTCACAGAAATGGAATATCAAACGGAGTCGAAACAGAATGAAACCTTCGGGAGAGTCATTTTTGGAACAAATATAACACAGAAGACTTGGAGTACACGCCAGGGAAGGAACGAGGCAGCCACGAGGGCAGGGGGCGCGCCCAGGGGGTAGGCGCGCCCCCACCCTCGTGGCCCCCTCGTGGCTCCCCTGACGTGCCTCTTCCTCCTAGATATACCTACGTACACTGAAAACATCGGGGAGCACCACAAAACCCTAAGTCCACCGCCGCAACCTTCTGTACCTATGAGATCCCATCTTGGGGCCTACTCCGGAGCTCCACCAGAGGGGGCATCGATCATGGAGGGCTTCTACATCAACACCATAGCCTCTCCGATGAGTTGTGAGTAGTTTACCACAGACCTTCGGGTCCATAGTTATTAGCTAGATGGCTTCTTCTCTCTCTTTGGATCTCAATACAATGTTCTCCTTGATCTTCTTGGAGATCTATTCGATGTAATTCTTTCTGCGGTGTGTTTGTCGAGATCCGATGAATTGTGGGTTTATAATCAAGATTATCTATGAATAACATTTGATTCTTCTCTGAAATCTTTTATGCATGATTTAAATATCTTTGCAAGTCTCTTCGAATTATCAGTTTGGTTTGGCCTACTAGATTGGTAGTTCTTGCAATGGGAGAAGTGCTTAGCTTTGGGTTCGATCTTGCGGTGTCCTTTCCCAGTGATAACAGGGGCAGGAAGGCACGTATTGTATTGTTGCCATCGAGGATAAAAAGATGGGTTTATATCATATTGCATGAGTTTATCCCTCTACATCATGTCATCTTGCTTCCAGCGTTACTCTGTTCTTATGAACTTAATACTCTAGATGCATGATGGATAGTGGTCGATGTGTGGAGTAATAGTAGTAGATGCAGAATCATTACGATCTACTTGTCACAGACGTGATGCCTATATACAATGATCATGCCTAGATATTCTCATAACTATGCGCTCTTCTATCAATTGCTGGACGGTAATTTTTTTACCCACCGTAGAAATCTGCTATCATGAGAGAAGCCACTAGTGAAACCTATGGCCCCCGGGTCTATCTTCCATCATATTAAGTTTCCCATCAACTTGCCAATTTCTGTCGCCGTTGTTTTACTTTGCAATCTTTACTTTCAATCTATAACAAAAATACCAAAAATATTATCTTATTATCTTTATTAGATCTCACTTTTGCAGGTGGCCGAGAAGGGATTGACAACCCCTTTATCGCGTTGGTTGCAAGGTTCCTATTTGTTTGTGTAGGTACGAGGGACTCACGCATGGTCTCTTACTGGATTGATACCTTGGTTCTCAAAAACTGAGGGAAATACTTCCGCTACTGTGCTGCATCACACTTTCCTCTTCTAGGGAAAACAACGCAAGCTCGAGAAGTAGCAAGAAGAATTTATGCGCCGTTGCCGGGGAGATCTACACAAAAGTCATATACCAAGTACCCATCACAAACTCTTATCCCTCGCATTATATTATTTGCCATTTGCTTCTTGTTTTCCTCTCCCCCACTTCACTTTTGCCCTTTTATTTGCCTTTTTTCCATTCGCCTTTTTTTTGCTTGTGTTGCCATGTACCTTCTATTTGCTTGCATCTTTGCTTGTTAAAAATCTATTGATATGGATCACCTTAAAGTGTTCTACTTGGATCATATCTTCGATCCTTATGCGCTCGTGCTGAAACCCCAACTAGCCTAGTTGATGGGAAATATTTAGATGATCATGCTCATTTTGTGTGTCACCGTTTGTCTGAAAAGGGGAGACTCTTATGGGATCAAATAAACAGATTATTGTGTTATGCTTGGAATCTTTGTGAAATTTGTGATTTCACTTGTTGCTCTAAGAACCATAAAAAACACCTCCCCTACCTATGTGAGTTTAATGATAATGAATTCTTATCTTCTTATGGAAAGGGTGTTTATAGTTAGTACGATATCGAACAAATTGAAAAATTTGTTGCTTTTAAGGGTGCTTATGAAGTTGCTTCTTTGATTGAAAAGTATGATATTACTCTCTACGAATCTGAAAATTTTGACATACTTAAATATTGCTTTGAAAACTATGCTCATAATGTCTATGTCAAAGTATTTATTGAAAGAATGACCGCTGCTTTGGAAGAAAATAATGATATGCATGAATCTATAGATAACTATGATTTTGGATGATTTGATTGAAATATCACTTGATGAACATGACGCTTTCTATTCTTGTGGCCATGATGCCTGTCGGGGAAATTGATCGCCCGCGAGCACCTATGGGACCGGAGCCCCTTTCTACGTTGCGGTAAGGGAGCGGAGGGAGCACGGAGAGCGGATCGAGGGGCACACGCGGGCAGTTTACCCAGGTTCGGGCCACGATGACGCGTAAAACCCTACTCCTGCTTTGGTTGTATTGAATTCTTGGGCTCGGGAGCTTGAAGATCTACAGTACTAGCTACACCGAGCGAGAGAGTGGTTTTGTTTCTGGGATCAAACCCCCTCTACGTTGTGCATGGGCCTCCTTTTATAGCTCAAAGGGGTCATCGACAGGTGTCAACGTAGAGGAGGGTAAAAATGTAAAATCGGTGGTAGTTGTAACAGTGCATGAACAGTGTATGAACAGTGGTTTTCACCTAACTCTGACGGTGGGGGACAAGGGCATTGAATGCCCGTCGCCGTCACCCCAAAAGCGCCCGTCCATGCGTCTCCGTTCGCCACGGCGACAGTCTCGTCACCACGGCTTGCCATCATGTACCCCAGGCTGCACAGCCATCTGCCACGCGTCCCCTGGAAGAGCCCCAGGGCGACGCGTGGCCAGATGAGCTGGAGCGCAGGCACACAGCATAAGCCTCCCCGGCAAGCATCTTGCCGGGGTCGCTACCTTGCCGGGCCCGAAAGCTTGTCGCTCTCCGGGTCCTGCCGGGGCGCATGATGCACCGCGATATACCTCCTTGAAGTGCCGTTCTTTTGGCCTTCCTGGCAAGCTCCTCTTGCCAGGGTCTCGTGCTGGAATGATAACTTTGAGCCTGGTGCGGCCTTCCCGGCAAGCTCCTCTTGCCGGGGTCTTGTCTCTTGACTTGAATACTTTGTTCTTGAATGGCTTAAAGGGGTCTAGAGTGGGCTTTGGCGGGCGCGTGGCGAGCCAGACCACGGGACGCTGCTACTGCCCGTGCACAAGTCGGGATACTAAGGTACCCCTACTTTAGTACACCGACAGGAGCCCCCGGGCCTAGGCCACACACGGTGCCGAGCGCTGTTGGGCCAGGCCCAGAACAGTGCACGGACACACGCGGCCCACGACGCGCCGTTTCCCACTCCAGATTCGCCGCATCTCTCCCTAACGGCACGCGTCGATTGCGGCGTTGTGGGAGAGATCGTGGCCTGCTTCTTTAATGGGGAAATGCGGAACGTCCCCCACTCCCCCCTTAAAAGCAGAGGAAGCAGGGGCAGTTTCCCCCATTGCTTTCATTATGCCTTGAGTCCTCAGAAACCCCCGCCGCCCTCTGCCTCCCCTCAGGTTGACAGAGAGCCGAGCTCCACCCTTCTTCCGTCGTCCCCGGCATCCGCGGCGCCGTCGACCTCCCCCTCCCCCTCCCCTTGCCGCCCCCGCCATGGCTCCGAAAAGCGACAAGGTGAAGAGAGACAAGGCGAAGAAGGAGAAGTCCGAGCAGTCGGCGAAGCTGGCAGCCATGCGGAGAAAGAGGGTGGTCTTCCCGCCGAGGCTCGGCCCGAGGGAGCTGCGGGACAAGTACTACTTGTTCTGGGCGAGGGAGACGAAGGATCATCCCCGCACCAGAGTCCTCCCCGCCGTGGCCGTCGACATGTTCCCGGGAGGTTACTACTTCTTTGCCTCGTTCTTCCATTGCGGTCTCTGCCCTCCGTACTCGGAGTTCTTCTGTGATGTGATGAACACGTATGGCTTCCGCCTCTTAGATTTCACCCCAAATGCCGTTCTCACCTTGGCCGTTTTCGCACATCTGTGCGAAAACTATGTCGGGGTCCACCCAAATGTAGCTCTTTTCCGCCACTTCTTCACGCCTAGAGTAGAATCTAGATCCCCACTCTCCGGCGGCATCTCCTGGATCTTTAGGCTGAACAAGAAGGAGGCGTACTTGATTGGAGAGCTTCGCGGCAAGTGGGAGGAGTGGAGAGCTGATTGGTGCTGGGTTCTGGAAGATGAGCCCGAGCAGTTTACCTTGCCGCGCCAGACTGCAATAGTGCGCGGCAAGGATTGGAGCGACTTGGCCCTGGAGGACGACAAGCTACAGATTGCTCTTACTAGGATTCTTCATCTCCGGGCTGCCAATCTTATCGTAGGTGAAGTAGGGGCCGATTTCCTCCGCCGCCGTATTGCCCCCCTGCAGGAAAGGAAGAGGCCTGCCTGGGAGTTCGGCAATGCGGCAGACCGCATGAGGCTGCGCCACGGGCTGAACTATAATTTCACTGTCTTGGAATTGAAGGGGATGGTCCGGGGGCTGTTCAAACACGACCCCAAGCACCCGGAGTGGTTCAAACCGTCGACCGGAGTAGTTCCCCTGTGCAACAACACCGCCCTTAGTGCCATCCGAGCGGTGATGCCAGAGTGTGATTCCCACGGGGTTGTTCCCACTTGGCTGATGCCTTCAGAGGAGACCGTGCAGGCCTTCTTCGACAGCCTGGTTGAACGGCCCCGCAACCCCGAGGAGAAAAAGGGCCTCACCCGGGACACCACCGAACGGGATCTGGCATACATAGCCAGCAGAATGGAAGAGGCCGCCGCGGCTGCGGCCGCAGGTGAATTTGGCTACACTGTGGATGAAGCAGAGGCAGCGGACGCAGTGAGCCAGGCCGAGGAGGAGGAAATCCTCAAGCTGCTGAGGATTGTGCCCGAGGAGTTTGCCGGGGAGCCCGCCGAGGAGCCTGCCGGGATGAGCGGGGCTGCCGGGCAAGGCCCCGAGTCCAGTGAGCCCGCCGAGGAGGACGCCGAATCGGGCGATTCCGACGAAGACTCGGGCGGGTCACTGAACCTGGACGACGACGCCTCCTCGTCCTCAGAGAATTCTCCATCGCCACCAAGCTCTCCGCCGCAGCAGAAGAAGCGCCTCCGCAAGGCCGCAGAGACGGTGAGGCCACAGGCACCCCGACAGCAGCCGAAGCGCCGGGCGATGCGCGCCACCACGACGAGCAAGGTTGTCAAGGAGGCGCCCCGTACCCGAGCGACAAGCGGAGGGGGATCTTCCCGGAGTGGCTCTGTGGTTCCTTCTGCTCCTCGGTCCTCAGCGACGACCGGTGCTGGGTCTTCACAGCCCGCAGCCCCGAAGCCCGCTAAGCGTCCGAGGGAGCCTTCTCCTCCAGCTCCTCGTGCTGGAGCGTGCGAGGCAGGGTTTGACTTCTCCGCCCTCAGCTCCGATGAAGAGGAGGAAGAGTAAGTACTTGCAATTTTCATTTCCTTCGATTTTGTCTTGATTTCTCTTGCTTGATTCTGATCTTGTTTTGGCTTCCAGGACCTTGACCCAAAGGATGACGAAGAGGGCCAAGATCCCTGTGGTCGATCTCGAGGACGACGAGCCTGTCGCAGCGGCAGGCGGTGCGCCAACGACAGACTTGCCGGACCAGCCTGCTGCTCCGGAGAGCAGCCCCCAGCGCAGCCCCCGGCGTAAGTCCGGTATTCATTTTTCTGCTTGATGAGCGCGCTTGAGTTTTTAATCCTTATTGATGTCCTGTTGTCTTGTGCAGAAATGGAGCCGCAGCCGCAGGAGCACCAGGAGGTCGCCCCCGACGAGCCGCTTGTTCCACCTTCCCCGCCAAGGATGGACTCCCCGCCAAGGGAGGGCACCGGCGGCCCTCCGCCGGCGGGGGCTTCTTCTACGCCGCCAAGGGATAACTCCCCGGCGAGGGACCCCGTTGTTGAAGAGGCCCGCGCAGGTAAACCCTTGTACTTTCTTCTTCTTGGATTCTTCTTTTTGGATATTTGCTTGACAAATCTTTCTTTTCTTTTTCTTCTGTTGTCAGACCCGCCCGCTCCGGAGCCGATGGAGACGGAAACCATCGCCGAGGAGGAGGTGCGCGGCGAGGCTGGCGACGGCACCGCTGCGGAAGGAATGGCCGGCGCCGACGAGCCAGCCGCCGAGGAGACTGCCCCAACTGCTGACGCCGCGGCTGGGGAAGGGACCGGCGACCATACCGCTGGCCCGAGGCCGCGGGAGCGCCGGATGCTGCACCGGCCGCCGAACCCTCCGCCTCCGCACCTGGGGTGGGCATCTATCTGGAGGCCGCCAACGGGGTCTTCATCCAAGTCCCGTGGGCGTCCTCATCAAGGGCACCAGCGGAGGGGGAGACCTTTGACGGAGAAGTTCTCGCCTCCGCTGGGTTGAAGGTGGTCGACGCGCCCGGCAGCAGCGACGAGCCCGAAGAGGAGCAACTTCTGCGTCGACTCCTGGGTTTGTACCGGGCCAGGCAAGCCAAGCTGGAGTCTCGAGAGGATTTGGCTGCCAAGGCCGGCGTTGATTTGGAGAAGCGTGCTGCGGAGCTCCGTGCCGCCAACCAGGCGGCCCTCCGAAACTTGGCGGAGGAGCGCGAAGAGCTTGCTGGAGCACACCAAGCATTCCTCCTCGAGAAGGCCGAGGTGGAGGAGCAGCAGCGTCTGGCCGCCGAGGAGCTGTCTCGGCGGGAGGGAGAGCTCAACCAGGGGAAGGTCGACCTCGACAGCCACGAGGACGACCTCACCTCTCGTGAGCAGGCCATTGGCGGGGCTCTGCAGGAGGCGAGGGACGCCGCTGCTGCCGCAGAGACCGCCAAGAGGGATCTGGAGGCCAGGGTGGAGCAGATGGAGTTGAACTTGAAGGCGAGTGAAGACAGGGTCGCCGCGCTCAACGTGGCGCGGGAGAAGGATGCCCACACCAACTCGGAGCTGCAAATCCGCCTCTCCGAGAAGGGCAAAGAGCTCACCGACGCCAGGGACTCCATCGCTGACTTGGAGATGAAGGTTTCCACCCTCACCGGCTCGCTCGACGCCGCCCGGGACCGTGAGACGAAGCTGAAGGACGATCTCCGTACTGAGAGGGCCTTGCTGGAGAGCGCCGCCGTCTCGCAAAACCACTTCCAGCGGACGGTGGAGCAGTGGACCGAGGAGCTCGTCGCCTCCGCCGCCAACATCGATATGGAGATGGTGGCGCTGAGGGCGGAGCACCTCGCGTACTCCCCCGACGAGAACCTCCCCCACAGCGCCAAGCTGAGCTTGTTCCTCAGAGGGGTGGCGCCGGCTCTCGCGCGGTTACGAGAGAAGATCCCCGTGCAGCTGGCTGATGAGGCGCGCCGGCTTTGCACGGGCACTATGGAGCGGGTGTTGTCGAAGATCGTCTACCGCAACCCCGGGATCAACCTTGTCAACGTCCTCCGGACCCTGCCGCCCGAAGCCGACCAGGAGGCGTTGAAGGCCCAAGTTTCCCACATCGTAGCCAAGGTGGGCAAGATCCAGAGGATTGACGGAGACCGGAGAGACTAGGCACCTTGCTTCCCTCGCCGCTGTAAATTAAGTCATAGGCAGTAGTTGTTTAGAACAGCGGCAAGTTATCTCTGTAATATATACTTTTGTTTCGGGTAATCAATGCAGTGTTATCTCCCTTGCTTTAGTCCCTTCACTTTGTATGCTTTCCGCCCTACGCTTTCAGGGAACTTGCCGGCAAAGGGACCCTTGCCGCGAGCGCTGAGTGCAGGACTCTTAGCAGCCTGCTCGCAATGCCCTTGCCGGCAAGAAACCTTGCCGCAGCTAGTCGCAGCACACTTAGATTGCTGAGCGAACTCGAAAACGAAGTAAGGGCGCGACACTTGTCGCAGCTCACTTAAGCCGTTGAGCGTGCTCGAAACAAAGTAAAGGCGCGGCTAGCCACGGGTAGGTTCCTCCGCGCACAGGTTTTCTATACAAAGTGTGGTTGTTCAAGGAAGATAACAAAAAATTTAAAAATTTGAATGCTCAAACTTTGGTAACTTAGCTTTTATGGGTTGTTTGCTTCCCGGCAAGGCTTAGCTTCTCTTGAACAACGCTTGGTCCATACTTCTATCTCCTTCCCCCCGGCAAACTTGTGCGCGAGGAACACTTCTTCTGCTTCAGAGAGAAAGACAAAAGAGGAGGAAATACAAATACGGAGCCTTGCGGCTTGTTACTGCTTACCGGGGATGTGTGCTGCACAAAATGTCAGAAGTCTCATGCAAGTAAAAAGAAAAGCATGAAATGACAAATGGTGCGAAGCACAAAAAGTTTTACTGATGCACGGGGATCTGCGCCCGGCTTTGTACAAAGGTTTACATGCGACAGCGGCAAGACTTGTACAAAAGGTGGTTGCCGGAGCGGATCACGGCAACCGCGCCTCACGGGTGAAACTTGCGAAGATGCTCGATGTTCCAGGAGTTGCTCACCGGTAAGCCTTCTTCGGTCTCAAGGCGGACAGTGCCCGGCCTTGTGACTTGTCTCACCCGATAAGGGCCTTCCCACCTCGGCGTCAACTTGTTGGAATTCTTGGCGGACTGAACGCGCCGAAGAACAAGGTTGCCTTCCTCGAGACTCCTGGCCTTGACCTTGTGGCTATGATAGCGACGCAAGGCTTGCTGGTATCGAGCAGCTCGTATAGCAGCCTGGAGACGGTCCTCCTCGAGGAGCAATGCATCGTCTTGCCGAAGTTGCTCTTTCTCGAGCTCGTCGTAAGCGAGCACTCGAGGAGACCCGTATACGAGTTCCGTGGGGAGAACTGCCTCTGCTCCATAGACAAGAGCAAAGGGTGTCTGTCCGGTGGCTCGATTTGGTGTCGTTCTGATTGACCAAAGAGCCGCCGGCAACTCCTCTATCCAGTTTCTTCCACACTTGTGCAGCCTGTCGAAGGTTCTTGTCTTGAGCCCGCGCAGCACTTCGGCATTAGCCCTCTCTGCTTGACCGTTGCTCCTTGGGTGAGCAACGGAAGCAAAGCAGACCTTGGCGCCAAGGTCTTGGACGTATTGCATGAAGGTGCGACTCGTGAACTGTGTGCCGTTGTCGGTGATGATCCTGTTAGGGATTCCGAAACGGCAAACAATTGACCTGAAGAACTTCACTGCTGACTGTGCTGTCACCTTTCTCACTGGTTCCACTTCTGTCCACTTTGTGAACTTGTCGATTGCAACGTACAAGTACTCAAAGCCCCCGACTGCGCGGGGAAAAGGGCCGAGGATGTCGAGCCCCCAGACCGAGAAGGGCCAGGACAAAGGGATCGTCTGGAGAGCTTGAGCTGGCTGGTGAATCTGCTTTGCATGGAACTGGCACGCTTCACACTTGGTTACTTGTGCAGTTGCATCTTGGAGGGCTTCTGGCCAAAAGAAACCTTGCCGGAATGCCTTCCCGGCAGGTGCTCTTGCGCCAATGTGGTGACCACATATGCCTCCGTGTATCTCTGCCAACAGCTTCTGTCCATCTTCCCGGGAAATGCACTTCAACCCGACACTGTTGAGTCTTCTTCTGTACAGTTCATTTCCGACGAACTGGTACATATTTGACTGCCTGGTAATCCTCTCTATCTCTTCTGGTTCTTCAGGAAGTTCTCCAGTTTGAAGAAAACGGACGATTTGCTGCGCCCATGCTGGAGCTTGAGGCTCGACAACAAGGACTAAAGGCATCAGGGCTGCTGCGGGAACCTCAGCTTCTACGGCGAGAACCTGCGGCTCTGCCGGAGCTGAGGGTTCCCCGGCAAGCCTGCCGGGGCAAGGCTTGTCGGGAACGCCTGCTTCAACTGTACAAACCCTTGGGTCCGCAGGAGCAGACTGTTCCTCAGCATTTTGGTTGCTGATCTTGGGGACCTTGGCGGCGGTCTCTGGAAGATCCGCCGGCAAGTAGTCACCGAAGACCAACTTCATCTTCTTGCTTTGCCCAACTGATGGTGTAACGGATGGCTGAGTTAGCTTGAGCACGAAGACCCCTGGTTCCACAGGTAACTTCATTGCAGCACACTTTGAGAGGCCATCTGCGATATCATTCTGAGCTCTTGGAACGTGCTCCATCTGTAGGCCTTCAAAGTGTTCTTCAAACTTCCTCACTTCATCGACATAAGCTTCCATCAGAGGGCTCTGGTAACTCTTGTTTACTTGTCGGACCACCAACTGTGAGTCTCCCCGCACAATCAACTTCCTGATCCCAAGTTCGGCCGCAATTCTGAGACCGGCAAGCAAACCTTCATACTTGGCAGTATTGTTTGTCGCTTGCTCCTTGGGAAAGTGCATTTGAACAACATACTTGAGGTGCTCTCCGGTGGGCGCTATGAGTAACACGCCAGCGCCGGCGCCTTGCAGCGAGAAGGCACCATTGAAGTACATTATCCACTCCTTGCTTGTTTCTTGGGCGGGGATGTTTGTTTCTGGAACTTCTTCATCTGGTGTTGGAGTCCATTCTGCTATGAATTCTGCCAAAGCTCTGCTCTAGATAGTTGAGGTACTCTCAAACTTGAGACCAAAGCTTGACAGCTCCAGTGCCCACTCAACGATCCTGCCTGTTGCTTCTGGATTCTGCAATATCCTCTTCAACGGAAAGCGAGTGACCACTGTTATCTCGTGTGCTTGGAAGTAATGACGCAGCTTTCTTGAGGCCATGAGGAGGCCGAAAAGCAACTTTTGCACCCCAGAGTATCTTGATCTAGCCCCCTGTAGGAGGGAACTTACAAAATAAATTGGGCGCTGCACCATCTTCTTTCGCACTTCTCCTTGTTCCTGCGCAGACTTGTCCTTGCCGGGGCCAGAGCTTGTCGGGGAAGCTCCTTGCTTGTCGCTAGATGCGCTTGCCGGGGATGTGGGTTCCTCATCTGCCTCCCTCTCCGCTACTAACGCAACACTAACCACTTGATTGGTTGCCGCTAAGTACAGCAGCAACTTCTCTTGTGGCCTAGGTGCGACAAGTATCGGAGTGGAGGACAGGTATCCTTTCAAGTCTTGCAGCGCTGCCTCCGCTTCTGGAGTCCATTTCATAGGACCCGCCTTTTTCAAGATTTTGAAGAAAGGCAGGGCGCGTTCTGTGGACTTTGAAATGAACCCGCTGAGGGCAGCCACACAACCAGCAAGTCTCCTTACGTCCTTGACGCGCTTCGGGGCTTCAATCTGTTTGATGGCTTTTATCTTGTCGGGATTGGCTTCGATCCGCCTCTGGGACACAAAGAACCCGAGAAGCTTGCCGGAGGGGACTCCGAAAACGCACTTCTCGGGGTTCAACTTGAGTTGTATCTTGCGCAGATTCTCAAAGGTTTCTTCTAGATCCTGAACTAGGGTAGTCTTGCTCTTGATCTTGACCACTATGTCATCCATGTATGCTTCAACATTCCTGTGTATCTGTGTCTCAAAAGCAGTGTGCACCACTCTTGCAAATGTTGAGCCCGCATTCTTCAATCCAAAGGGCATGCGTATAAAGCAATATGTGCCACATGGAGTAATGAACGCGGTCTTCTCTTCATCTTCCTTGGCCATGAATATCTGGTGGTAACCTGAGTATGCATCGAGAAATGAAAGCAACTCACATCCGGCGGTGGAGTCAACAATCTGGTCGATGCGCGGCAAAGGGAATGGATCCTTAGGACAAGCTCTATTCACATCAGTGAAGTCTATACAAAGTCTCCACTTCCCATTAGTCTTGCGCACGACAACTGGATTGGCCAACCACGTGGGATGAAGTACACCTCTAACCAGGCCTGCTGCTTCCAACTTCTTGATTTCTTCAGCTATAAACTCTTGGCGCTCCACAGCTTGCTTCCTGACCTTCTGCTTGACGGGCCGCGCGTGAGGACAAACAGCAAGCTTGTGCTCAATTACCTTCCTGGGAACGCCGGGGATGTCAGACGGTTGCCATGCGAACACGTCGACATTCGCCCGCAGGAAGGCAACGAGCGCGCTTTCCTATTTGGGGTCGAGCGTAGCACTGATGGTAAAGGTACCACCAGTGCCGTCCTCCTTGGCGGACACCTTCTTGGTTGCCGGTGGAGCTGCCATTCCTTTCTTGCACTTGCCAGTGGAGCTCGATGGTGCGTCCTCGACGGCAGCGCAGCACTCCGAAGAGGTGCGTTTGCCGGAGTGGGCCCCAGAGCTCTTGCCGGACTTGGTCTTGGTCTTCCCTCCGGGAGCTTCAGCGGCAAGTGTCTTGCTGTCTGCCGCGGCTGCTGCGTCTCGGTAGATCTTGTCGGCGCAGATAAGCGCATCCTTCTTATCGCCGGGGACAGAGATGACGCTTATCGGCCCGGCATCTTGAGCATGTTGTACGCGTAGTGGGAAGCTGCCATGAACTTGGCGAGCGTAGGACGGCCAAGTATCCCATTGTATGGCAATGGGATATCGGCAACGTCAAACGTGATCCTCTCCGTCCTAAAGTTGAGCTCTCCACCAAAGGTCACTGGCAGCGTGATCTTCCCCTTCGGCTTGCTCCTTCCCGGGTTGATTCCTTGGAACGTCCCGGTTTCCTCGAGCTCGCTGTCGGGGATCTGCAGTTTCTTGATCACAGCGGAGGAGATCAAGTTGAGGCCGGCCCCGCCGTCAACCAACATCTTGGTGACCTTGAGGTTGCGGATAGTTGGTGAAACCAACATCGGCAAACACCCGACCGCAGTTGTGCGGTCAGGGTGGTCCTCAAGGTCGAAGATGATGGGCGTGCCGGACCATTTCAGCAGCCTGCGCGACTCGACGGGTGGCTCAGCTGCATTCACTTCCCGCACCCATTGCTTGAGTTGGCGGTGGGAAGTGTGCAGAGAAGCACCTCCATCGACGCACAGAACTTCTGTGGCCTTCTGGAACTCCTGCTCGCTGTTGTCTCCTTCGTCCATATCCTCATCGTCGTCTTCATCTTCATCCTTGTCGCGGCCCCGGGGAGGTCTATCTCCTTGCCGCTGCTTGGCCTTGCCGCGGCGTCCTCCCCGGCCATTGAATGGCCGCTTCTTGCTGGGCTCTCCTCCGCCTCCTTGGGCCTTCTCCTTGTCGCGACGCTCGTATTCAGCCTTCTGCTGTTCTACGAGGTATTCTACTCTCTTGCAGTTCTGGAGATCGTGGCCCTTGTTGCGGTGGATCTTGCAGTACTGCTTGTCGGAGCCGTCCTGCTTGTCGGCTGCCGCTACAGGGGCGGGCTCCTTGCCGGAGCCACTAGCCTGTGTCTTCTTGGCGGCAGCCTCCTTGCCGGACTGCTCGACAACTAGTACCTCCTTGTTCTTCTTCTTTCTGTTATTCCGCCGCCGACCTTTCCTTGCTGGGGTGGCATCTTCGCTGTCACTTCCTCCTGCTCCGGTATCTTCCCCGGGGAGTTTCCCCCCTTCTTCAACACGTGCACACTTATCAGCCAGAGCGTAAAGCTCGCTGACATCCCGGATCTTGGTCATTGCCATCTCCTCCCTCATCCGGCGGTTACGCATGTTCTGATGGAACGCGCTGATTACCGCGGCGGGGTGGACATCGGGGATATTGTGCTGAACGCGGCTGAACCTCTGGATGTATTTGCGTAGGGACTCCCCCTCCTTCTGGGCAAGAATGTGGAGATCACTCTCCTGGCCATGGGGTTTGTGGCCGCCCGTGAAGGCGCCGACAAACTGGTGGCACATATCCGCCCATGAAGAAATGGAGTTTTCCGGCAAGTGCATAAGCCAAGACCTGACGTTTGGCTTAAGCACGAGCGGGAAGTAGTTGGCTAGAATCTTCTCGTCGCGTCCCCCGGCAGCCTGCACCGCAATGGTGTAGATGCTGAGGAACTCGGAGGGGTGCGTCTTGCCGTCGTACTTCTCGGGCACGTCGGGCTTAAAGTTCTTCATGCTGGGCCACTGGACTTGCCGCAGCTCTCGGGTGAACGCAGGGCAGCCCGCCGCATATGGCAAGTCGCCTGGTTCACCGGGCACGTGCATGTCGACAGCGGTCCCAGCGCGCTGATCAGACTGTCTTCGGGCTTCTCGTCGACGCTCGATGCGGGTTCGAGCGTCCTCTTGTCGCCTGTCGTCGAGGACTTGGCGCTGATCGCGGCGAGCCCGTGGATCCGACGACGCCGTGGAGTCGTCGTCGACGTTGATCCGGCGGGGCGGCGATTTCTGCTTCCGCGGCGGGGAGTGCACGGTAGTTGCACCCCCGACGGTCTTGTCTCCATCGACCTTCGTTTGGTCGACTTGCCGCGGCCGTGACGTTGCCGGCTGCTGCGGCGTGTCGTTGTTGGCGAAGGCGATGAGGCTCTGGATCGTCGCCCTCCTGTCTTCGGCCTTGTCCGCCGCTGGAGGGAAGTCGAGAAGCAGTTGAGCCCTGGCTAGAGCTTCTGCTGGAGAGGAGGGAAATGATGGCGAACGGTGCGAGGAGCGAGATATGCTCGGACTTCTAACTGGGTTAGAAGGAGCAGGGTCTCGCCCCGGCGACCGCGCCTTGCTCGTACCAGCGCGCTGGCCTTGAGCATCCCGCGACCCGCCGGCTTGGCCTTGTCCCAGCAGACGGATGGTACCGTGGGTACCACGTCGCTGCTGGCCCGGCGCCTCCTCAGAGGGACGGGGTGCGTGCACAGACGCCGAGGTCTTGGAGTTTGCTCGGTCGTCCGTCTTGTCTTTGGACTTGGCGGCGCCGCGAGTGTCCTCGCCAGCGTCCACCCCTCCGCCAGAGTCTACCCCACCAACCGTTGGTTCTGGTGGTGGTGGGATCGACACAGACGGGCCTCCGACCTCCGAAGCCTTCTTCTTCGGAGGCATATTGACGTTGTCGATGAGGTTGATGAAACTAGAGCGGTTGATGAAGACTGCGCCCGCGTGAGCGCCGGATCAGGTTCACACAACCTCGACGCCCCCTACCTGGCGCGCCAAAGATGTCGGGGAAACTGACCGCCCGCGAGCACCTATGGGACCGGAGCCCCTTTCTACGTTGCGGTAAGGGAGCGGAGGGAGCACGGAGAGCGGATCGAGGGGCACACGCGGGCAGTTTACCCAGGTTCGGGCCGCGATGACGCGTAAAACCCTACTCCTGCTTTGGTTGTATTGAATTCTTGGGCTCGGGAGCTTGAAGATCTACAGTACTAGCTACACCGAGCGAGAGAGTGGTTTTGTTTCTGGGATCGAACCCCCTCTACGTTGTGCATGGGCCTCCTTTTATAGCTCAAAGGGGTCACCGACAGGTGTCAACGTAGAGGAGGGTAAAAATGTAAAATCGGTGGTAGTTGTAACAGTGCATGAACAGTGTATGAACAGTGGTTTTCACCTAACTCTGACGGTGCGGGACAAGGGCATTGAATGCCCATCGCCGTCACCCCAAAAGCGCCCGTCCATGCGTCTCCGTTCGCCGCGGCGACAGTCTCGTCACCACGGCTTGCCATCGTGTACCCCAGGCTGCACAGCCATCTGCCATGCGTCCCCTGGAAGAGCCCCAGGGCGACGCGTGGCCAGATGAGCTGGAGCGCAGGCACACAGCATAAGCCTCCCCGGCAAGCATCTTGCCGGGGTCGCTACCTTGCCGGGCCCGGAAGCTTGTCGCTCTCCGGGTCCTGCCGGGGCGCATGATGCACCGTGATATACCTCCTTGAAGTGCCGTTCTTTTGGCCTTCCTGGCAAGCTCCTCTTGCCAGGGTCTCGTGCTGGAATGATAACTTTGAGCCTGGTGTGGCCTTCCCGGCAAGCTCCTCTTGCCGGGGTCTTGTCTCTTGACTTGAATACTTTGTTCTTGAATGGCTTAAAGGGGTCTAGAGTGGGCTTTGGCGGGCGTGTGGCGAGCCAGACCACGGGACGCTGCTACTGCCCGTGCACAAGTCGAGATACTAAGGTACCCCTACTTTAGTACACCGACAATGCCAAAATTTATGAACATGCATTTGATATAGTTCCTTATGTTAAACATGAGATTGTTACTATTGCACCCATACTTGATAGTTCCTTCGATAAAAAGCATGATTGCAATGATGTTATTATAAGTTCTCTTAATTCCAATTGTGTTAATGACATGCAAAACCTCAAGCTTGGGGATGCTAGTTTTGCTATGACTACTATTTGCTGCAATGATCATGATTGGGGTGATTCTTCGTATGATTTTGAAAACTTATTTAAACCCCATGATGAATACGAGATTAATAATAATGTTTGTGTCGGGGGAAACTGTCCGCCACGAACACCTATGGGACCGGAGCCCCTTTGTCTGTGCGGTACGAGGGCGGAGGGAGCACGAAGAGCAGATCGAGGCAGACGCGCGGGCAGTTTTACCCAGGTTCGGGCCGCACGGATGCGTAAAACCCTACTCCTGCTTGGTTGTGTATTGAGTTTGGGCGCTCGGAGCTTGAAGAAGCAGCTACACGAGCGTGAGAATGATCTAGGTTTCGAACCGCCTCCACGTTGTGCATGGGCCTCCTTTTATAGTGCAAGGGGTCACCGACAGGTGTCAACGTAGGAGAAAGGGGTAAAAATGTAAAAGAGGTGGTAGTTGTAATAGTGCGGGAACAGTGGAGCTACAGTACAGAACAGTGGTCTATACCTACTTTAACAGTGGGGGACAAGGGCATTTAATGCCCGTCGCCGTCGACCCCAAAAGCTCCCGCCGTTGCGTCTCCGTCTGCCACGGCGATGGATCCTCTGCCGTGGAGTGCCGCCGTGTCCCCCAGGCTGCACAGCCATCCGCCACGCGTCCCTGGAGTGGCCCCAGGGCGACGCGTGGGCCGATGAGCTGGAGCGCGGGCACACAGCGCACTTCCCCCGGCAAGCACCTTGCCGGGGATCTCGACCTTGCCGGGCCCGGAAGCTTGCCGCTCCCCGAGCCCTTGCCGGGTCTTCTAAGATAAAATCTTCTATTTGTCCTGACAAGCTCCTCTTGCCAGGGCCTCGTGCTAGTTAAGCAATCTCGAGCCTGGGACGGCCTTCCCGGCAAGCTCCTCTTGCCGGGGTCTTGGTCTTCTGTCTTGTATACTTTGTTTTTGAATGGCTAGATAAGGGGCAGGAAGGTTTCCGGCAAGCGCGTGATGAACCCTGCCGCGGGGAGCTGCCGCTGCCCGTGCACAAGTTGGGGTACTAGGGTACCCCTACCTTAGTACACCGACAGGAGCCCCCGGGCCTGGGCCACACACGGTGCCGAGCGCTGTTGGGCCAGGCCCAAAACAGTGCACGGGCACCCGCGGCCCGCGGCGCGCCGAATCCACTTCCATATCCGCCGCACCCCACGGCAACGGCACGCGTCGATTGCGGCGCCGTGGGATGGGACGTGCCCACGATTTCTTTAATGGGAAGGGCGAAACGCCCCCCACTCTCCCATAAAAGCAGAGAGAGCGGCGCGGTTCCCCTCCCTGCGCACTCATTGCCATCGTCTTCTTCCTCAGATTCCTCTGCGCTTCGCCTCTACTCCTCCGCCACCACCAAGCTCTTCGTCCCCTTCCTTCCACCGCATCCGCCATGGCCCCAAAGACCGACAGGGCGAAGTCGGAGAAGTCCAAGCGGGAGAAGTCAGATCAGGCGGCGAAGCTCGCCGCGTACCGGAAGGAGCACATTGTCTTCGCGCCGAAGCTCGGCGTGCGGGAACTTTGGAACAAATATTATTTGTTCTGGGCCAAGGAGACCCCAGCGCACCCCCGCACGCGCGTCTACCCGGCCGTCGCCAAGGACCACTACCCCGGCGGGTATTACTTTTTCGCAACCTTCTTCCACTGCGGTCTGTGCCCTCCCTTCTCAAACTTTTTCTGCGATATCATGAATACTTATGGCCTCCACCTCCTCGACTTCACTCCCAACGCCATCCTCACCATGTCCGTTTTCGCACACATGTGCGAAAACTTCGTAGGAATCCAGCCCAACGTAGCTCTCTTTAGGCACTTTTTCATCCCCAGAGTAGAGGCCGACGCCCCCCTCTCCGGAGGAATCTCTTGGGTGTTTAGGCTGAATAAGAAATCAGCCTACTTGCCGGGGGAGCTCCGCGGCAAGTGGGAAGAGTGGCGCGCGGAGTGGTGCTGGGTCGTCGAGGAGCGGCCGCAACACTTCACCGCGCCGCGCACATCGCCCATCGTGCGCGGCAGGGATTGGAGTAATTTCGATTCCGACGATTCCAAGCTGGATATCGCTCTCGTCAGAATCCTTCGTCTTCGGATGGCGCCGCTGTCTGTCGCTGAAGTGGGCGCGGACTTTCTTCGTCGCCGGATCGCCCCCCTCCAAGACCGGAAAAGGCCGGCGTGGCAATACGGCGGCCCGGCAGACATCATGAGGCTGCGCCCCGGCCTCAATTTTAACTTCACAACACTCGAGCTGCGGGGTATGGTCAGGGAACTTTTCAAGTTCGACCCGGCACACCCCGAGTATTTCCGCGCTCCCCGGGGAGTGGTGCCGCTCTGCGCCAGCAGCGCCCGGGATCGCCTTGTCGCTATGATGCCCGCGTGCGACTCTCATGGATTGGAGCGCACGTGGATTGCGCCCAAGCCTATCGACGTCCTCGAGTTCTACGACAACCTTGCGGAGGTGTTGGAGAAGACGGACGATCTCAAGCTGCACACGCGGGCCACCACCGACCAAGAGATTGCTTACATGGCTTCTCGCGCTGAAGAAGTCGCCGCAGCCGCGGCGGCGGGAAACTTTGGATACACACCCGCGGAGGCGGAAGCCGCGGATGCCTCCAGCCAGGCGGATAAGGAGGAGATTCGCAAGCTGCTAGAGCTCCCTCCCGACGCGCTCGCCGGGGTCCCCTCGCTGAGGCACTCCGGGATCAATGGGATCGCGACGGAGGCCGCGGCAATGGAGGGCACAGCCGGAGGAAGCAGGGGTGCCGCGAGGAGTGAAGGCGCCGGACGAAGCGGGGCCACCAAGGGGAAGGGGCCCGCAGTGCAAGGCGCTGGGGCCAGCGAACTGGCCGAGGGAGAGGAGGGGGAGGAGGAAGACGCCGGCGGATCCACCGAGCTCTACGCCGACGACCTCTCCTCGTCGGAAAGCTCCCCGCCCCCGGCGAGCCCGAGGCAGTCCCCATTGAAGCGTCTCCGCAAGGCGGCGACGGGGGAGCAGGCGCGAGCGCCCCGGCAACAGCCAGCTCGCCGGGCAGCTCCCCGGCCGAGCCAAGACGTGCCAAGGGCGACCGGCGTGCCGGCCACGGCAGAGGCCCCGCGCGCGCGGACCACGACAGAGGCGTCCCGCAGGCCGGCACCGAGCCGGCAAGGATCTTCTCGGAGCGGAGCAGCTGCTCCGCCCACTTCTCGGGCGCCGGCCACCCCAGGGGCTGGGCCTACGCAGCCCCCAGCCCCGGTGGCTCCGAAACGCGCGAGGGAATCTTCATCCTCCGCTCCTCGCGCCGACGCGCCCACCGTGGAGTTTGACTTCTCCGCGCTGAGCGAGGACGACGAGGAGGACCAAGAGTAAGGACCCGAGACCTTACTCCTTCTTGATTTTTATATCTCGATTGTTGCTGACGCTTGACTTTGCTTGTTGCTTGTGATTGCAGGACCTTGGAGCAGCGCGCGAAGAGGGTCAGGGTGCCCACAGTTGAGGTCGTAGAAGACCCATCTGTCGCGGAAGCAGGGATCGCACCGGAGCCGAGCTTGCCGGACCCGAGTGCCGCTCCGGGGAGTAGCCCCCAGCGCAGCCCCCAGCGTAAGTTAGAGGTTTACTGTTTTCGCTCGTCGGGGTGCGCTTAGGGCTTTGATCTCTCTTTCCTTCTTTTTTTTTTTTGAATGTCTTGGTTCTTCTATCTTCTCTTGTGCAGAGGTGGAGCCGCAGCGGGAAGAGCGCCCGGAGACCGTCACCGAGGAGCCGCAGGCCCCGCCGTCCCCGGCAAGGCAAAACTCTCCGGCAAGGGAGAGCGCTCCGCCAAGGGCGAGCAGCCCGGCGAGGACGGCCACTCCGCCAAGGCCGAGCTCCCCGGCAAGGGAGCCCGCCGCAGAGGACGTCCGCCAAGGTACGTTCTGTACTTGGTTTTCTTGACTTTGCTTCTTTTTGGATCTTTGCTTGATTTTGAACTTCTTTTTCTTCTTCTAGATCTTCCTCCTCCTCCTCCCGCGCCGATGGAGACCGAGGTCATCAATATCGAGGATGAGGAGGGCGCGCAGGGCGGCGGCGATGACGTTCCCGTCGTCGTGGAGATGGCCGAGGCCACCGAGGAGGCGACCGAGGCCACCGAGCCGGCCGCGCAGGAGGCCACTCCGGCCGCTGACGCCGCGACCGGGGAGGGGGACGGCGACCGCACCGCCGACCCGGAGGTGGCGGGAGCACCGGATGCTACGCCGGCCGCCGGCCCCTCCACCGGCGAGAAGCAGGCGTACTATCTTCGTGCCCCCAATGGCGTCTTTATCCAAGTGCCTTGGGGGTCTTCATCAAGAGCTCCCGCGGAGGGCGAGGCGTTTGACGGAGAAGTCCTCGCCTCCGCGGGTCTGACAGTCGTCGAGGCGCCCGGCGAAGGAGATGGGCCCGAGGAGGAAAAGCTTCTCCACCAACTCCTGGCCCTTTACCGGGCCAGGCAGGCGAAGCTTGCCTCCCGGGAAGCCCTTGCTGCCCAGGCCGCCGCCGAAATGGAGAAGCGTGCGGCGGAGCTCAGCGCTGCCCACCAGGCGGGCCTCCGCGAGGTGGCGGAGGAGCGCGAGCGTCTCGCCGGTGAATATCAAGAGTGGCTTTTGGAGAAAGCCGAGGCTGAAGAACAGCAACGGCTCGCCGGGGTGGAGATGTCCCGGCGAGAAGGAGAGCTCGCGCAGCGGAAGGTGGATCTCGACTCCCATGAGGAGGACCTTGCCGCTCGCGAGGCTGCCCTTGGCGGGGAGCTGAAGGAGGCGAAAGCCGCTGCTGCTGCCGCGGAAGACGCCAAGAAGGAGCTTGCCGCCAAGGTTGAACGACTAGAAGCGGCGATGAAGGTGAGCACCGAGAAGGTTGCCGCGCTCATTACTGAGCGCGAGAAGGACGCCCACACCAACGCGGAGCTCCAAGTGAATCTGTCCAAGAGGGGCGATGAGCTTAAGGCCGCCAAGGACTCCATCGAGGACTTGGAGCTGAAAGTCTCAACTCTGAGGGATTCAATTGACGCCGCCAAGCTTCGAGAAGACAAGCTGAAGGAGGAGCTCCGCAAGGAGCGGACCTTGGTGGACAGCGCCAACAAGGCGTCCGAGCTCTTCCGCAAGAACATTGAGCTGTGGACCGAAGAGCTGGTTTCTTCTGCATCCAACATTGACCAGGAGTTGCTTGCCTTGAGGGTCGAACATCTTATCTACTCGCCGGATCCAGACCTCCCGCACAGCGCCAAGCTCAGCCTCTTCTTCAGAGGCGTCGCTCCGGCCCTTGCAGGTCTCCGGAACCGCATCCCCGCGCAGCTGGCCGAGGAGTCGCGCCGTCTCTGCGCAGGAACTCTGGAGCGGGTCTTGACGAAGATCGTGTACCGCAACCCGGGGATCAACCTCAAGAACGTTCTTTGCAGCTTGCCGGCAGATGCAGACACGGAGGCCCTGAAGGAGCAGGTCAGCCATATCATCGCCAAGGTGGCAAAGCTTGGCAGGAAGGAGGGCGACCGCGTAGACTAGGGCCCCATTTATCTTTATCTTTTCGTTGCTGCACATTATGTTACGAACTCATTAGTCCATTGCGACAAGTTGTCCTTGTAAGATATTTGCTTTACTTCAATCAATCAGTGCAATGTTATCTTCCTTGTACCAATCTTTGACTTTGTATGTTCCTCATCCTACGCTCCCGGGGAGCTTGCCGGAAAGGGGCCCTTGCCGCGAGCGCTGAGCGCTGAGCAGCCTGCTGGCCAAGGTCCTCGCCGGCAAGCAACCTCGCCGCAGCAAGTCGCAACGCACTTAGCTTGCTGAGTGTACTCGGAAACGAAGCAAGGGCGCGACACTTGTCGCAGCTCACTTAAATCGTTGAGTGGACTCGAAGACAAGATAAGGGTGCGGCAAGCCACGGGTAGGTTCCTCCGCGCACAGGTTTTCCATACAAAGTGCGATCGTTCAAGGAAGACAACCAAAATTTAAAATTTGAACTGGTCAGATTCTAACAACTTATCTTTCACATGCTGCTTGCTCATGTTGTTTGCTTTCCGGTAAGGCTCTTCTTTCTTGAACGGCACTTAGTTCCTCCTCCACCTCCTTCCCCCCCGGCAAACTTGTGCGCGAGGAACGTTCCTTCTGCTTAAGAGAAAAAGGAAAAGGAGAGAGAAACAAGCATATTGCCTTTCGGCGTAATAGTGCTTACCGAATGTCTAAGTGTTGCATCAAATGCCAAATAAAACATGCGAATAGCAAAGAGAAGCATGCGAAAGGCAATCGATGCGAAAACACGAAATCTTTACTGATGCACGGGGTCTGCGCCCGGCTTTGTACAAAGGGTTACATGCAACAGCGGCAAGGCTTGTACAAAAGGTGGTTGCCGGAACGGATCACGGCAACCGTGCCTTAGGGGTGAAACTTGCGAAGATGCTCTATGTTCCAGGAGTTGCTCACCGGTAAGCCTTCTTCGGTCTCGAGGCGGACAGCGCCGGGCCTCGTAACTTGTCTCACCCGATAAGGGCCTTCCCACTTCGGCGTCAACTTGTTGGAATTCTTGGCGGACTGAACACGCCGAAGAACAAGGTCGCCTTCCTCGAGACTCCTGGCCTTGACTTTGCGGCTATGGTAGCGGCGCAAAGCTTGCTGGTATCGAGCAGCTCGTACAGCAGCCTGGAGACGTCCCTCCTCAAGGAGCAATGCGTCATCTTGCCGCAGTTGCTCTTGCTCGAGCTCATCATAAGCGAGCACTCGAGGAGATCCGTATACGAGTTCCGTGGGGAGAACTGCTTCTGCTCCATAGACTAGAGCAAAAGGTGTCTGTCCGGTGGCTCGACTTGGTGTCGTTCTGATTGACCAAAGAGCCGCCGGGAGCTCCTCTATCCAATTCCTTCCGCACTTACGCAGCCTGTCAAAGGTCCTTGTCTTGAGTCCGCGCAGCACTTCAGCATTTGCCCTCTCCGCTTGGCCGTTGCTCCTCGGGTGAGCAACAGAAGCGAAACAGACCTTGGCGCCAAGGTCTTGGACGTACTGCATGAAGGTGCGACTAGTGAATTGTGTACCGTTGTCGGTGATGATCCTGTTAGGGATCCCGAAACGGCAAACAATCGACCTGAAGAACCTGACTGCTGACTGTGCTGTCACCTTTCTCACTGGCTCCACTTCTGGCCACTTTGTGAACTTGTCGATTGCAACGTACAAGTACTCAAAGCCCCCGACAGCGCGAGGGAAAGGGCCGAGGATATCGAGCCCCCAGACCGAGAAGGGCCATGACAAAGGGATTGTTTGGAGAGCTTGAGCTGGCTGATGTATTTGCTTTGCATGGAACTGGCACGCTTCACACTTGGTTACTAGTGCAGTTGCATCTTGGAGGGCTTCTTGCCAAAAGAACCCTTGCCGGAAAGCTTTCCCGGCAAGTGCCCTTGCGCCAATGTGGTGGCCGCATATGCCTCCGTGTATTTCTGCCAACAGCTTCTGTCCATCTTCCCTGGAGATGCACTTCAACCTGACACCATTGAGTCTTCTTCTGTACAGCTCGTTATCCACAAATTGATACATACTTGACTGCCTGGTTATCTTCTCTATCTCTTGAGGGTCGTCGGGAAGTTCTCCAGTTTGCAGAAAACGGACGATCTGCTGTGCCCATGCCGGAGCCCGGGGCTCGACGGCAAGGACTAAAGGCTCGAGGGCCGCTGCGGGATCCCCAGCTTCTACGGCAAAGACCTCTGGTCCTGTCGGAGCTGACGGTCCCCCGGCAAGCTCGCCGGGGCGAGGCTTGTCGGGAACACTTGCTTCAACTGCACAAGCCCGAGGGCTTGCAGGAGCAAACTGTTCCTCAGCGTTGTCGTTGATCTTGGGAACTTTGGCGGCGGGTTCAGGAAGATCCGCCGGCAAGTAGTCGCCGGAGACCAACTTTCTCTTCTTGGACTGCCCAACTGATGGTGTAACTGATGGTTGAGTCAGCTTGAGCAAAAAGGTCCCTGGTTCCACAGGTAGCTTCATCGCAGCACACTTCGAAAGGCCATCTGCAATTTCATTTTGAGCTCTCGGGATGTGCTCCATTTGCAGACCTTCGAAGTGTTCTTCAAGCTTCCTCACTTCATCTACATATGCTTCCATCAAAGGGCTCTGGTAGCTCTTGTTGACTTGTCGGACCACCAACTGAGAATCGCCCCGCACAATCAGCTTCCTGATCCCAAGTTCGGCCGCAATCCTGAGGCCGGCAAGCAAGCCTTCATATTCTGCGGTGTTGTTTGTCGCCTGCTCCCTGGGAAAGTGCATCTGGATAACATATTTGAGGTGTTCTCCGGTGGGCGCGATGAGTACCACGCCAGCACCGGCGCCTTGCAGCGAGAAGGCACCGTCAAAATACATTACCCATTCACTTGTCGCTTCTTGCACGGGTACACTCGTTTCTTGAACTTCTTCTTCTGGCGTTGGGGTCCACTCAGCGATGAATTCTGCCAAAGCTCGGCTCTGTATGGTTGAAGTACTTTCAAACTTGAGTCCAAAGCTTGACAGCTCCAGTGCCCACTCGACGATCCTGCCTGTTGCTTCTGGATTGTGCAATATCCTCTTCAACGGAAAGCGAGTGACCACTGTTATCTCATGGGCTTGGAAGTAGTGGCGCAGCTTCCTCGAGGCCATGAGGAGGCCGAAAAGCAATTTTTGCACACCGGAGTACCTTGATCTAGCTCCCTGGAGAAGGGAACTTACAAAGTACACTGGGCGCTGCACCATCTTCTTCCGCACCTCTCCTTGTTCCTGCGCAGAGTCTTCCTTGTCGGGGCCAGAGCTTGTCGGGACAGCCCCCTGCTTGTCGCTAGATTCGCTTGCCGGTGACGCTGGCTCCTCGTCGGACTCCCTCTCCGCTACCAACGCAGCACTAACCACCTGGTTGGTTGCCGCTAAGTATAGCAACAACTTTTCCTGTGGTTTAGGTGCGACAAGTATAGGAGTGGAGGACAGGTACCGTTTCAAATCCTGCAACGCCGCCTCCGCTTCCGGAGTCCACTTCATGGGACCTGCCTTCTTCAAGATTTTGAAGAAAGGTAGGGCGCGTTCCGCGGATTTTGAAATGAACCTACTGAGGGCAGCAACGCAACCTGCAAGCCTTCTGACATCCTTGACGCGCTTCGGGGCTTCTATCTGCTCGATGGCTTTGATCTTGTCGGGATTGGCTTCAATCCCCCTTTGTGATACAAAGAACCCGAGAAGCTTGCCGGAAGGAACTCCAAAGACGCACTTCTCGGGGTTCAGCTTGAGCTGTATCCTGCGCAGGTTCTGAAACGTTTCTTCTAAGTCTTGAATCAGTGTTTCTTTGCTCTTGCTCTTCACCACGATGTCATCCATGTAGGCTTCTACATTCCTGTGGATCTGTGGCTCAAAAGCAGTGTACACTACCCTTGCAAAAGTGGAGCCTGCATTTTTCAGTCCAAATGGCATGCGGATAAAGCAATATGTGCCACACGGAGTGATAAACGCAGTCTTCTCTTCATCTTCCTTAGCCATGAAAATCTGGTGATAGCCTGAGTATGCATCAAGAAAACAGAGTAGCTCACATCCGGCAGTGGAGTCAACGATCTGGTCAATGCGCGGCAAAGGGAAGGGATCCTTGGGACATGCTTTATTGACATCAGTGAAGTCTATACACAGTCTCCACTTCCCGTTGGCTTTGCGCACGACGACTGGGTTTGCCAACCACGTCGGATGGATCACACCTCTAACTAGGCCTGCTGCCTCTAGTTTCTTGATCTCCTCGTTGATGAACTCTTGGCGCTCCACGGCTTGCTTCCTCACTTTTTGCTTGATGGGCCGCGCATGAGGGCAGACAGCAAGCTTGTGCTCAATCACCTTCCTGGGAACACCGGGGATGTCAGATGGTTGCCAAGCAAACACATCGACATTCGCCCGCAGGAAGGCGACGAGCGCGCTTTCCTATTTGCTGTCAAGGGTGGCGCTGATGGTGAAGGTATCACCAGTGCCATCCTCCTTTGCGGACACCTTCTTGGTTGCCGGAGGAGCAGCCACTCCTTTCTTGCTCTTGCCGGTGGAGCTCGATGGAACGTCCTCGACGGCGGCGCAGCACTCCGAAGAGGTGCGGTTGCCGGAGTGTGTCCCAGAGCACTTGCCGGACTTGGTCTTCGTCTTCTTCCCCCCGGGAGCTTCAGCGGCAAGAGTATCCTTCTCGGCCGCAGCTGCCGCATCCCGGTAAATCTTGTCGGCGCAAATAAGCGCATCTTTCTTGTCGCTGTGGACAGTGATGACGCTTATCGGCCCCGGCATCTTCAGCACGTTGTAGGCATAGTGGGAAGCTGCCATGAACTTGGCGAGGGCGGGACGGCCGAGTATCCCATTGTAGGGCAATGGAATATCAGCAACGTCAAAGGTGATGCGCTCAGTTCTGAAGTTGAGCTCCCCGCCAAAGGTCACCGGCAGAGTAATCTTTCCCTTGGGCTTGCTCCTTCCCGGGTTGATTCCTTGGAATGAACCGGTCTCTTCGAGCTCGCCGTCTTGAATCTGAAGTTTCTTGATTACAGCAGAGGAGATCAAATTCAGCCCGGCCCCGCCGTCAACCAACATTTTGGTGACCTTGAGGTTGCGGATGGTGGGTGAGACCAGCATCGGCAAGCACCCGACCGCAGTGGTGCGGTCAGGGTGATCCTCAAGGTCAAAAATGATGGGCGTGCTGGACCATTTGAGGAGCCTGCGCGACTCCACGGGCGGCTCCGCTGCATTCACCTCACGCACCCACTGTTTCAGCTGGCGGTGGGAGGTGTGCAGGGAGGCGCCACCGTCGACGCACAGGACCTCCGTGGCCTTCTGGAACTCCTGCTCGCTGTTCTCGTCGTCCTCCATGTCTTCATCGTCGTCTTCGTCGTTGTCGCGGCCCCGGGGAGGTCGATCTCCTTGCCGCTGCTTGGCCTTGCCGCGGCGTCCTCCCCGGCCATTGAATGGCCGCTTCTTGCTGGGCTCTTCCCCGCCACCTTGGGCCTTCTCCTTGTCGCGCCTCTCGTACTCAGCTTTTTGCTGCTCGACGAGGTACTCGACGCGCTTGCAGTTGGAGAGGTCGTGACCCTTGGTGCGGTGAATCTTACAGTATTGCTTGTCGGAGCTACCCGGCTTGTCGGCCGCCGGCGCAGGGGCAGGCTCCTTGCCGGAGCCGCCAGCCTGCGCTTGCTTGGCGGGGGCCTCCTTGCCGGACTTCTCGACGGCAAGCACTTCCTTCTTGCCCTTCTTCCTGTTGTTCCGCCGCCGGCTCTTCTTTGCCGGGGCGGCGTCGTCGCTGTCGCTTCCCCCTGCGCCAGCATCCTCCCCGGGGAGTTTCCTCCCCTCTTCTGCACGGGCGCACTTGTCGGCAAGAGCGTAGAGCTCGCTGACGTCCCTGATCTTGGTCATCGCCATCTCCTCACGCATGCGGCGGTTACGCACGTTCTGATGGAACGCGCTGATAACCGCAGCAGGGTGAACGTCGGGGATGTTGTGCTGTACCCGGCTGAAGCGTTGGATATACTTGCGCAGGGGTTCGCCTTCCTTCTGGGCCAAAATATGGAGATCGCTCTCCTGGCCATGGGGTTTGTGGCCGCCGGTGAAGGCGCCAACAAACTGATGGCAGAGGTCGGCCCAAGAAGAGATAGAGCCTTCCGGCAAGTGCATGAGCCACGAACGGACGTTCGGCTTCAGCACGAGCGGGAAGTAGTTGGCTAGGATCTTCTCGTCGCGCCCCCCGGCAGCTTGCACTGCGATAGTGTAGACGCTGAGAAACTCCGAGGGGTGCGTCTTGCCGTCGTACTTCTCCGGTACGTCGGGCTTAAAGTTCTTCATGCTGGGCCACTGGACGCGCCGCAGCTCGCGGGTGAACGCAGGGCAGCCTGCCGCGTACGGCAAGTCGCCTGGTTCACCGGGCGCGGGTGCGTCGACAGTGTTCCCAGCTCTCTTGTCGGATTGTCGCCGAGCTTCTCGGCGGCGCTCGATCGTGGTTCGAGCGTCTTCGTCTCGCCGGTCGTCGAGGACCTGGCGCTGATCCCGACGAGCCCGCGGGTCCGACGAGGCTGTGGAGCCGTCGTCGGGATTGTTCCGGCGGGGCGGCGTCTTCTGCTTCTGCGGCGGGGAGTGCACGCTTGTCGCACCCCCGGCAGTCTTGTCGCCGATAGCCTTCGTCTTCTCAGCCTGCCGCGGCCGTGAGGCCGACGGCTGCTGCGGAGAGTCGTTGTTGGCGAAGTCTATCAGGCTCCGGATAGTGGCCCTCCATTCCTCGGCCTTGTCGGCCGCCGGAGGAAAATCGAGGAGCAGCTGCGCCCTTGCGAGCGCTTCTGCCGGAGTAGTGGGGAACGCGGGCGAGCGGTGCGAGGAGCGGGATACGCTCGGACTTCTAACGACGTTAGAAGGAGCGGGGTCCCGCGCCGGCGCCTTCGCTTTGCTTGTGCCCGGACGGGGGTCCGGGGCGTCCCGCGAACCTCCAGTATGGCCTTGTCCCAGCAAGCGGATACCACCTCCCGTGGCATGGCGCTGCGGGGTCGTCGTATGTTGCGATGGACGTGGCGCGTCCACGGAGACCGAGGTCCGGTCGTCCGTCCTGTTCTTGGATCTGGTGGCACCGTGAGTGTCCTCGCCGGCAACCACCCTTCCGACGGCGTCTCCCCCGCCCACCGTTGGCTCTGGTGGCGGCGGATGAGACGCAGACGGGCCCCCGACCTCCGAAGGCTTCTTCTTCGGGGCCATGGAGTTGTCGCTGATGAAGTTGTTGACGAAACTTGGAGAGGTTAATGAAGATTGCGCCCGCGCGAACGCCGGATCAGGTTCGCACAACCTCGACGCCCCCTACCTGGCGCGCCAAAGATGTCGGGGGAAACTGTCCGCCACGAACACCTATGGGACCGGAGCCCCTTTGTCTGTGCGGTACGAGGGCGGAGGGAGCACGAAGAGCAGATCGAGGCAGACGCGCGGGCAGTTTTACCCAGGTTCGGGCCGCACGGATGCGTAAAACCCTACTCCTGCTTGGTTGTGTATTGAGTTTGGGCGCTCGGAGCTTGAAGAAGCAGCTACACGAGCGTGAGAATGATCTAGGTTTCGAACCGCCTCCACGTTGTGCATGGGCCTCCTTTTATAGTGCAAGGGGTCACCGACAGGTGTCAACGTAGGAGAAAGGGGTAAAAATGTAAAAGAGGTGGTAGTTGTAATAGTGCGGGAACAGTGGAGCTACAGTACAGAACAGTGGTCTATACCTACTTTAACAGTGGGGGACAAGGGCATTTAATGCCCGTCGCCGTCGACCCCAAAAGCTCCCACCGTTGCGTCTCCGTCTGCCACGGCGATGGATCCTCTGCCGTGGAGTGCCACCGTGTCCCCCAGGCTGCACAGCCATCCGCCACGCGTCCCTGGAGTAGCCCCAGGGCGACGCGTGGGCCGATGAGCTGGAGCGCGGGCACACAGCGCACCTCCCCCGGCAAGCACCTTGCCGGGGATCTCGACCTTGCCGGGCCCGGAAGCTTGCCGCTCCCCGAGCCCTTGCCGGGTCTTCTAAGATAAAATCTTCTATTCGTCCTGACAAGCTCCTCTTGCCAGGGCCTCGTGCTAGTTAAGCAATCTCGAGCCTGGGACGGCCTTCCCGGCAAGCTCCTCTTGCCGGGGTCTTGGTCTTCTGTCTTGTATACTTTGTTTTTGAATGGCTAGATAAGGGGCAGGAAGGTCTCCGGCACGCGCGTGGTGAACCCTGCCGCGGGGAGCTGCCGCTGCCCGTGCACAAGTTGGGGTACTAGGGTACCCCTACCTTAGTACACCGACAGTTTGCAATAATATTGAAAGTGGGTTTGGAAGAGTGTCAACTTTGGATCCCACCTATTTGGAGAATGTTCAGTCTTATGATTTTTTTGATAAAAGTGGGTTTGGAGAGGTCATGACTTTAGTTAATGATAATCCCACTATTTTGGAAGAGTGTCAACTTTGCACGCATGTGGATCATATTGAGAATATTTTAAGTGATAGTTATATTGTTGAATTTGATTATGATCCTACATGCAATTATTATGAGAGAGGAAAATATGGTGGTAGAAATTTGCATGTTACTAAATTACCTCTTGTTATGGTGAGATTGCTATTGTTCATGTCTTGTTCCTAGCATATGCTAGTTTTTGCTTGCCTTAATAATTTGTTTTCTTATTAGATGCCTATGCCATAGGAAGTATGTTAGACTTATATGTGTTTGTCACATGTTTTATGATGCTCTCTTTGTGCTTCAATTCTTGTCTTTCATGTGAGCATCATCGAAATCTCAATGCCTAGCTAGGGGCGTTAAATGATAGCGCTTGTTGGGAGGCAACCCAATTTTATTTTATTTGCTTCTGCTTCTATTTAGCAATAAATAATGCATCTAGCTTCTGTTTAGATGTGGTTTTGCGTTTTAATTAGTGTTTGTGCCAAGTAGAACCTTTGGAAAGACTTGGGTGAAGTTTATGCGATCTTGTTGTAAAAACAAAAACTTTTGCGCTCACAAGAATTGCTGCCATCTTTTACTGGAGAGTGCTTTTAAGTTGATTATTTTTGCAGATGATTAATAGACAAATTCCTCACGTCCACCAATTTATTTTAGAATTTTTAGAGTTACATAAGTATCCGAAAGTTACATATTGCTACAGACTGTTCTGTTTTTGACAGATTCTGTTTTTCGTGTGTTGTTTGCTTATTTTGATGAATCTATGTGTAGTATAAGGGGGGGGGGTAAGAATCATAGAGAAGTTGGAATACAGTAGGTCTAACACCAATATAAATATATAATGAGTTCATTATAGTACCTTTAAGTGGTGGTTTGTTTTCTTATACTAACGGAGCTCACGAGATTTTCTGTTAAGTTTTGTGCTGTGAAGTTTTCAAGTTTTGGGTAAGGATTTGATGGACTGTGGAACAAAGAGTAGAAAGAAACTAAGCTTGGGGATTCCCAAGGCACCCCAAGGTAAAATTCAAGGACAACGAAAAGCCTAAGCTTGGGGATGCCCCAGGAAGGCATCCCCTCTTTCGTCTTCGTCTATCGGTAACTTCACTTGAGACTATATTTTTATTCGCCACATGATATGTGTTTTGCTTGGAGCATCATGTATGATGTGAGTCTTTGATTTTTATTTTACCACAAGCATCCTTGCTGTACACACCTTTTGAGAGAGATACAGATGAATCGGAATTTATTAGAATACTCTATGTGCTTCACTTATATTTTTTGAGCTAGATAGTTTTGCTCTAGTGCTTCACTTATATCTTTTTAGAGCACGGTGGTGGTTTTATTTTATAGAAATTTTTTATCTCTCATGCTTCACTTATATTATTTTGAGAGTCTTTTAGAACAGCATGGTAATTTGCTTTGGTTATAAGATTAGTCCTAATATGATAGGCATCCTAGATGGGTATAATAAAAACTTTCATAAAAAGTGCATTGAATATTATGAGAGGTTTGATACTTGATGATTGTTTTGAGATAAGAGGATGGTGATATTAGAGTCATGCTAGTCGAGTAATTGTGAATTTGAGAAACACTTGTGTTAAACTTTGTGATTCCCGTAGCATGCACGTATGGTGAACTGTTATGTGATGAAGTTGGAGCATGATTTATTTATTGATTGTCATCCTTTGTGTGGAGGTCGGGATCGCGCGATGGTTAACCCCTACCAACCCTTCCCCTAGGAGCATGTGTTGAATACTTTGTTTTGATAACTCGTAGATTTTTGCAATAAGTATATGAGTTCCTTATTACTAATGTTGAGTCCATGGATTATACGCACTCTCACCGTTCCACCATTGCTAGCCTCTCTTGTACCGCGCAACTTTCCCCGGTACCATACACACACCATATACCTTCCTCAAAACAGCCACCATATCTTCCTATTATGGCATTTTCATAGCCATTCCGAGATATATTGCCATGCAACTTTCCACCGTTCCGTTTACTATGACACGCTTCATCATTGTTATATTGCCATTGCATGATCATGTAGTTGACATCGTATTTGTGGCTAGGCCACTGATAACCCTCAACCGTAAGGGATCGAGATAGTCTTCGCGGGTAAGAGTAACCCAATTTATTGATTTGACACACGGGGAGCCAAAGAGTATTTATAAGCTTTAACAGTTTAGTTGTCAATTCAACCGCACCTGAAATATACTAACTTGCAACAAAAGATAAGTGGTAACAGTGATATGATAGTGATGATAGTAATAGTAAAAGTAAATAGCAAAAGTAAATAGCAGCAGTAAATGGCAAAAGTAGCAACTAGTGACAAGCAAGGTTTAAAATACTGTAGGCTAGGGAGATGGATGGTTGGGCGTTGCATGGATGAGATAGTTTCTAACTCGGGGCACGGCACATGGAAAAGTAATGATCATCTAGGAAAATATCAAACATTAGGCATGTATCCCGTAGGTAGTTGTACGTGCTTGCAATAAGAACTTGCACAACATCTTTTGTCCTACCATCCCGCTACGAACGGGGCCAAAAGGAACTAATGGATATTAAGGTGCTCCTGTCAAAGAGCACCGGAACAACGCAATGAACTCAATGGATACATGTAATCCTCAAACTACGGACCATCCCCTTTGGTGTCCCAAGTTGTCACTTTCGGGATCGCCGGTTCCGAACCGTAACAGGTGCATACAACTCATAGATAGGATCAAGAACACAAATATATTCATGCAAACACATATGGTTCAGATCTGAAATCATGGCACTCGGGCCCTAAGTGTCAAGCATTAAGAATAACAAGTTGTAGCAAAGATGATAAACACCATACTAGATGATAGGCAACATGCCCCCAACAATCTGACGAACTATTACATGATCTAACTCATCCAATCCCTACCATCCCCTTCGCCTACAGCAGGGAATTACTCACACATGAAGGGGAAAGTCATGGAGGGATGATGGAGTGGTGATGATGATGACGATGGCGACGATCTCCCCTCTCCGGAGGCCAAATCAGCCTCCAGATTAGCCCTCCCGAAGAAGAACAGAGGGTGGCGGCGGCTCCGCGACGAAAAACAGCGAAAGGACTTCCGATCTGGGATTTCTTCGTCGGGAGAAAAAATACGGGATAAAGTAGGGCACCAGGGGGTGTGGGCCCCACCCAGGCGCCCCCCCGGCGCGGACCAGGGGGGGGCCTGGGCACCCCCTGGCCCCCCTCTGGCCCCACTTCTGGCATTTTGTTTCTTCGGGTGCGTGGATTTTTCGTGATTTTTCGTGGATTTTTCTGGGATGCTTAAAATCCGTTTTCCTGCACACAAATAAACCATACAGGCAGCTCTGCTGAAAACAGCGTCAGTCCGGGTTAGTTTAGTCCAAATCATGCAAGAATGAGGTCAAAACAATATCAAAAGTGTTTGGAAAAGTAGATACGTTTGAGACGTATCAACTCCCCCAAGCTTAGCATATTGCTTGTCCTCGAGCAATTCAGTTCAACGAACTGGACGCGACAAAGAAAACTTTGACAAACTCTTTTGCTTCATTAGATGTATATAAGCATGTACTACGAAAAGAGTTCAGCAAGTATTAAAACAGTACTTATGAGAACAATGCAAGGAGCAATCCTTCTTTCGAGTGACCAGTCACAAATAATTAAGAGTAAACAATATATTACCGAAAATCAAGACAAGATCACATTGCACATAGCTTGAGCATATTAAGGTGGTATCTCGCTAGCCTCCATGAGTGAAGCAAAACATAAATGCAGAGACTCCTCCAGAGTTTTAAAGGAGACTAGAACTAAGAATTTCAGAATAAATCATATCACAAGTATGCAGAAGACAATGTAATACTTTGGGACAATGCACATTACACTCAGAATGACAATTATGCTCTCCTAGTCAGTGCTTTGAAGAAAGAAGGTGAGACTCTCGAACTGTGGATTTTATTGGCAAAGTTGAAAACCCGTGATCGGAAACAAAAACTAAACATGTACCAGAGCTCTTGGTTTTTAAAAACAGAAGTAAATATGTTTTTGAAAGGTGCATACTTCGTCAACGAATGCTAGCAGATAACTCAATCACTTTTTAAGCTAGACAAGTCTCGAGGAACGGCTCCCGCATGAGGACGATCACATCCTCTTAATCTCCTTTGTTTATCACTGCCAAAGTTTTCTGATTTCTCATGAACAAAGCGTGAAGGAGGGTTCGTTTGTTATATTATCTTTTCGAGCCGGCGCACTCAATGCCAGTTCCTTTTCATATTAGGGGTTTGCACATTATGCATGCAATCCAGGGGCGAAACTTGTCCAACTTAAAGGGATCATGAATTAACTACTACTTCCTCATGAGCTAAAACATAGGCACAAAAAGAGAAATGCTTTAGATTAATTTCGAGATGGTACATGAAAGTCTTCGTTAGGAATGGCAGGTTAATACCATGTATAGGAAGGTATAGTGGACTCATATGGCATAACAGGTTTAAATGTTTTGGATGCACAAGCAGTCATTCCACTTAGTACGGGTGGAGGTTTAGCAGAAGACTGGGAAGCGACCAACTAGAGAGCAATAACGGTCATAATCATGCAGAGCGACAAAGCAACATTGAATCGGGCATGAAAGTGTTATAACTATTCTAAAACTCAAAGATCATCAAGGCAAAGTAGACTTTTTAGTCTTAAACGTGTGTAAGCATGTGCCAAGTCAATCCAAAAATCCTCTAAAGGGAAATACCACCTTAGTATGCCAGACTATGAACAGCGCGATGCATGTAGATCATTTCAATAACACATTATGTACTCTAGTTATTCGGGACTAGCCACAAGGAAAGCATGAACCACTGAAAAAGCATTGCAAACATAGCACTATGTCGCTACAAGCTGGTCTCTAGATCATAAGTACATGCATATGTACAAAAGTAGAGACAATAAGAGTTCGTACCGGTCTTCCTTGTTGCTTCCTTTCAGTCGATCTTCGTCATTACTACTTGTCACTTGCACGATCGAACGTAGTAAATATAATCAAATGCCATCACGGACTCGAGCTGATCTCTGAAAACAAAGCAAACTAAAGAGAGAAAGGAAATCTTTTTGGGTTTCTTTTTTTTAGAAGGTTGAATAAAAGCAAAAGAAAGAGAAAATCTTTTTATTGTTTTTGCAAAGAGAGAAACAAAGAAGAACGGGCAAAAGCTTCGAAAAGATCAAAGCGAATAAAATAGATAATACAATGAAAAAGTGAGAAGGGCACGTACTCCCCCAAGCTTAGGCTTTTGGCCTAAGTTGGTAGCAGCTACTGCCCCCAGGAGCCTCCTGCTCCAGGGGTATGGTGGTGAGACCAAGGGTCGTAGAAGGATGATGGCGCGTACACCGAACTCCTCGGAGTCTCCCACGAGGAAGGTTCCGAGCGCCAAACAGAGGAAGACCCTTCACCAAACTTGGTGGCGGTCTCATCCTGAAAATGTGGTATCTCACCGTGCCTCTCCTCGTCGGGCACAACCCCCTCCATGGGGTTATGGAACTGATGCTGGACCATGAACTCATCGAACTGGACAACATCAAAGGACCATCCGTTCCTGCGAGGAAAATCAAACAAAAGAGGTGCAGGTAGACGGATCTCGCGTTCCGCGGTAGTTCCGAAACGCAAGATATAAACAAGGTTATCAAGTTCAGAACCCATGGTAACAAACTTATGCCTCTTCATAGCAGCAAGATCAAAGCTTAAATAAGTAAAAGGAGTATCATCAGGGTGTGGGGTGCCTCCAAGATGCTCTAAGATAAGTGTGGCATAAATGCCACCATATAAGTCCCCCTTGTTATCGTTCATAGCAAGGCATCGAGCAATTAAGGTACCAATATTATAATCAGACCTCCCTGAGAGGGCTGCTGCCAGGATAGCAATATCCGGAGAAGAAATGCTGCTCGTGTTGTCACGAGCTAACACCCCTCTAGCAATATAATATGCAAAATACCTGAGGTGAGGAAACAAGATACTGGAGATCTTCGACCGATGAATATCCCTCGTACCCATGCTGCAGAGAGAGTTGATGACGGTTTTCAGCTCGGAGGGCTGAGTGGCCATCCTTGCCGTCCTCCCAGCGTTCAGCACACCTATTACTTCACAAAAATTTCCCAAAGTCATGGTGATAAGATCATTATAAATTTTAAACTCAATAGCACCTGATTCAGGATTATATCTAAAACTGTTAATGAAAATGGAGGTGAGTTTCTGATACTGAGTAACACGGCTCGTGACGAGTCGTGTCAAACCTGCATTAGCAGAAAGATTATAAAACTCATCCTTGATTCCCGCAGCTTCCATGAATTCATCACATGGATATGTCATCGCACGTGCTGGACTCGTATCTTCCAACAACTCCAGGGGCACATGATCTTCATTATAGCTCACCCTGGCAATCGATGGTGAAGCTACGGCTCTAGTGACTCGATCGGAGTGTGCGGGCCTCCTCTTCTCAAGCCATCCTTTTGCCCTTCCTAACAAACTCATTTCTGAAATTTTTTACGATTTACAAAAACGAGGATTAAAACAAAGTGAACTAAGGCAAACTACTCAACTCACTTGCCCAAGGCATAAACTTGCATCAAAACTTGGAAAACAACTTTCTACACATGCATGCAAGCTCATCTCTACAGCACCAAGAACTACTAAATACTCACAAATGAGGCCACCAATCAAAAATCTAATTGGAGGGGTGGAGGAGTCACATACCAGGGAGTATTTGCTCAAAATTTCAGCTCAAATGATGGGCTGTAGAGAGAGATCGAAGAATCGCCCCCAAGAACAGCAAGAACAGCAAGAACAAGACCAGAACTCGGGTTTCTGGAAAAAGAGAGAGAGAGAGGGGAAGAAGAAGTACCTGGAGGGGGGTCCCGTGGGCGCGGCCAGGGGCTGGGCCACGCCAGCTGGCCGCCTGGGCCACTGGTGGCCCCCCTGGCTGGCCCCAGGACTTTCCGGGTCTCTCCCGTTGTGGAAATTTTTAATATAATTTTTCCCGAATTTTTCTAAAAACTTCACTGTTGAAATTTTTTCGAAGTTCAAAAAGCTGCGAAACTCTCTGAAAACTTGAAGCAGTTAGTAGTATTGTGAAGCTTCAAAAACACAGATACTTGGTACAACAAATATGACAACACTAAAAAAATAAAAACATAGAAAGCTCAACTTTTTATCCATATAAAACACGTTTACTAGTAAGGTTGATCAAGTCTTACTAACAAACAAGCGATATATAGAGCAAAAAGTATCACCTCCTACAAAGTAATCACTGAACTTTTACCTTGATGGACATTGTCCATACCATGATAGTTTTGTATTTGTGAGGCACATGTAGTGGACAGTCCCATTCTCCAATTTTCATGGTCTCGATATTCTCTATAGAGTTGAGGGCATGCCTCCTGTCGGTCTTCTTCGGAAAATATACCGTGTGTTCTTTATCGTTCACATGAAAGGTAACCTTCCCTTTGTTGCAATCAATAATAGCACCTGCGGTGTTAAGGAAAGGTCTACCAAGAATAATGGACATGCTCCCATCCTCGGGCATGTCAAGCACAACAAAATCAGTAAGAATTAAACAATTAGCAACTTCAACTGGAACATCCTCACAAATACCTATCGGAACAGCGGTTGACTTGTCAGCCATCTGAAGGGAGATATCTGTAGGAATTAGTTTCTCTAAACAAAGCCTCTCGTAAAAAGAGAGAGGCATAACACTCACTCCCGCTCCAAGATCACATAAAGCAGTTTTGACATAATTATTCTTTATGGAGCAAGGAATGGTGGGTATACCTGGATCACTGAGCTTCTCAGGAATCTTTCCACTGAAAGAATAGTTAGCAAGCATAGTAGATATTGCATCATTAGGGACTTTTCTTTTGTTAGTGACAATATCTTTCATATATTTTGAATAAGGAAGTAACTTAATAGCATCAGTCAAAGGAATTTGAAGAAAAAGAGGTTTAATCCATTCACAAAACTTATTGTAATGCTCTTCTTCTTTAGATTTGATGGACTTACCTGGAAAGGGCATGGGTTTCTGTACCCATGGTTCTTTCTCCTTCCCATGTTTTCTTGCGATGAAGTCTTCTTTAGTGTACCTCTTACGTTTGTCAGGTGCTTCTTCCTCTCGAACTTCAGGCGGATCATTCTTCTCATTATCATTACCTTCAGGTTCAGCATCGTCTTCAGTCTCAGCATCGGAAATAGATACACTATTGGGATCAATAGCTGGCTCTTTATCTGCAATATGATCACTAGAATTGTCAGTCTCTTTATGTTTCTTTTTCTTATTTGGAGAGACAACAATTTCTTCTTCCTGCATTTGAGAATCTTGCTCGATTCTCTTCGGATGTCCCTTTGGATAAAGAGGATCTTGAGTACTAGTTCCTCCTCGGGTCTTAATCCCAAAAGCCTACAATTTATCTTGTTTGGCATTGTTAGCAAGCAAATTTCTTTGCACATTAGAAATTTGATCAAGCTGAGTTTGAACCATATGAAAATGCTTCACAAGACATTGAACATCATTAACTGTTCTATCTAAAACACCAAGCAACTTTTTGATAGCAAGGGAATTATCATGCAACTGACTTTCTATCCTCTCATTAAAATGATTCTGTTTCATAATAAAATTATCAAACTCATCTAAATATTGATCAGGAGGTTTACCATGAGGGATGTCACTTGCGTTGAAATCTAAAAGAGAGTGTACCTCTACCATAGGAGGGTGAGTGGTAGGCTCACACAGCTTCTCAATAGGGGGTAGATTCTTCACGTCTTCAGCTTTAATACCTTTCTCTTTAATAGACTTCTTTGCTTCTTGCATATCCTCGGGGCTTAGAACAAACATGCCCCTCTTCTTTGTTGGTGGAGGTGGTTCAGGGACGGACCAATCTTCATGGTTTTTGGCAATCCTGCCCATTAGATCTTCCGCATCGTCCGGTGTTCTTTTCCTGAAAACACAACCAGCACAACTGTCCAAATAGGACCTAGATTCATCAGTTAAACCAGCATAGAATATATCAATTAATTCATTCTTAGGAACTCCATGTCCTGGTCTAGCCTGAATCAAACCGCAGTACCTCCCCCAAGCTTTAGGGAGGGACTCATCCTGCAACTGTTTAAAGTTATAAATTCTTTGTAAAGCAGCATGTTGCATATGAGCTGGAAAGTACTTATCAACAAAAGAGTGAGCTAAGTCCTGAGGACTCTTAATGGATCCGCATGGAAGTGAATCATACCATGCTTTAGCACCTTCCTTCAAGGAGAAAGGAAGAAGCTTGGTCACATAAAAGTAGCGTATCTTCTCATCTGTGGTAAACAGGCTACCTAGCTCACCAAGTTTAGTTAGGTGTGCAATAGCATCATCATTTTCTCTGCCATAAAAGGGGTCAGCTTCAACCATAGGTATAAGTGAAAGATCAACAGAGAAATCAAAATCAGGATCATCAATGCATATAGGAGATGTAGCAAACTCAGGATTAGGAACGGTTTTGTTTTTCAAAGAGTGTTTTTCAAATATTTTCTTAATAGTTTCAGGGTCAGAGCCGGCAAACTCTGTCAGTTCCCTGCATAAATCTTCATCAAGTATATAATAATCATCATCAAGGAGCCTCTCCTGGAGTTTACTCAAATCAGGATAATCATAAGTTTCACCAATAGGGTAGCGAGTAACGGGAAGTTCAATTCCATATTTTTCAGCAGCAGCAGTAATTTGTTTCTCAAGAGCATAACCAAGTGAACTAATATCATCATCAAAAGTAGTAGAAGCATCATCAAGTGTATCAGACATAGTAACAGATTCAGTAGGAGCATCATGTGGTGGTGGTGAGGCGAACTTACTCATGACAGAAGGTGAATCAAGTGTAGCACTAGTGCTCAGAGCAGTACCTCTTCTTGTAGTAGATCGTAAGATCGGAACCTTGGGGTCTCCTTTCTTACCCATAGTGAATAAAGTGCAGCAAGTAGGATACCTCAAGTAGACTTGTAAATATTGCTATGCTCCCCGGCAACGGCGCCAGAAAACGGTACTTGATAACCCTCAACCGTAAGGGATCGAGATAGTCTTCGCGGGTAAGAATAACCCAATTTATTGATTCGACACACGGGGAGCCAAAGAGTATTTATAAGCTTTAACAGTTGAGTTGTCAATTCAACCGCACCTGAAATATACTAACTCGCAACAAAAGATAAGTGGTAACAGTGATATGATAGTGATGATAGTAATAGTAAAAGCAAATAGCAAAAGTAAATAGCAGTAGTAAATGGCAAAAGTAGCAACTAGTGACAAGCAAGGTTTGAAATATTGTAGGCTAGGGAGATGGATGGTTGGGCGTTGCATGGATGAGATAGTTTCTAACTCGGGGCACGGCACACGGAAAAGTAATGATCATCTAGGCAAATATCAAACATTAGGCATGTATCCCGTAGGTAGTTGTACGTGCTTGCAATAAGAACTTGCACACCATCTTTTATCCTACCATCCCGCTACGAACGGGGTCAAAAGGAACTAATGGATATTAAGGTGCTCCTGTCAAAGAGCACTGGAACAAAGCAATGAACTCAATGGATACATGTAATCCTCAAACTACGGACCATCCCCTTTGGTGTCCCAAGCTGTCACTTTTGGGATCGCCGGTTCCGAACCGTAACTGGTGCATACAACTCATAGATAGGATCAAGAACACAAATATATTCATGCAAACACATATGGTTCAGATCTGAAATCATGGCACTCGGGCCCTAAGTGTCAAGCATTAAGAATAACAAGTTGTAGCAAAGATGATAAACACCATACTAGATGATAGGCAACATGCCCCCAACAATCTGACGAACTATTACATGATCTAACTCATCCAATCCCTACCATCCCCTTCGCCTACAGCAAGGGAATTACTCACACATGAAGGGGGAAGTCATGGAGGGATGATGGAGTGGTGATGATGATGACGATGGCGACGATCTCCCCTCTCCGGAGGCCAAATCAGCCTCCAGATTAGCCCTCCCGAAGAAGAACAGAGGGTGGCGGCGGCTCCGCGACGCAAAACAGCGAAAGGACATCTGGGATTTCTTCGTCGGGAGGAAAAATACGGGCTAAAGTAGGGCACTAGGGGGTGTGGGCCCCACCCAGGCGCCCCCCCGGCGCGGCCCAGGGGGGGCCGCGCCCACAGGGCGCCTGGGCACCCCCTGGCCCCCCTCTGGCCCCACTTCTGGCATTTTGTTTCTTCGGGTGCGTGGATTTTTCGTGATTTTTCGTGGATTTTTCTGGGATGCTTAAAAATCCGTTTTCCTGCACACAAATAAACCATACAGGCAGCTCTGCTGAAAACAGCGTCAGTCCGGGTTAGTTTAGTCCAAATCATGCAAGAATGAGGTCAAAACAATATCAAAAGTGTTTGGAAAAGTAGATACGTTTGAGACGTATCAGTCACCAGGCATAATTTATCATACATGTCACTCTTGATTCATTGCACATCCCGATACACCACTGGAGGCATTCACATAGAGTCATATTTTGTTCTAGCTTCGAGTTGTAATCTTTGAGTTGTAAGTAAATAAAAGTGTGATGATCTTCATTACTAGATCATTTTCCTAGTGAGGAAAGGATGATGGATACTATGATTCCCCCACAAGTCGGGATGAGACTCCAGACGAGAAAAAAAATAGGCCATAAAAAACGAGAAGGAGAAAAGGCGCAAATAAAAAAAATGAGAGAAAAAGAAAGAAGGGGCAATGCTACTATCCTTTTTCCACACTTCTGCTTCAAAGTAGCACCATGATCTTCATGATAGAGAGTCTCTTGTTTTGTCACTTTCATATACTAGTGGGAATTTTCATTATAGAACTTGGCTTGTATATTCCAATGATGGGCTTCCTCAAAATGCCCTAGGTCTTCATGAGCAAGCGAGTTCGATGCACACCCACTTAGTTTCTTTTGTTGAGCTTTCATACACTTATAGCTCTAGTGCGTCTGTTGCATGGAATCCCTACTCACTCACATTGATATCTATTGATGGGCATCTCCATAGCCCATTGATATGCCCAGTTGATGTGAGACTATCTTCCTCTTTTGTCTTCTCCACAACCACCACTCTATTCCACCTATAGTGCTATATCCATGGATCATGCCTATGTATTGCGTGAAAGTTGAAAAGTTTGAAAAAATTATAGTGTGAAACAATTGCTTGGCTGAAACCGGGGTTGTGCATGATTTAAATATTTTGTGTGATGAAGATAGAGCATAGCTAGACTATATAATTTTGTAGGGATAAGTTTCTTTGGCCATATTATTTTGAGAAGACATAATTGCTTTGTTAGTATGCTTGAAGTATTATTATTCTTATGTCAATATAGACTTTTGTCTTGAAACTTTCTGATCAGAACATTCATGCCACAATAAAGAAAATTACATTGAGAATTAGGTTGGGTAGCATTCCACATCAAAAATTCTGTTTTTATCATTTACCTACTCGAGGACGAGCATGAATTAAGCTTGGAATGCTTGATACGTCTCCAACGTATCTATAATTTTTGATTGTTCCATGCTATTATATTATCTATTTTGGAAGTTTAATGGGCTTTATTATAAATTTTATATTATTTTTAGGACTAACCTATTAACCCAAGGCCCAATGCAAATTGCTGTTTTTTTGCCTATTTTAGTGTTTCGCAGAAAAGGAATATCAAATGGAGTCAAAATGGAATGAAACCTTCGGGGGAGTCATTTTTGAAACAAATACAACACAGAAGACTTGGAGTACATGCCATGGTAGGAACGAGGCGGCCACGAGGGAAGGGGCACGCCCAGGGGGCAGGCGCGCCCCCACCCTCGTGGGCCCCTCGTGGCTCCCCTGACATGCCTTTTCCTCCTATATATATACCTACGTACCCTGAAAACATCGGGGAGCACCACGAAACCCTAATTCCACCACCACAACCTTCTGTACCCGTGAGATCCCATCTTGGGGCCTGTTCCGGAGCTCCACCGGAGGGGACATCGATCACGGAGGGCTTCATCAACACCATAGCCTCTTCGATGAGTTGTGTGTAGTTTACCACAGACCTTCGGTTCCATAGTTATTAGCGAGATGGCTTCTTCTCTCTCTTTGGATCTCAATACAAAGTTCTCCTCGATCATCTTGGAGATCTATTTGATGCAATTCTTTTTGCGGTGTGTTTGTTGAGATCCGATGAATTGTGGGTTTATGATCAAGATTATCTATGAACAATATTTGATTCTTCTCTGAAATCTTGTATGCATGATATAAATATCTTTGCAAGTCTCTTCGAATTATCAGTTTGGTTTGGCCTACTAGATTGGTAGTTCTTGCAATGGGAGAAGTGCTTAGCTTTGGGTTCAATCTTCCGGTGTCCTTTCCCATTGACAACAGGGGCAGCAAGGCACATATTGTATTGTTGCCATCGAGGATAAAAATATGGGTTTTATATCATATTGCATGATTTTATCCCTCTACATCATGTCATCTTGCTTAAAGCGGTACTCTGTTCTTATGAACTTAATACTCTAGTTGCATGCTAGATAGCGGTCAATGTGTGGAGTAATAGTAGTAGATGCAGAATCGTTTTGGTCTACTTGTCACGGACGTCATGCTTATATATAATGATCATTCCTAGATATTCTCATAACTATGCGCTCTTCTATCAATTGCTCGACACTAATTTGTTTACCCACCAAAGAAATTTGCTATCATGAGAGAAGCCACTAGTGAAACCTATGCCCCCCGGGTATATCTTCCATCATATTAAGTTTCCCGTCAACTTGCCAATTTATGTCGCCATTATTTTACTTTGCAATCTTTACTTTCAATCTATAACAAAAATACCAAAGACATTATCTTATTATCTTTATCATATCTCACTTTTGCAAGTGGCCGAGAAGGGATTGACAACCCCTTTATCGTGTTGGTTGCAAGGTTCTTATTTGTTTGTGTCGGTACAAGGGACTCGCGTGTGGTCTCCTACTGGATTGATACTTTGGTTCTAAAAAACTGAGGGAAATACTTACGCTACAGTGCTGCATCACCCTTTCCTCTTCGAGGGGAAACAACGCAAGCTCGAGAAGTAGCACGCCCCGCCCCGTCCGCCCCCATCGCCGCGCAGCCCCGGGCCGACTCGCCGCCCCGCTGTAATGCCCAGGATGGAGTTATACCTCCTACGTGTCGAGGCACGACTTAAAGGCATAAGTCCATCCTAGAATGATCTCAAGTTTGGTAATCTTTGCACAACTCATGTAAAAGAGGGATAGTAAACTGAAAATAGTTGGCTTACAATCGCCACGTCACAGAATAACAGTACAAGTCTCAAACATCAAACATTAAGATCACTACAACCCTCTAAAGGCAAAAGCCAAATGTCAAAGTACCAAACTCAGATAAATAAACCACAGGCAGATCGAATCCTAGTAAGAGACTCCACTACTGATCGTCCGGGTACCGCACGTAGTACCGACTACGCTCCTCGTCGTACTCCCAATCCAGCTCGGTGCCATCACCTGGATAGCTCACAGCTGGACCTGCATCTGGTGTGTGAAGTAACTGTGAGCCACAGAGGACTCAGCAATCCCGTCTCCGGGTAACAGAACTATCAAAGCCTTTGGGAGAGGGAAGGCTGAAGAAAGAACAAGTCTGCAGCAGCAACTAGCATCTAACTTACGCAAGTGAGAGCGAGAAGAGAAGGCATCGGCGAGAAGTGATCACGAAGTGATCCTAGCTACAAGCTCACAAACATAACCCCTCCGTGTTCAACTCCCGAATCCCTATTCGGAAATTGACAGTCACGGAACACACGCTGGTAGTGTATTAGTATCATTGTGTCAAGTTATCTACAACCGGAATTAACAAGCTCCCATCTGCCACATAACCGCGGGCACGGCTTTCGAAAGTTCAAAACCCTGCAGGGGTGTTCCAACTTGACCCATTACAAGCCCACGATCCGCGGAGTCGCAACTCCAAAGTGGGAAGACCCGAGTATCCTCGGAATCCCGTGCTCAAGATATACCGAGCTAAGGTAAGGCTAATCCAGCAAATCCTCCCGGCGTGTCGTCACCCTGATCGTAGCCGCGCGTATCTAGGTCTTAGGACACGACCGGATGGGCGAAGCTACGGGTGGATACCAAATACTTCGAGTTGCCTCAAGGCGGCCCCGCAGGCTCCCCGTTTCGGACCAACACTCATGTGGAGCACTGGCCCGGGGTTGTTGATTAAGAAAGAGGGTTAATTACTCCCTATGCATGTTTAGTTTGTTATTAGGCAAATAGTACCAATGTTGGGACTTGCTGGAAAAGACTTAGCACTTAGCGGTTTATCGAGGGGGTCCCATACACCCCAACCGTGTTAGGAACGCATAATCAAAGAACATAAAACCGGCTTATACGGATCCTAACGGCATGAGTGGAACAAAACACCAAGCAAAAGGCTTAGCCTTCCACCCTTGCCAATATATAGATGATTTCAATTGAAGCATTTATATAGTGTGATATAACCCAACCAAACTTCAACATGGAGCAAGCATCTTCACTTCACCTGCAACTAGCAACGCTATAAGAGGGGCTGAGCGAAGCGTACTTAGCCAAAACAACGGTTTGCATAGGTAGGGTGGTTAAACATGGCAATTGGTTACAAGTAGGAGGCTGACAAGAAGAACATGGGCATCGAGGCAAAACTATAGATCGAGACTACTAGCAATAGGCGAAGATAGTAAAGTTATCGGGGTTCGGTCATCTTGCCTGAAGAGAACTCGTTCGGATCGTAAGAAGGGTCCTCGTGCTCAACCTCGTTGGAAACCTCGTGCTCAACCTCGTTGGAAACCTCGTGCTCAACTTCCGGCTCTAAACAAGACAAACACACCAAGCACCAATCAACACGATGCAATGCGCACTCGAAAAACATGAATGCGTGATGGATGCACTAAAGATGCACATGGAGCACGGAAAACATCACTCAAGCAAAACACCTCAAAACAAGATAACAACCTGATATTATTAATCTACACAGAAAAACACCCAAGTTTGAAATAAGATTCGCTGAAATCGGAGTTACGGGCTAAAAGTTATGCCCGAAACAAGATTTGAGCGAAAACTGAAAATTACAGCAACATAGCATCTTTGGAGCTAAAAATAATTAATCTACAGCACCCAAAAAGCATGGCAAAGGACTTGAACACAAACTAGATATAAAGTACAGCAACTAGGTCCAAAGTGCACCCCCAACGGAGTCACGGATCAATAGCAATGATCTTGGACATATTGAACTTTGAAATAAAATTCTGGCAGCAGAATTTTATTGAAACTTTAGAGCAAAAGATAAACATGCTAAAGCCACTCAAATGGACATGTGAGGACATGAATGGAAAGACAACAATATATACTACAAGGAACAATCAAAAACCACCCCAAAACTAACATGCTTTGTCCTTGAGCATCACACGAACATGGCATCGGAACGTTACAGATTTCAGACTTAGTGAAATTTCACTAAGTCCTAAAACAGCAATAACATCTTAGCACACAAAAGAGCAAGTTTAAGACACCTCGAAACTAAACATGGCAAAGGGTAAGCACCTCATCAAAATACATATGAAGGTGATCCCGAAACACACAAGCATGCTTCAAAGAGGTGAACACACCGATTACAACGAGCTCAACAAGATGGCATTTCATAACAAGTGAAAACACAACATGTGAACATGGCACTTTGCAACGATGATAACAAGGAAACAATAAATCTACCATGCAACCTATCACACACAACACGTAGTTCGTGGCAAGACGAACACGTGGACATGTCATTTGCATCGTTTGGACAAACGAGCTAAAAGTTATCACAAGTCAAAGGTGGCATGAAAATAACACATAACAGCAGTTTATATCATGATGCACTCTTGCAACAGAAAAACAAGTGTCAAGATGACATCTAACATGCATGACAACAACAGGTAAAACGTAGAGGACATCTCCACGAACATCTGGACATGCTACACGCGCAAAACGGAGCAACAGGCACAAAGTTAGAGCAGTTCAAAGTTAGCATATCAGATCAAGTGCAACAGGGACTTAGGGTTTGAAAAGGACCTCAGATCCAGATCTGAAGGATGAACAGTAACGGGCTTCGGATCGGATCCAGCCCGGTAGGAGGAACAGTGGCGGCGGCCCGGTGGTGCGGCGACTGGTGGAGGGCCCGGCGCGGCGCGGCCTCGGAGGGAGGTGGCGGCCCACCCGGGCGATCCGGCTGGTGGGAGCCCGCGGGGAGGCGAAGCCCGTCCGGCGCGGGGAGGGAGCCCAAGTGGCGAGGAGGCGGCCCGGTGGCCTGAGGCGGGCCCGATGCGGTGGCGGAAAGCGGCGGCGTACGGGAGTGGGCCGGCCCGACTGGCAAGCTGACGAGGCGCCGCGCTGGGGCGGCGAACTGGTCCCCCCGCCTGGGCCTCCGAGCGGCCCCGACTGCGCGAAGCGGACAGCGACGCGGTCGCCTGGTGCGGTCGACGAGGAGGAGAGTGGTCGAGGGCTGGCGCTGAAGATCGAGCGTTGACCCTGGCGCGGGGCCAGATCGCTCCTGGCGGCTGCGGCTGCGGCTTCGGCTGGTTCCTTCGGGAACCAGTAGAATTTTTGGGGATCTGAGAAAGAAAAGAAAAAAAAAAGAAAGGGATCTAGAGGAGGAAGAAGAAGGGGATAGGGATGCCCATAATAGACTAGGGGGGTCTATATGTAGCAGTTTTTTAGGGTTAGGAGGGGAATTAGGGGCGCTAGGAGCCCTCCGATCGCGATCCGACGGATCCGATCGCGGGGGTAGTTATAAAAGGCCTAGACGGAGATAAAAGAAATCAGTAGGGGTATATCCGGGACACGAAGTGAAGGCACTTCGGGCCCACACGAACAACGGAGGGAAAAGTCAACGGAGTCCAAACGAGATGAGATTTGAGAGGCGGGTTGCACACAACAAAACAACAACACACAACACAACCTCGCGGCACACCGGTAACGAAAAAACGCCCGAACAACAAAGTAGGCCTACGGGACGTCACGGACACGTGAGGGAGCTCCGGAACGCGAAACGGACAACGGGAAGAAACGCACGGAACCGGATGCAACCCACAACACAAATGCAATGCAATGCACATGTCTACATGATATGAATGAATGCCACACACTCACACAACAAAACGACGAAAGCCCGAAAGATAAAGAACCCGAAATGGAAATAGATGAAGCCGGAGATATATTATATACCCAAAAGGGAAAGTATTACATCCGGGGCATTACAAACTCTCCTCTACTACAAAAAGATCTCGTCCCGAGATCTAGGACTGGAAAAAGGAAGGGTACTCGGAACGAAGATGATCTTCTCGTTCCTAGGTAGCTTCTCGGTCTGTGTGATGTGACCACTTGACTTTCAGAAACTTGATGGACTTGTTGCGAGTCTTGCGTTCGGTTTCTTCGAGAATGGCAACTGGATGCTCTCGGTAGGAAAGGTCTTGTTGAAGATCAATCTCCTCAAACGGAATCATGCGCTCAGGTGCCTTGAAGCATTTGCGGAGTTGAGACACATGGAAGACATCATGAACATTTGCAAAGTTGGAAGGGAGCTCGAGCTGATAGGCTAGATCGCCTCTTTTGCCAAGAATCTTGAAAGGCCCGACGTATCTAGGAGCAAGTTTTCCTTTGATACCGAACCTTTGGGTTCCTTTCATCGGAGAAACTCGGAGATAGACATGATCACCGATGTCGAAAGCCAAATCACGATGCTTTCCGTCATAGTAGCTCTTCTGACGCGACTGAGCGGCCTTGTGATTCTCACGTATGACTTTGCACATTTCTTCGGCTTCAGAGATCAAATCATTGCCAAGAAGTTGGCGTTCACCTGTTTCAGACCAGTTGAGAGGGGTACGGCACTTTCTGCCATAGAGAATTTCAAACGGTGCTTTGCCTGCACTTGCTTGAAAGCTGTTGTTGTAAGAGAACTCGGCGAATGGAAGGCAGTCCTCCCATTTCATGCCGAAGGAGATGACACAGGCTCTGAGCATATCTTCTAGGATCTGATTCACACGCTCGACTTGACCACTAGTCTGAGGGTGAAAAGCAGTGCTGAACCTGATCTTCGTGCCCATGGCGGACTGAAAGGAGTCCCAGAACCTTGATGTGAACAAGCTGCCACGGTCTGAGGATATCACTTGAGGAATGCCATGTAGGGACACAATTCTGGAAGTGTACAGCTCTGCAAGTTGAGCTACATTGATTGATTCTTTGACTGGAAGAAAGTGAGCGACTTTGGTAAGCTTGTCAATCACCACAAAGATAGCATCATTTCCTCGCTTGGATCTTGGAAAACCAGTGACGAAGTCCATTTCAATGTGGTCGAACTTCCACTCAGGAATAGGAAGAGGTTGGAGAAGACCGGCTGGACGTTGATGTTCTGCTTTCACTCTTCTGCATACATCACATTCATTCACGAATTGGGCAATCTCCCTTTTCATGCGTGTCCACCAGTAAGACTGCTTGAGATCTTGGTACATCTTGGAACTGCCAGGATGAATGGAAAGGAGAGAGTCATGAGCTTCTTCCATTATGAGCTTCCTGAGATCACCTTTGGGAACAACGAGTCTGTCCTCGAAGAACAAGGTATCTCTCTCATCAACACGGAAGCACTTGTATTTTGGAGTGCCCTTTGCAATCCCATGTTTCACCTTCTTCACCATGGTATCACTGAGCTGGGCCTCACGGACTTGATCTTCCAAGGTAGGAGCAACTTGGAGATTTGCAAGAAAACCCTGCGGAACAACCTGAAGGTTGAGCTTCCTGAAAGCTTCACAAAGCTCAGGCTGGTGTGGCTTGATAAGAAGGCTGTTGCAATATGCCTTTCTGCTCAAAGCATCTGCAATCACATTCGCCTTGCCTGGAGTGTACTCAATGCTGGGGTTGTACTCTTGGATCATCTCGACCCAACGAGTCTGGCGGAGGTTCAGATGCGGCTGTGTGAAGATGTACTTCAAGCTCTTGTGATCAGTGAAGATGTCGACCTTTCTGCCCAACAACAGATGTCTCCACGTAATCAGAGCATGTACCACAGCTGCTAGCTCGAGATCATGTGTGGGATAGTTCTTCTCACTGGGCTTGAGCTGCCGAGAAGTATATGCCACAATTTTCTTATCTTGCATAAGCACACCACCAAGACCTTGAAGAGAAGCGTCACAGAACACTTCATAGGGCTTGGTTTCATCCGGAGGAGTCAGAACTGGAGCTGAGACAAGCTTCTCTTTGAGTGTTTTGAAAGCCACTTCACACTCGGGAGACCAAAAGTATTTGACATTCTTCTGAAGGAGGTTGGAAAGAGGCTTGGCAATCTTGGAGAAGTTCTCCACAAACCTTCTGCAATAGCTGGCAAGACCCAGAAAACTGCGGAGCTGCTTGACGTTCTGAGGAGCTTCCCAGTTGACAATTGCTTCAACTTTCTCGGGATTAACCGCAATACCGTCAGCTGAGATAATGTGGCCCAGGTACAAAACCTTATCGAGCCAAAACTCGCACTTTGAGAACTTGGCATAGAATTTATGCTCTCGGAGTCGATCAAGAACCAGACGCAAGTGCTTTTCGTGATCTTCTTCATTCTTGGAAAACACCAGAATATCATCCAGATACACAAGCACAAATTCGCCAGTATAGGGGTTGAAGATGTAATGCATCATCCTTGAAAAGGTAGGAGGAGCATTGGCGAGACCGAAGGACATGACAGTATACTCGTATGAACCGTAGCTCGTTCTGAAGGCCGTCTTGGGAATGTCTTCCTCGCGAATGCGAATTTGATGATAGCCCATTCGGAGGTCAAGCTTAGAGAACACTTTAGCTCCTTTGAGCTGCTCAAAGAGTTCGTTGATGTTGGGGAGCGGATACTTGTTCTTAATCGTCTTCTTGTTCAGTGGCCGGTAGTCAACACAGAGACGCTCCGTGCCATCTTTCTTCTTGACAAATAAGACACCACAGCCCCACGGAGATGTACTCGGTCTGATGAGACCCATACTCTCCTGCTTATCAAGCTGCTTCTTCAATTCCTTCAATTCATCCGGAGAGAGCTTGTAAGGACACCGACAAGCAGGTTCGGTGCCCGGCTCGAGTTCAATGACAAACTCCACCTGACGGTGTGGAGGCATGCCTGGAAGATCTTCTGGAAAGACGTCTTGATATTCATTCACCACTGGAATTTGCTCTATGGCATTAATTTCACCCTTATCATTAAGAGAGAAAAGCCGAATAGTATTATCCCTGGAGGCGAAGATAATCACATCTTCATCAGAATGAGTCAACTTGACTTCCTTTTGAGCACAATCAATGTGAGCATCGTGCTGAGAAAGCCAATCCATTCCGAGAATGAGGTCGATGTCAGAATGACCAAGAACCACCGGTTTGGCCATAAAACGATAATCTCCCATGCGAATGGAAACATCCAGAGCATAGACAGTAGAAGACATACGTCTCCCTGGAGAAATAACTTCCAACCTCTGAGGCAAATTTGAAGTGGCAATACTGTGCTTGGATGCAAATGGTTGAGACATGAAAGAGCATGATGCACCCGAATCAAATAACACTTTAGCTGGAAAAGAGTTCACTGGAAGGTTACCCAGAATGACATCAGAAGAAGCCTCGGCTTGTGCTGCATTCATCAGATTGACCCTGGCAGCCTTTGGATCATGCCTGACAATAGCTGAACTCACAGGTGGTGGAGGAGGAAGACGCTTCGGATTCGGACATCTGTTGGCATAATGACCCTTCTGGCCACACTTGTTGCACACCACTTCAGAGAGAGGACGGAAATGAGAGCCACTGGACTTGGAGCCTTGAGACTGAAACTGCTTCTTCGACTGGTTGCTTGGGTTGGGTGGGTGGGAGAAACCACGACCACTAGAGTTCTTGTTGTTGGAGTTGTTGAAGTTGTTGGAGTTGTTGTATGGAGCTCGAATCATTGGAGGAGGAGGAAGCCAGAATTTCTGTTGTTTCGCAGCCAACTGAGACGATGAGGTAGAGTGAACAGCATCTCGAATTCTCTTCTTAGAAGCCTCCATCTTAAGCTGAGCTGCTTCTTGTTTCAAAGCCATATTATAGAACTTATCGAATTCGTCTGGCTCGAACAAAGTGAGAGCAAGCTGAAGTTCATCTTTGAGACCTCCACGAAACTGATAGATTTTACTCTTTGCATCAGGAATGTCTTGCTTTGCATAGCGAGCGAGGTTTTGGAACTTGACATTATACTGATAGACTGTCATGGAGCCCTGCTTGAGGTTGCGGAATTGCTCACGCATACCCTCGATAACACTTGTAGGAATGTGATGCGAGCGGAAATCCTTGCAGAAATTCTCCCATGAGATCACTTGACCCGGCCTTGAGTCTTTGTACTGCTGCCACCAGTCAGCTGCTTGATCTTTCAGTTGGAAGGCTGCAAACTTCACATAGTCATCTTCTTTCACGTTACTGCACTCAAAATGCTTCTTGATATCGGTCAGCCAATCTTCAGCATCAAGAGGGTCGACACAGTAACTGAAAGCTGTAGGATTGTTGGCCAAGAACTGGTTGAGGGTAGCATGGTGCTGCTGGTAGAAGTTGCCTTGGTTCATTGGAACGCCCTGATTAGCTTGATTAGCTTGCATAGCCTGCATTTGCTGCATCATCTGCATCATCAACTAAGTGTTCTGAGCAGTAGTCTGCATAATTGCTCTCCAAGCCTCAGGCGGAGGAGGAGGGGAAGGAGGACGTTCTGGGACCTCTTCACCCTCTGGGTTGGCATTCGGAACCCTTTTCGGAGCCATCCTGTAAGAGATGACCACGAATCAGCAATTGATTGACAAAAGGAATAAGCTGAATCAATGGAATGAAATGCAACAAGTCTTCACAATAATCATTCGAACAATAAGAACGAATGAAATCATCCGAACAAGAGGAACGAATGAATTTCTTAGTTAATTGATAACATCAGTCTTCACGAGAAGCCACATAGGGATCAAAAGGATAAATAAGAAAAACAACAAGGTACGGAAAGGAACAAACACAAGAGAGGAGTTTCGTTCTAACATCTTTGTGCTGAAAGCATATGAACGCGTTACGAAAAGGTTTTGCAATCCCCGGATCAGCATAGCCAAGGACCCTTTAAGATGCAACTCCTGATAGTAACCTCGGTCATATAACCTCTTCACTCAATGTCGAACCCCGAACTCACTAACCTGCATTCGTTGGAAGAATGCCTACGATCTACTGGATAAAACCCACCTATAGTTTTCCGAAAGATTCCAGTTATGCAATCAGGTGTTGGGGATACACGGGAAGCACCGCGCAATCAACTCTAACCTACATCCAGGTGTATCCATCCTTCAACACATAACCAGTCTTTCTCGGAAACTGTGTACCTCGGACCTTCGAAAAGCATCCACTATAACAAGCTATGGCAATACTCCCGAACTACCTCCCCAGTACTGGGTGATGTCGGGGTTATCTTGCCACTGGCCGTATAGGGGAGATTTTCGATGTCGGCCGTCTTAAGTATTTAGTACTGTCGCGATATGCTTGTTACAATGATACCCCGAAGCTCAACTCCTCGGTAACAGGAGGCATCGGGAACAATATCCTTGTCACAAGAACATCGAAACAATCCCAGAATACTCGCGAGATTCCTAAAAAAAAATTTTGTGCAAATTTTGAAGATAGGAGAGACAAGAGTAGACGTCAGGAGTCCTCACCAGAGAGAAAAGAGATGAGAAGCAAAGAAATCCTACTCTCCGATATAATATATGACTCAAAAAGTTTTCAGTGTGTGCCTAGACTCAACCGTCAACGGTTCGATCAAACAGTGGGGGCTCCTAGGTCGGAGAAGGCTCTGAATACCAACTTGTAATGCCCAGGATGGAGTTATACCTCCTACGTGTCGAGGCACGACTTAAAGGCATAAGTCCATCCTAGAATGATCTCAAGTTTGGTAATCTTTGCACAACTCATGTAAAAGAGGGATAGTAAACTGAAAATAGTTGGCTTACAATCGCCACGTCACAGAATAACAGTACAAGTCTCAAACATCAAACATTAAGATCACTACAACCCTCTAAGGGCAAAAGCCAAATGTCAAAGTACCAAACTCAGATAAATAAACCACAGGCAGATCGAATCCTAGTAAGAGACTCCACTACTGATCGTCCGGGTACCGCACGTAGTACCGACTACGCTCCTCGTCGTACTCCCAATCCAGCTCGGTGCCATCACCTGGATAGCTCACAGCTGGACCTGCATCTGGTGTGTGAAGTAACTGTGAGCCACAGAGGACTCAGCAATCCCGTCTCCGGGTAACAGAACTATCAAAGCCTTTGGGAGAGGGAAGGCTGAAGAAAGAACAAGTCTGCAGCAACAACTAGCATCTAACTTACGCAAGTGAGAGCGAGAAGAGAAGGCATCGGCGAGAAGTGATCACGAAGTGATCCTAGCTACAAGCTCACAAACATAACCCCTCCGTGTTCAACTCCCGAATCCCTATTCGGAAATTGACAGTCACGGAACACACGCTGATAGTGTATTAGTATCATTGTGTCAAGTTATCTACAACCGGAATTAACAAGCTCCCATCTGCCACATAACCGCGGGCACGGCTTTCGAAAGTTCAAAACCCTGCAGGGGTGCTCCAACTTGACCCATTACAAGCCCACGATCCGTGGAGTCACAACTCCAAAGTGGGAAGACCCGAGTATCCTCGGAATCCCGTGCTCAAGATATACCGAGCTAAGGTAAGGCTAATCCAGCAAATCCTCCCGGCGTGTCGTCACCCTGATCGTAGCCGCGCGTATCTAGGTCTCAGGACACGACCGGATGGGCGAAGCTACGGGTGGATACCAAATACCTCGAGTTGCCTCAAGGCGGCCCCGCAGGCTCCCCGTTTCGGACCAACACTCATGTGGAGCACTGGCCCGGGGTTGTTGATTAAGAAAGAGGGTTAATTACTCCCTATGCATGTTTAGTTTGTTATTAGGCAAATAGTACCAATGTTGGGACTTGCTGGAAAAGACTTAGCACTTAGCGGTTTATCGAGGGGGTCCCATACACCCCAACCGTGTTAGGAACGCATAATCAAGGAACATAAAACCGGCTTATACGGATCCTAACGGCATGAGTGGAACAAAACACCAAGCAAAAGGCTTAGCCTTCCACCCTTGCCAATATATAGATGATTTCAATTGAAGCATTTATATAGTGTGATATAACCCAACCAAACTTCAACATGGAGCAAGCATCTTCACTTCACGTGCAACTAGCAACGCTATAAGAGGGGCTGAGCGAAGCGTACTTAGCCAAAACAACGGTTTGCATAGGTAGGGTGGTTAAACATGGCAATTGGTTACAAGTAGGAGGCTGACAAGAAGAACATGGGCATCGAGGCAAAACTATAGATCGAGACTACTAGCAATAGGCGAAGATAGTAAAGTTATCGGGGTTCGGTCATCTTGCCTGAAGAGAACTCGTTCGGATCGTAAGAAGGGTCCTCGTGCTCAACCTCGTTGGAAACCTCGTGCTCAACCTCGTTGGAAACCTCGTGCTCAACTTCCGGCTCTAAACAAGACAAACACACCAAGCACCAATCAACACGATGCAATGCGCACTCGAAAAACATGAATGCGTGATGGATGCACTAAAGATGCACATGGAGCACGGAAAACATCACTCAAGCAAAACACCTCAAAACAAGATAACAACCTGATATTATTAATCTACACAGAAAAACACCCAAGTTTGAAATAAGATTCGCTGAAATCGGAGTTACGGGCTAAAAGTTATGCCCGAAACAAGATTTGAGCGAAAACTGAAAATTACAGCAACATAGCATCTTTGGAGCTCAAAATAATTAATCTACAGCACCCAAAAAGCATGGCAAAGGACTTGAACACAAACTAGATATAAAGTACAGCAACTAGGTCCAAAGTGCACCCCCAACGGAGTCACGGATCAATAGCAATGATCTTGGACATATTGAACTTTGAAATAAAATTCTGGCAGCAGAATTTTATTGAAACTTTAGAGCAAAAGATAAACATGCTAAAGCCACTCAAATGGACATGTGAGGACATGAATGGAAAGACAACAATATATACTACAAGGAACAATCAAAAACCACCCCAAAACTAACATGCTTTGTCCTTGAGCATCACACGAACATGGCATCGGAACGTTACAGATTTCAGACTTAGTGAAATTTCACTAAGTCCTAAAACAGCAATAACATCTTAGCACACAAAAGAGCAAGTTTAAGACACCTCGAAACTAAACATGGCAAAGGGTAAGCACCTCATCAAAATACATATGAAGGTGATCCCGAAACACACAAGCATGCTTCAAAGAGGTGAACACACCGATTACAACGAGCTCAACAAGATGGCATTTCATAACAAGTGAAAACACAACATGTGAACATGGCACTTTGCAACGATGATAACAAGGAAACAATAAATCTACCATGCAACCTATCACACACAACACGTAGTTCGTGGCAAGACGAACACGTGGACATGTCATTTGCATCGTTTGGACAAACGAGCTAAAAGTTATCACAAGTCAAAGGTGGCATGAAAATAACACATAACAGCAGTTTATATCATGATGCACTCTTGCAACAGAAAAACAAGTGTCAAGATGACATCTAACATGCATGACAACAACAGGTAAAACGTAGAGGACATCTCCACGAACATCTGGACATGCTACACGCGCAAAACGGAGCAACAGGCACAAAGTTAGAGCAGTTCAAAGTTAGCATATCAGATCAAGTGCAACAGGGACTTAGGGTTTGAAAAGGACCTCAGATCCAGATCTGAAGGATGAACAGTAACGGGCTTCGGATCGGATCCAGCCCGGTAGGAGGAACAGTGGCGGCGGCCCGGTGGTGCGGCGACTGGTGGAGGGCCCGGCGCGGCGCGGCCTCGGAGGGAGGTGGCGGCCCACCCGGGCGATCCGGCTGGCGGGAGCCAGCGGGGAGGCGAAGCCCGTCCGGCGCGGGGAGGGAGCCCAAGTGGCGAGGAGGCGGCCCGGTGGCCTGAGGCGGGCCCGATGCGGTGGCGGAAAGCGGCGGCGTACGGGAGTGGGCCGGCCCGATTGGCAAGCTGACGAGGCGCCGCGCTGGGGCGGCGAACTGGTCCCCCCGCCTGGGCCTCCGAGCGGCCCCGACTGCGCGAAGCGGACAGCGACGCGGTCGCCTGGTGCGGTCGACGAGGAGGAGAGTGGTCGAGGGCTGGCGCTGAAGATCGAGCGTTGACCCTGGCGCGGGGCCAGATCGCTCCTGGCGGCTGCGGCTGCGGCTTCGGCTGGTTCCTTCGGGAACCAGTAGAATTTTTGGGGATCTGAGAAAGAAAAGAAAAAAAAAGAAAGGGATCTAGAGGAGGAAGAAGAAGGGGATAGGGATGCCCATAATAGACTAGGGGGGTCTATATGTAGCAGTTTTTTTAGGGTTAGGAGGGGAATTAGGGGCGCTAGGAGCCCTCCGATCGCGATCCGACGGATCCGATCGCGGGGGTAGTTATAAAAGGCCTAGACGGAGATAAAAGAAAGCAGTAGGGGTATATCCGGGACACGAAGTGAAGGCACTTCGGGCCCACACGAACAACGGAGGGAAAAGTCAACGGAGTCCAAACGAGATGAGATTTGAGAGGCGGGTTGCACACAACAAAACAACAACACACAACACAACCTCGCGGCACACCGGTAACGAAAAAACGCCCGAACAACAAAGTAGGCCTACGGGACGTCACGGACACGTGAGGGAGCTCCGGAACGCGAAACGGACAACGGGAAGAAACGCACGGAACCGGATGCAACCCACAACATAAATGCAATGCAATGCACATGTCTACATGATATGAATGAATGCCACACACTCACACAACAAAACGACGAAAGCCCGAAAGATAAAGAACCCGAAATGGAAATAGATGAAGCCGGAGATATATTATATACCCAAAAGGGAAAGTATTACATCCGGGGCATTACACCCGCCCCACCATGCCG
>LR738711.1:734457142-734512042 GCA_902687465.1 Secale cereale
CACCTCGTCGCCCCGCCCCCCGGCCCGTCCGCGCCTCCTCGCCACCGGCCGCGCCTGTTGGAAATATGCCCTAGAGGCAATAATAAAATGGTTATTATTATATTTCCTTGTTCATGATAATTGTCTATTGTTCATGCTTTAATTGTATTATCCGGAAACATTAATGCAAGTGTGAATACTTAGACCACAAGGTGTCCCTAGTAAGCCTCTAGTTGACTAGCTCGTTGATCAACAGATGGTTACGGTTTCCTGACCATGGACATTGGATGTCATTGATAACGGGATCACATCATTAGGAGAATGATGTGATGGACAAGACCCAATCCTAAGCCTAGCACAAGATCGTTTAGTTCGTATGCTAAAGCTTTTCCAATGTCAAGTATCTTTTTCTTAGACCATGAGGTTGTGCAACTCCTGGATACCGTAGGAATACTTTGGGTGTGCCAAACGTCACAACATAACTGGATGGCTATAAAGGTACACTACGGGTATCTTCGAAAGCATCTGTTGGGTTGGCACGAACCAAGATTTGGATTTGTCACTCCGTATGATGGAGAGGTATCTCTGGGCCCACTCGGTAATACATTATCATAATGAGCTCAATGTGAGTAAGGGGTTAGTCACGGGATGATGTGTTACTGAACGAGTAAAGAGACTTGCTAACAAGATTGAACAAGGTATCAGTATACTGACGATCGAATCTCGGGCAAGTACTATACCGATAGACAAAGGGAATTGCGTATGTGATTGATTGAATCCTCGACATCGTGGTTCATCCGATGAGATCATCGAGGAGCATGTGGGAGCCAACATGGGTATCCAGATCCCGTTGTTGGTTATTGACCGGAGAGTCGTCTCGGTCATGTCTACGTGTCTCCCGAACCCGTAGGGTCTACACACTTAAGGTTCGGTGACGCTAGGGTTGTAGAGATATTAGTATGCGGTAACCCAAAAGTTTTTCGGAGTCCCGGATGAGATCCCGGACGTCACGAGGAGTTCCAGAGGTAAATATTTGTATATAGGAAGTCCAGTTTCGGCCACCGGGAAAGTTTTGGGGGTGACCGGTATTGTACCGGGACCACCAGAATGGTCCCGGGGGTCCACCGGGTGAGGCCACCTATCCCGGAGGGCCCCATGGGATGAAGTGGGAAGGGAACCAGCCCCTGGTGGGCTGGTGCACCCCCATGGGCCTCCCCCTGCACCTAGGGTTGGAAACACTGGGGGTGGGGGGCGCTCCACCAAACTTGGGGGGCAAGTCCCCCCCTTGGCCGCCGCCCCCCCTTGAGATGGGATCTCTAGGGGACGGCGCCCCCCTTAGGGCCCCTATATAAAGAGGGGGAGGGAGAGCTGCGCACCCTAGCCCCTGGCGCCTCCCTCTCCCCCCGTAACACCTCTCCCTCTCGCTGAGCTTGGCGAAGCCCTGCCGAGATCCCCGCTGCTTCCACCACCACGCCGTCGTGTTGCTGGATCTCCATCAACCTCTCCTCCTTCTTGCTGGATCAAGAAGGAGGAGACGTATCTCCCAACCGTACGTGTGTTGAACGCAGAGGTGCCGTCCGTTTGGCGCTCGGTCATCGGTGATTTGGATCACGATGAGTACGACTCCATCAACCCCGTTCTCTTGAACACTTCCGCTCGCGATCTACAAGGGTATGTAGATGCACTCCCCTCTCCCTCGTTGCTTGATGACTCCATAGATTGATCTTGGTGATGCGTAGAAAATTTTAAAATTCTGCTACGTTCCCCAATAGTGGCATCATGAGCTAGGTCTATGCGTAGTTACTATGCACGAGTAGAACACAAGTTGTTGTGTGCGTAGATCATGTCAATTTACTTGCCGCTACTAGTCTTATCTTGATTCGGCGGCATCGTGGGATGAAGCGGCCTAGACCGACCTTACACGTACGCTTACGTGAGACAGGTTCCACCGACTGACATGCACTAGTTGCATAAGGTGGCTAGCCGGTGTCTGTCTTTCCCACTTTAGTCGGATCAGATTCGATGAAAAGGGTCCTTATGAAGGGTAAATAGAAATTGGCATATCACATTGTGGTTTTGGCGTAGGTAAGAAACGTTCTTGCTAGAAACCTATAGCAGCCACGTAAAAACTTGCAACAACAATTAGAGGACGTCTAACTTGTTCTTGCAGCATGTGCCGTGTGATGTGATATGGCCAAAAGGATGTGATGAATGATATATATGTGATGTATGAGATTGATCGTGTTCTTGTAATAGGAATCACGACTTGCATGTCGATGAGTGTGACAACCGGCAGGAGCCATAGGAGTTGTCTTATTTTATTGTATGACCTGCGTGTCACTGAAAACGCCATGTAATTACTTTACTTTATTGCTAACCGTTAGCCATAGTAGTAGAAGTAATGTTTGGCAAGACGACTACATGAAGACACGATGATGGAGATCATGGTGTCATGCCGGTGACGATGATGATCATGGAGACCCGAAGATGAAGATCAAAAGGAGCAAAATGATATTGGCCATATCATGTCAGTATTTGATTACATGTGATGGTTATCATGTTTTACATCTTATTTGCTTAGAACGATGGTAGTAAATAAGATGATCTCTCACTAAAATTTCAAGAACTGTGTTCCCCCTAACTGTGCACCATTGCTAAGGTTCGTTATTCCGAAGCACCACGTGATGGTCGGGTGTGATAGGCTCAAACGTTCGCATACAACGGGTGTAAGCCAGATTTACACATGCAATACACTTAGGGTTCACTTGACGAGCCTAGCATGTACAGACATGGCCTCGGAACACGGAAGACCGAAAGGTCGAACATGAGTCGTATAGAAGATACGATCAACAAAAAGATGTTCACCGTTGATGACTAGTCCATCTCATGTGATGATCGGGCACGACCTACTCGATTTGGATCATGTATCACTTAGATAACTAGAGAGATGTCTATCTGATTGGGAGTTCATTAAATTTGTTTAGATGAACTTAATTGTCATGAACATAGTCTAAAATCTTTACAATATGTCTTGTAGATCCAATGGCCCATGCTAATGTTGCCCTCAACTTCAACGCGTTCCTAGAGAAAACCAAGCTGAAAGACGATGGTAGCAACTATACGGATTGGGTCCGTAACTTGAGGATCATCCTCATAGCTGCCAAGAAAGCATATGTCCTTGAAGCACCGCTAGGTGATGCACCCGTTTTCCCAGCAGCTCAAGACGTTATGAACGCCTAACAGTCGCGTAGTGATGATTACTCCCTGGTTCAGTGCGACATGCTTTACAGCTTAGAATCGGGGCTCCAAAAGCATTTTGAGTAGCACGGAGCATATGAGATGTTCCAAGAGCAGAAAATGGTTTTCCAAGCTCATGCCCGAGTCGAGAAATATGAAGTCTTCGACAAGTTCTACAGTTGTAAGATGGAGGAGAATAGTTCTGTCAGAGAGCATATACTCAAAATGTCTGGGTTGCACAATCGCTTGTCTCAGTTGGGAATTAATCTCCCAGATGACGCGGTCGTTGACAGAATCCTTCAGTCGCTCCCACCTAGCTACAAGAGCTTTGTGATGAACTTCAATATGCAAGGGATGGAGAAGTCCATTCCCGAGGTGTATTCAACGCTGAAATCAGCGGAGGTGGAGATGAAGAAAGAACATCAAGTGTTGATGGTGAATAAAACCACTAAGTTCAAGAAAGTCAAGGGTAAGAAGAACTTCAAGAAGGACGGCAAAGGAGTTGCCGCGCCCGGTAAGCCAGTTGCCGGGAAGAAGCCAAATAATGGACCCATGCCTGAGACTGAGTGCTTTTATTGCAAGGGAACGGGTCACTGGAAGCGGAACTGCCCCAAATACTTAGGAGATAAGAAGGCCGACAATGTCAAAGGTATATGTGATATACATGTTATTGATGTGTACCTTACCAGCGCTCGTAGTAGCTCCTGTGTATTTGATACCGGTGCAGTTGCTCACATTTGTAACTCAAAGCGGGAGCCGTAGAATAAGCGGAGACTGGGGAAGGAAGAGGTGACGATGCGCGTTGGGAATGGTTCCAAGGTCGATGTGATCGCCGTCGGCACGCTACCTCTGCATCTACCTTCGAGATTAATTTTAAACCTCAATAATTGTTATTTATTACCAGCTTTGAGCATGAACATTGTATGTGGATCTCGTTTAATACGAGATGGATACTCATTTAAATCTAAGAATAATGGTTGTTCTATTTATATGAGAGAAATGTTTTATGGTCATGCCCCGATGGTCAATGGTTTATTCTTAATGAATCTCGAATGTGATGTTACACATATTCATAGTGTGAATGCCAAAAGATGTAAGGTTGATAATGATAGTCCCACATACTTGTGGCACTGCCACCTTGGTCATATTGGTGTCAAACATATGAAGAAGCTCCATGCGGATGGACTTTTGGAGTCTCTCGACTATGAATCATTTGACACGTGCAAACCATGCCTTTTGGGCAAGATGACCAAGACTCCGTTCTCCGGAACAATGGAGCGAGCAACCAACTTATTGGAAATCATACATACTGATGTGTGCGGTCCAATGAGTGTTGAAGCTCGCGGTGGCTATCATTATGTTCTCACCCTCACTGATGACTTAAGTAGATATGGGTATGTCTACTTGATGAAACACAAGTCTGAGACCTTTGAAAAGTTCAAGGAATTCCAGAATGAGGTTGAGAATCAACGTGACAGAAAAATAAAGTTCTTACGATCGGATCGTGGAGGAGAATATTTAAGTCACAAATTTGGCACGCACCTAAGGAACTGTGGAATTGTTTCACAACTGATGCCGCCTGGAACACCTCAGCGTAATGGTGTGTCCGAACATCGTAATCGTACTCTGTTGGACATGGTGCGATCTATGATGTCTCTTACCGACTTACCGCTATCATTTTGGGGTTATGCTTTAGAGACTGCGGCATTCACTTTAAATAGGGCACCGTCTAAGTCCGTTGAGACGACACCGTATGAACTTTGGTTTGGAAAGAAACCTAAGTTGACGTTTCTAAAAGTTTGGGGATGCGATGCTTATGTCAAGAAACTTCAACCTGAAAAGCTCGAACCCAAATCGGAAAAAATGCATCTTCATAGGATACCCTAAGGAAACTATTGGGTACACCTTCTATCTTAGATCTGAAGGCAAGGTCTTTGTTGCCAAGAATGGATCCTTTCTGGAGAAAGAGTTTCTCTCAAAAGAAGTGAGTGGGAGGAAAGTGGAACTTGATGAGGTGATTGTCACCCCTTCTGAACCAGAAAGTAGCGTAGCGCAGGAAGATGTTTCTATGGTGCCTGCACCGACTAGGCAGGAAGTTAATGATAATGATCATGAAGCTTCAGATCAAGTTACTGCTGAACTTCATAGGTCCACAAGGACACGTTCCACACCAGAGTGGTACGGCAACCCTGTCATGGAAATCATGTTGTTAGACAACGGTGAACCTTCGAACTATGAAGAAGCGAGGGCGGGCCTGGATTCCAACAAATGGCTTGAAGCCATGAAATCCGAGATAGGATCCATGTATGATAACAAAGTATGAACTTTGGTGGACTTGCCCGATGATCGGCACGCCATAGAAAATAAATGGATCTTTAAGAAGAAGACTGACACGGATGGTAATGTGACCATCTATAAGGCTCGACTTGTCGCTAAAGGTTATCGACAAGTTCAAGGAATTGACTACGATGAGACTTTCTCTCCCGTAAAGATGCTGAAGTCCATTCGAATCATGTTAGCAATTGCCACATTCTATGATTATGAGATATGGCAAATGGACGTCAAAACGGCATTCCTTAATGGCTTCCTCAAGGAAGAACTGTATGTGATGCAGCCGGAAGGTTTTGTCGATCCTGAGAATGCTAACAAGGTATGCAAGCTCCAGCACTCAATCTATGGGCTGGTGCAAGCATCTCGGAGTTGGAACATTCGCTTTGATGAGGTGATCAAAGCGTTTGGGTTTATACAGACTTGGGGAGAAGCCTGTATTTACAAGAAAGTGAGTGGGAGTTCGATAGCATTTCTCATATTATATGTGGATGATATATTGCTGATGGGAAATGATGTAGAACTATTGGAAAGCATAAAGGCCTACTTGAATAAGTGTTTTTCAATGAAGGACCTGAGAGAAGCTTCTTACATATTAGGCATCAAGATCAATAGAGATAGATCGAGACGCCTCATTGGTCTTTCACAAAGCACATACCTTAACAAGATATTGAAGAAGTTCAATATGGATCAGTCCAAAATGTGTTCTTGCCAGTATTGCAAGGTATGAGATTGAGCACAGCTCAATGCCCGACCTCGGCAGAAGATTGAGAAAAGATGAGTGCCATCCCCTATGCCTCGGCCATAGGTTCTATTATGTATGCCATGCTGTGTACCAGACCTGATGTGAACCTTGCCATAAGTTTGGTGGGGAGGTACCAAAGTGATCCCGGTATGGAACACTAGACAGTGGTCAAGAACATCTTGAAGTACCTGAAAAGGACTAAGGATATGTTTCTCGTTTATGAGGTGACGAAGAGCTCGTCGTAAAGGGTTACGTCGATGCTAGCTTCGACACAGATCTGGATGACTCTAAGTCACCAACTGGATACGTGTATATTTCGAATGGTGGGGTAGTCGGCTGATGCAGTTGCAAGCAAAGCGTCGTGGCGGCATCTACATGTGAAGCGGAGTACATAGCTGCTTCCGAAGCAGCGCAGGAAGGAGTCTGGATAAAGGAGTTCATCACCGACCTAGGAGTTATTCCAAGGGCGTCGGGCCCGATGACTCTCTTCTGTGACAACACTGGAGCTATTGCCATTGCCAAGGAGCCCAGGTTTCACAAGCACATCAAGCACCGTTTCAACTCCATCTAGAATTATATTCAAGATGGAGACATAGATATTTGTAAAGTGCATACGGATCTGAATGTCGCAGATCCGTTGACTAAACCTCTTCCATGAGCAAAACATGATCAACACCAGAACTCTATGGGTGTTCGATTCATCACAATGTAACTAGATTATTGACTCTAGTGCAAGTGGGAGACTGTTGGAAATATGCCCTAGAGGCAATAATAAAATGGTTATTATTATATTTCCTTGTTCATGATAGTTGTCTATTGTTCATGCTTTAATTGTATTATCCAGAAACAGTAATGCAAGTGTGAATACTTAGACCATAATGTGTCCCTAGTAAGCCTCTAGTTGACTAGCTCGTAGATCAACAGATGGTTACAATTTCCTGACCATGGACATTGGATGTCATTGATAACGGGATCACATCACTAGGAGAATAATGTGATGGACAAGACCCAATCCTAAGCCTAGCACAAGATCGTGTAGTTCGTATGCTAAAGCTTTTCCAATGTCAAGTATCTTTTCCTTATACCATGAGGTTGTGCAACTCCCGGATACCGTAGGAATACTTTGGGTGTGCCAAACGTCACAACGTAACTGGGTGGCTATAAAGGTACACTACGGGTATCTTCGAAAGCATCTGTTGGTTGGCACGAACCGAGACTGGGATTTGTCAGTCCGTATGACAGAGAGGTATCTCTGGGCCCACTCGGTAATACATTAACGTAATGAGCTCAATGTGACTATGGGGTTAGTCACGGGATGATGTGTTACGGAACGAGTAATGAGACTTGCCATAACGAGATTGAACAAGGTATCGTTATACGGACGATCGAATATCGGGCAAGTACTATACCGATAGACAAAGGGAATTGCGTACGGGATTGATTGAATCCTCAACATCGTGGTCCATTCGATGAGATCATCGAGGAGAATGTGGGAGCCAACATGGGTATCCAGATCCCGCTATTGGTTATTGACCGGAGAGTCGTCTCAGTCATGTATGCGTGTCTCCCGAACCCGTAGGGTCTACACACTTAAGGTTCGGTGACGCTAGGGTTGTAGAGATATTAGTATGTAGTAATCCAAAATTTGTTCGGAGTCTCGGATGAGATCCTGGACGTCGCGAGGAGTTCCGGAATGGTCCGGAGGTAAAGATTTGTATATAGGAAGTCCAGTTTCGGCCACCGGGAAATTTTCGGGGGTCACCGGTATTGTACTGGGACCACCGGAAGGGTCCCGGGGGTCCACCGGGTGGGGCCACCTATCCTGGAGGGCCCCATGGGCGGAAGTGGGAAGGGAACCAGCCCCTGGTGGGCTGGTGCGCCCCCATGGGCCTCGCCCTGCGCCTAGGGTTGGAAACACTGGGGGTGGGGGCGCCCCACCAAACTTGGGGGGCAAGTCCCCCCCTTGGCCGCCGCCCCCCTTGAGATGGGATCTCTAGGGGCCGGCACCCCCCTTAGGGCCCCTATATAAAGAGGGGGGAGGGAGGGCTGCGCACCCTAGCCCCTGGCGCCTCCCTCTCCCCCCGTAACACCTCTCCCTCTCGCTGAGCTTGGCGAAGCCCTGCCGAGATCCCCACTGCTTCCACCACCATGCCGTCGTGCTGCTGGATCTCCATCAACCTCTCCTCCACCTTGTTGGATCAAGAAGGAGGAGACGTCTCTCCCAACCGTACGTGTGTTGAACGCGGAGGTGCCGTCCGTTCGGCGCTCGGTCATCGGTGATTTGGATCACGACGAGTACGACTCCATCAACCCCGTTCTCTTGAACGCTTCCGCTCGCGATCTACACGGGTATGTAGATGCACTCCCCTCTCCCTCTTTGCTAGATGACTCCATAAATTGATCTTGGTGATACGTAGAATTTTTTAAAATCCTGCTACTTTCCCCAACAGCGTCGTCCTGTCCGTGCCGGCCCGGGCCTCCTCGCCGCCCCGGCCGCGCCGGCCCCTGATGGGCCTCTAACCCCTCGTTGGTTACCCTAAGTGGAAGGTGAAAGATGCAGTGTTGTGGAAGAGTTTTCCCTTAGCAATGATGCCAAGGATCGAATCCCCAGAGACTCCTAGGTTCAACAAGTAGGTGTCAACTGTTAACGGCGCTAGATATTAGCAATCAACGTGGACCTGCACACAGATACAAATAACTTTGCTCCCAACGAGTACAGAGAGGTTGTCAATCCCTCCGGCCTTGTAGTTCATAAAGGATTAAAAGCAAATGATAGTAGTGATAGATAGTTATTTGCAATAGTAAATAATAGCGAAAAGTAAATAGCGGATGTGATCAATGATGGTAATATGGACCGGAGTCTCATGATGTTCACTAGCGATGCCTCTCTCCCAAAAGACGATAAAACAGCTATGTGAGGTAAACGAATTACAGCTGGGCAATTGACAGGACCACGAACGCAAACCAATGCTGACTACATTGCAAGAAAGGTTGAGGTTCAAAGCATGGGCGGTACGCCAAAGTAAGTAGACCGAAATCCATCAATATCTACTACTAATCATCCACCTTGAGATATCTATCCAGAACATCTCGCTGGTATTAAGTTGCGAGCCCCACCCATAGTGTAAACTCAAAGCAACAGACAACTGCATTAAAAGAACTTTGCGTAAAGTAAACAATCCTTGCACCCGCGGGCACAAGCACCGTTGTTTTCCCCCTTGTGGCAACAACACATCCCCTAGACTCATGTTTCTGTCACTCAAGCTAGTCATCGAGGGGCATGAACCCACAATCGAGCATAACGTTCCCTCTTGGAGTCACTACGTATCACTTGGCCAAAGCAATAAATAACAACGGAGAACATGCAAGAATTACTTATGAACATAAATATAAAAGAGGTAGATCAAATATATTACTCAATCACAATCTGAACATAATCTCATAATCCATCGGATCCCAGCAAACTCATCATAGCAACAGCATAAGGATTACATATGTGCCTCGATCATGTAGGGCAGCTCACGAGGACTAATTAGTGAAGCACAAGAACGGGAGGAGAACATAACATAGCTACTGGTCATGGACTCATGGTCCAAGGGAGACTACTCACAACTCATCCGGGAGGCGTCCATGGTGGTGGAGAAGCTCCCGGTGGTGATCCTCCCCTCCGGTAGGGTGCCGGGAAGAGTTCTCCTGGTGCTCCCGATCTTGGAAGCGGCGGCGGCGGCGGAACAGAGATGAGATCGCGAAAAAGAGTTCCCGTCCCGAGGGTTTCGAGGGACGCTCTAAATATATGCCAAAGGGGGGCACCAGACAGGCTTCGGGGGGCCCAGGAGCCCCCCCGGCGCAGCCCAGGGGGGGCGCGCCGCCAGGGCGCCTGGAGCCCTGGTGCCCCCCCCGGCTGTACTTCGGGCGCAGGGTAGGTTCCGGAACGCTGATTTTTTATATAATTTTTCTGGATTTTTCCTGACAGTTCTCGTAACGTGAAAACCTGAAATACAAAATCAGCCGAAAACAGAAACTGGCACCGGGGTGCACTGGATTAGTAGGTTAGTCCAAATATGATCAAAAGTGTATGGAAGTGTATGAATATCATAGCAATATCACCCAAAAGTGGCATGGAGCAAGCAGAAATTATAGATACGTTTTGGACGTATCAACATCCCCAAGCTTAATTCCTGCTCGTCCTCGAGTAGGTAAATGATAACAAGAATAATTTCTGTGGTGACATGCTATTAACCATATAGGACTTTTTATAGTCATATGACAAAAGCTTACTGAGACAATGATTCTGTAGTAATTGAGTTGCCTCATGAGAAAATCACAAATGACTGAAAGTTTTACAATATGAAACTGAAACATCAAAAAGATTTGCAATGAACATGATGTGCAAATATGATAAAGTGATATCTAGCTTGCCCCCTTTAGTGATGCAAAACATAAATGCAGGGGCACCTTCAAGGTTTAAGTGATGACTAGATACAATGATTTCAAAATAAATGATATCACAATCATGCAAAATACAATTCTACTTTGGGACAATGCACATTACACTCAGAATGACAATCATGCTCTCAGTAGTTGGTGCTTTTAAAAGAAGGTGGAGACTCAACATAAAAGTAAAAGAATGGTTATGTGCTAGAGCTTTTTATTTTAAAAACATAGAAGCAATTTTGTCAACGATAGTAGTACTTCATATGTGTCATTCATAAGACATCCTATAAGTTGCAAGCCTCATGCATCGAATACCAATAGTGTTCGCACCTTGTCCTAATTAGCTTGGATTTCCATGGGTTATCATTGCATTACATATGTTTCAACCAAGTGTCACAAAGGGGTACCTCTATGCCACCTGTACAAAGGTCCAAGGAGATAAATCGCATTTGATTTCTCGTTTTTGATAGATCTCAACTTAAGGACATCCATACCGGGACAACATAGAAAATAGATGATGGACACCTCTTTAATGCATAAGCATATTCTCATAAGAGATTGAGGATTAAGTCCAAGCTAAAACTTACATCATGATACATGGCTTTGGTTGGCGGCCCAATGTTCTTCTCTAACAATATGCATACTTATTCAACCCATGGCAAATCACCATTACTTTAGACAAGACGAACATGCATAGCAACTCACATGATATTCAACAAAAGTGTAACAGTTGATAGCGTCCCCAGAAACATGGTTACCTCTCAGCAAGCAACTTATAAGAAATAAGATACATAGGCAACATAATCTTTACCACAATAGTTTTTAAGCTACTTTCCCATGAGCTATGTATTGCAAAAATTGAAGGTTTTAAAGGTAGCACATGTAAATTACTTGGAGTGGCGGTGAAATACCACATATAGGTAGATATGGTGGACTCATATGGCATAACTGGTTTAAAAGGATGTGGATGCACAAGCAGTCAGTCCGATTAGTACAGGTGCAGGTTAGCAAAAGACTGGGAGCGACCAACTAAGAGAGCGATGACGGTCATAATCATGCAGAGCGACAAAGCAACATTGAATCAGGCATGGTAGTTATATCGCTACTCAGAAATAAAAGATCATCAAGGCTTGACAAACTTTCTTTATAGTATTAAATATGCGTGAGCATACGCCAAGTCAATCAAAATAAATTCTGGAAGGAAGATATTACTAAACCATACCACGTCATAGGCAAACAAATCATGTTGGTACTCCAATAACACATTGGGAATCCCCCAGCTATTTGAGACTAACCATAAGAAAACATGAACTACTAAGCGCCATTATGCACGTAGCATCTTTACCATAGACATATTAACCAATGCAACGGAAGCAAACTCTCTTAATAAGATGAGCATGGTAATTAAAGAGAATTCAAGCAACCAACTAAACAAAATCTCTTTGAAAAGATAAGCATGAATACTAAGAGCAGAGCATGATAGTAGCTATTAAAAGACAAAGAACACACACAGCAAAGATAGACATGAAAATTCTATGTTATGTTCTAGGTAGAAGTGGAGCGTGTTTATCTCCCACATAAAGGAATGCTGAGTTCCGACTCGTTATGAAAAACTAAAAAGAAAACTAAAAGCAAGACGCTCCAAGCATAGCACATAACACATGAAGTGATAAAAATATAGCGGAACGAAAGACGAACTGATAATGTTGATGGAGAAGGGGATGCACGGGGGCATCCCCAAGCTTAGACGCTTGAGTCTCCTTGATTATTTCTTGGGGGTGCATGGGGGCATCCCCAAGCTTGAGCGCTTGACACTCCTGAATCTTTTTATCATCTTCCCTCGCACACTTGAAAACTCCCTTCATACATAACTCATCATAATCTGATTAGCGAGGTTAGTACCCTTAATAAAATAATTGTTCCTTGCTGGAAATAAAGATATTCTTGAAGTTGTACTGTTTCTCAAGATTGCCAAAAGGTTTTTGCAAAGAAAAAGCAAGCTCTTGGTTTGCAAACTGAAGGAAAGGCAAAACAGGACAGAATCTGTGAAAAACTGAACAGCAAGTAGTAAATGATTTGTTCGGGGTACTTCTGCAACTCAAATCAAAAAACTCAGAACAGATGCACGAAAGACAATTATATATAGAACGCTGTCGAAAATATTCAGACCAAAAAGATGATCTGGTGATTTTATACGAATTTTTCTATCCAAGGACAAATTCTGTTTCCTGGACAGCACCTCACAACTTTTGAACTTTCTAGCAATCAGAGGCTATACTTGGCACAAAATTGAAAAGAAAAGATACAATGATGATGCTACTGTAGTAAACAACATCAAGACACAACAAAAGCAAAATATAAAAATTTATTCATGTGGGCTGCCTCCCAAAAGCGCTTTTTTTATGCCTTTAAGCTAGGCATAATGCATAGATCAAGTTTTATCAAGAGTAAAAGAATAGCTAGCCCGTACAACGGACTCAAAAGGTAACTTGATCTTCTTTCGAGGGAAGTGTTCCATCCCTTTCTTGAGAGGAAATTGAAATTTTATATTACCCTCTTTCATGTCAATGATAGCACCAACGGTGCGCAAAAAGGGACGTCCCAAAATAATTGGACACGAAGGATCACATTCAATATCCATAATAGTGAAATCAACGGGAACATAATTATCATTAACAACAATAAGAACATCGTAGATCCTCCCCAAAGGTTTCTTTATGGAAGAATCAATGAGACGAACACCAAAAGAACAAGAATCAAAAGGTTTCAATTTAAGCATATCATATATTATTTTGGGCATAACAGAGGTACTAGCTCCAACATCACATAATGCATAGCAAGAGAAGTCATTCAATTTAATTTTTATCAAAGGATCCCAACCATCTTATAGCTTTCTAGGTATGGAGGCTTCTACTCTAAGTTTCTCCTCCCTAGCTTTGAAGAGAGCATTAATGATATGCTCTGTGAAGGCAAGGTTAAGCGTGCTAGTGCGGGGGTCTCTAGACATCTTGTGAAGGAAATCAATAACTTCGGTAAGAGTGCAATTATCAAAATCAAGGTCACGAGCATCAAGTAAAGTGGCAGTGGTGTCCTTTAGGTTCACATGTTTGGTAGTTTCTATAGTCATAGCATCACCATTAATAGGTCCATTGGGACCAGGAGTACATTGGGTGCTAAGAGTTTGGATATCCTCAACAACTTGGATAGTAGCAACAGTGTGGTGGGTAGGAAGGCTCTTAATTCTATCCTCTTCCTCCCTTTCTCTAGCCCATCTTTCTTTAAGTTTAGCCATCATCCTAATGTTTGCATTAATTTGCACTTGAGTAGCATTTATAGGAATGACTTCCCCCTCCTCAAGAGGAGAAGTTTTAATATTTAGCAATTTTACCTCATTGCCTAAATGGTCTACCTTAAAAGAAAGATCATCTAGTTTATGTAGTTTTGCTTCTACACTCTTATTAAAGGCTTTTTGGGTAGTGATGAAATCTTTAAGCATAATCTCTAATTCAGTAGTGGAGTTCTTGGTGATAGGATAAGCATTGTTGTTCCCATGAGAATTAGAGGGGAACGGTCTAGGATTGTTACCAAAGTTACTCCTATAAGCATTGTTGTTAAAATTGTTTCTAGAGATAAAGTTCACATCTACTTGTTCTTGAGCAATCAAAGAATTTAAAGGAACATCACGAGGATCAACAGAAGATTGCTTCGAAAGTAGAGACATGATCAAGTCAACTTTTTCATTTAAGGAGGAAATCTCCTCGACAGAGTTTACCTTCCTACCTGTTGGAGCGCGTTCGGTGTGCCATTGGGAATAGTTGGTCATCATCTCATCGAGAAGCTTTGTGGCAGCACCAAGTGTAGTTGACATAAAAGTTCCTCCCGCGGCCGAATCTAACAAGTTCCGCGAGGTAAAGTTCAAGCCTGCATAGAAAGTTTGGATAACCATCCAAGTAGTCAAACCATGAGTAGGGCAGTTCTTGATAAGAGATTTCATACGTTCCCAAGCTTGGGCAACGTGTTCATTATCCAATTGTTTAAAATTCATTATGTTACTTCTAAGTTGGATAATTTTAGCAGGTGGATAGTATTTTCCGATAAAAGCATCTTTGCACTTGTCCCATGAATCTATGCTATTTCTAGGCAAAGAATGAAACCAAATTTTAGCTCCTCCTCTCAAGGAGAAAGGAAAAAGCTTAAGCTTAACAATATTACCATCTATTTCGTGGTACTTTTGCATATCACAAAGTTCAACAAAGTTGTTTAAGTGTAAAGCAGCATCATCTCCAGCACCGGAGAATTGATCTTTCATGACTAAGTTCAGTAAAGCAGGTTTAATTTCATATGAAGGTGCTGAAGTGGCAGGTGTAGTGATAGGTGTGCTGATAAAGTCATCGTTGTTGTGACTAGTGAAGTCACACAACTTGGTGTTCTCGGTGGAACCCATAGTAGCAACCAAGCAAGATAACTATTTTTGTGATTTTCGATAAAAGGTACTAAAGCAAAAACTGAAAGGTAAACTAACAAGACTAAAAGCAAAAGGTAAAAGATAGCATGCAACTCCCCTATCCTGAAGAGTGGAGTCCCCGGCAACGGCGCCAGAAAATACTCCTTGATGGGCCTCTAACCCCTCGTTGGTTACCCCAAGTGGAAGGTGAAAGATGCAGTGTTGTGGAAGTTTTTTCCCTTAGCAAAGATGCAAAGGATCGAATCCCTAGAGACTCCTAGGTTCAACAAGTAGGTGTCAACTGCTAACGGCGCCAGATATTAGCAATCAGCGTGGACCTGCACACAGATACAAATAACTTTGCTCCCAACGAGTATAGAGAGGTTGTCAATCCCTCCGGCCTTGTAGTTCACAAAGGATTAAAAGCAAATGATAGTAGTGATAGATAGTGTTTGCAATAGTAAATAATAGCGAAAAGTAAATAGCGGATGTGATCAATGATGGTAATATGGACCAGAGTCTCATGATGTTCACTAGCGATGTCTCTCTCCCAAAAGACGATAAAACAGCTATGTGAGGTAAACGAATTACAGCTGGGCAATTGACAGGACCACGAACGCAAACCAACGCTGACTACATTGCAAGAAAGGTTGATGTTCAAAGCATGGGTGGTACACCAAAGTAAGTAGACCGAAGTCCATCAATATCTACTACTAATCATCCACCTTGAGATATCTATCCAGAACATCTCGCTGGTATTAAGTTGCGAGCCCCACCCATAGTGTAAACTCAAAGCAACAGACAACTGCATTAAAAGAACTTTGCGTAAAGTAAACAATCCTTGCACCCGCGGGCACAAGCACCGTTGTTTTCCCCCTTGTGGCAACAGCACATCCCCTAGACTCATGTTTCTGTCACTCAAGCTAGTCATCGAGGGGCATGAACCCACAATCAAGCATAACGTTCCCTCTTGGAGTCACTACGTATCACTTGGCCAAAGCAATAAATAACAACGGAGAACATGCAAGAATTACTTATGAACATAAATATAAAAGAAGTAGATCAAATATATTACTCAATCACAATCTAAACATAATCTCATAATCCATCGGATCCCAGCAAACTCATCATAGCAACAGCATAAGGATTACATATGTGCCTCAATCATGTAGGGCAGCTCACGAGGACTAATTAGTGAAGCACAAGAACGGGAGGAGAACATCACATAGCTACTGGTCATGGACTCATGGTCCAAGGGAGACTACTCACAACTCATCCGGGAGGCGTCCATGGTGGTGGAGAAGCTCCCGGTGGTGATCCTCCCCTCCGGCAGGGTGCTGGGAAGAGTTCTCCTGGTGCTCCCGATCTTGGAAGCGGCGGCGGCGGCCGAACAGAGATGAGATCGCGAAAAAGAGTTCCCGTCCCGAGGGTTTCGAGGGACGCTCTAAATATATGCCAAAGGGGGGCACTAGACGGGCTTCGGGGGGGCTAGGCGCCCCCCCGGCGCGGCCCAGGGGGGGCGCGCCGCCAGGGCGCCTGGAGCCCTGGTGGTCCCCCCCCCCCGGATGTACTTCGGGCGCAGGGTAGGTTCCAGAATGCTGATTTTTTATATAATTTTTCTGGATTTTTCCTGACAGTTCTCGTAACGTGAAAACCTGAAATACAAAATCAGCCGAAAACATAAACTGGCACCGGGGTGCACTGGATTAGTAAGTTAGTCCAAATATGATCAAAAGTGTATGGAAGTGTATGAATATCATAGCAATATCACCCAAAAGTGGCATGGAGCAAGCAGAAATTATAGATACGTTTTGGACGTATCAGCCCCGCCCCGGCCGCTCCGCCCCTCCACACCGGCGTCGCCTCGCTGCCCCGGCCACGCCGCCCCGCCGCCCCGCCACCCCGCCTCGCCGCCCCAGCCGCTCCAAGGTGAGACATTTTTTTCTTCTGTTTTTTTAGATTTAGTTTAGTTAGGTTTATAATTTAGTTTAGGTTTTGTTTAGTTTAGTTAGATTACTTTAGGTTTAGTTTAGTTAGTTTAGTTTAGGTTTAGTTTAGTTAGTTTATATTAAGTTTTTGGTTTAGTTTAGGTTTAGTTTAGTTAGTTTAGTTTAGGTTTAGTTTAGGTTTAGTTTAGTTTACTTTTAGGTTTAGTTTAGTTAGCTTAGTTTAGGTTTACTTTAGTTAGTTTAGTTTACTTTTATGTTAAGTTTGGTTTATTTTTAACATGTGAAAATTGTTGTTGTTTTTTCAGTTCAAGCATTTATTCCCGCATTGACGTCGATGATGCCTATCCCACATCCTCGTCGTCGACTCGATGGAGGAGGCCTGCTTGATCAGAGGCGCCATGTCCGAGACTGGGCTCTGCCGGGATGGTACTGGAAGGTTCTACCTTCCGGGGGGTGCAGCTTGGTGAGGAGCCAGCCTGTTGTTGAGCTGAACCTTGTTTGGTGGCGGTCGCATGGGCCAGTGACAGTGTCGAGGCTTTCGGACACCACGGAGGTGGTACGTCACCGTGTCAGCGAGGAGGACGAGCACGTCCGTCGTGACATGGTTGCGTTGGAGGGTAGGTTCGACAATACCTGGCAGGTTCTTCAGGGATATCACTGGAGCTATGATCATGTGATGGTTCCTTCTGTTTGGGTGTCCACCGCCCGCGCTGATACCCGTCGTTCGCTACAGTTCTAGCTGTATTAGCGATGCTATATGTATGATACTATTCGAGATGTATTAGTGATAATATTTGACGATGTACGGACGCAAGAGATGATGTAGTTTTGCTTATTGAATGCATGATACTTTAGTTTACCCGGGGACGAGCGGGTTAGGGGGTTCCTCGGTGTCGATGGTACCTTAAATAGCAAGTATCGTTAGTGCGAGATACATGTGGCCGTTGGTGTCGAATACTACATCCATGTCCCATAAGTGACACAAGGGTCCTGCGTACCGCAAGAACAGTTCTAGGCGTCGATGGCAGTCGAACACCATCACGAATTTGTCTGGCAGCCTCTGAGATGACGATTGAAAGCTAAGTGTTGAAACTTGAAACACCGAAACTGACTCAAGTCGGTTTGGTTGTCTGAAATTTCTAAACTTGGCATTAATCCTCATTGTAGAGGCTGCCAGACAAATTTGCCAAGGTGTTCGACCGTCATTGGCCACCAGAACTACTGTTGCGGGACGCCGGATACCGACGTCACTTGTGGGACGTGCATCTAGTGTTCAACACTGAGCGCCTCATGTGTCTTGCACTGATGATACTTGCTATTTATGGTTCTATCGACGCCGAGGAACCCCTAACCCGCTCGTCCCATTGTAAATATTTAGTTAGGTTGACGGAATAAACAATATTGCCATGAAACTCATCTTTCGATTTAAATGTGCAATTTTTTCGTTGCTGCGATGGTCTAGTGTTCGACGAGCTCCGCCCCTATGTTCGTGGGTTAGCACAAATGACATCTCCTCCCCCCTTGATTTGCTCTGTTCCGGTCTTTGTGCCGATGAAACTTTCTAGCTATAGGTGTCTTCAATCATCAGTATGCGTGACCACTATGCGTCTCCTGTTCGAAACGGTTACATCTGTAAATATGCATGCATTTGCATATTTATAACCGTGATTCTTTCAAATTGTCCAACGTTGTCCATGGACAGCCCGAGTATTTGCAGATTAGGTTCATTTTCCCATATGCTTTGCTCTAGATCCGACGTAGAATTTCGTCAGTGCCTCCCTGTTGTTCTCCGGGTACACATCCTCTCTGCTTATTGCCGAGACATCTATCAGGAGAACAACGGGGAGGTGCTGCCAAAATTTTGCGTCGGATCCGGAGTAGAGCATGGGAAAACGAACCCAATCTACACATACTCGGGTGGGATTAGGACCTATCTTTACCTATTAGCGTCTAGGTTGCATAGACGTAATAAAAGTGACAAACTCCAATAACTGATGAATATATACATAGCGTCTAGGTTGCATATATTTCTTATGTGTCCAGTAGCTAGGCAAGATGACTGATCGTGCGTGGATGTACAACGGTCACACTTGTCAGAAAGACATGACCACTGAATGGCTCACAAAAGCCAAGGAGTTTCTGAGAGCCGCATTTGCAAATGGCCAAAGGACAACCTGGTGCCCTTGTGCCGGGTGCAACAATTGGCATAAGAGGATAGAGGATGAAATGGGAAAACACCTGCAAAAGAGGGGTTTTACGCCAGATTATACGGTGTGGACATTTCATGGCGAGTCTACCCAATTTGCCAGAGCTGAGGTGCTCCATCGTCGCACCGACGAGCATGGTACCGGGATGCAAGACATGGTGCAAGACTTTGATGATGCTCGGAACTCAGACGATGAGATGGAGGAATCTGCAAAGGCCTCCAATGAAATGTTGGAGTCCTCAAAACGTCCTCTCCACGAGCACACTGAACTTTGTCAGCTAGATGCCATCTCACAAATAATGGCTCTGATGGCTCAATTCAACTTGGGCAGAGAATGCTACGATACAATGATGACAATATTTGGACGTTTTCTACCCAAAGTCCATGTACTACCTGCAAACCTGTACCAGTCAGAAAAAATCCTCCGTGCTCTTAAGATGCCCTATGAGAAGACACATGCCTGTGAGAAAGGATGTGCCTTATTTGGACTTCAGTATGCGGACTTGAACTATTGTCCCATTTGCAACTCATCCAGGTATGTTGTGGTAGACAACGGTATGGGTGAGAAGACGCGGACCAAAATCCCCGTTAATGTTCTTCGGTATATGCCAATCATACCAAGACTTCAACGTCTTTTCATGGTCGAAGAGACGGCAAGACAGATGACATGGCACAAAATGGGCAAAAGAACCCAACTAGATGCAGATGGGAAGCTGATGATGGTGCACACATCGGACAGTGAGGCATGGAAGAGCTTCGATGAATTTCATGATGACAGAGCGGCAGATCTGAGGCATCCTCGAGTCGGCATCAACATGGATGGGTTCAGTGTGTTTGGTTTGACGGCAGCCCAATACATTTGTTGGCCCGTATTTGTCTTTCCATTCAATCTCCTCCCAGGACAGATTATGCAAAGAAAGAACATTTTCCTGACGTTGATAATTCTAGGGCCCAACTATCCGGGGAAGAATATGAATGTGTACATGCAGCCCCTGAAGGACGAATTGCAAGAAGCGCGGGATAATGGGTTCAACACATACGACACCTTTAGCAAACAGAACTTCATAATGCGTGTCTGGTACATGTACTCGATGCATGACTTGCCGGCATATGCGCTATTCATTGGCTGGTGTGTGCATGGAAGGTTCCCGTGCCCCACATGCAAGGGAGCTCTTCAGTTTCGTTGGCTTTAGGCCGGTCACAAGTTTTCTTGCTTCAACATGCTTAGACAGTTCCTGGATCCTCGCCATAAGTACAGGAAAGACAAAAAGAACTTCATCAGAGGTAGAGTTGTCAAAAACTTTGCACCACCTGCGTTGACAGGCCAAGAGACACTAGATCAATAAACACTCTCAGGCCAGATCCAGAGCGTCCAGGGTATTTCAAGGGGTATAATTCGAAACACGCCTGGACTCACAAGACATGCTTATGGGATCTGCCTTACTTCAAAGACCTCCTTTGCCCACACAACATCAACGTGATGCACACTGAGAAGAATATCACCGAGGCACTTTTTGGTACATTGTTCGGCATAGATGGGAAGTCAATACTAAGGCTAGAGTCGATCTGGAGGCGCTATGTGATAGGCCGTTACAAAACAAGAAAGAACCGAAAGGAAAGTAGAACTGGGCGAAGCCAAAGGCATGGTTCAATCTTGGAAGGCCATCTATGAGGGAAATTATCTTGTGGGTGCAACAGCAGTTGATGTTCCCCGATGGGTATGCAGCGAATCTAAAGAGGGGAGCGAGTCTTGAAAAATTGAAGATATTTGGTCTCAAGAGTCATGATTGGCACATATGGATTGAGTGGGTAATGCCGGTGATGTTGTGTGGCTTCATCCCTGAGGATGAATGGCTAGTACTGGCAGAGCTGAGCTATTTCTTCCGTGTTCTCTATGCGAAATAACTATCGCTTGGCCTGCTAGGAGAAATGGAAGAGTTGGCACCAGAGTTGATCTGCAAGTTAGAGAAGATCTTTCCGCCGGGCTTATTTAATCCAATGCAGCACTTGATTTTGCATCTCCCAACTGAGGCAATATTGGGGGGGGGGGTGTGCAAAATCGTTGGTGCTACACCACTGAGAGGATGCATAAGACGCTACGAGCAAAATGTAAAAATAAACATAGAATTGAAGCATCGATGGCTGACGCATTCATTACTGAGGAGGCGGCAAACTTTGTGACATCACACTACGAAGCCAAAAATCATCATTTGCATAATCCGAAGCCTCAGTACAATGATGATGAACGTAAAAAGGGTGGATCCAACCTCAGCCTATTCAAAGGGGATCTCGCACTAGCCGGTGCTTCTAATTCCTTAACGTTGGATTTCGAAGAATGGCAGATCATTTCGTTGTATATCTTCACCAACCTAACAGAAGTGCGGTCGTACATCGAGTAAGTTCTCGGTACATTGTTTCGCAACTTCTAATTCCTTTGGACTTCTCTTATTCCTGGATAAATTTGAAACAGTCGATACGTTGCCATATTCTCTTATGGAGCGGTGATCCAAAAGGATTCCGTCGAAGAGTATGAGCTTCTGGCAAGGCATGGACACGGCTATCCCAGTTATATCTCTTGGTTCAAACAAACGATAATTTCCATTAGACAATTTCATTTCTTCGTCTAATTTCTGGCTAATGCAAAAATCCCTTTCGTAATAAACTTGTAGGCTAATTCGGAGCTTATGGATGCCGAATTGAGACAAGTCGCTAATGGTTTTGAATATAAGGTCCGTTCATTTGACAAATACAACATCAACAGGTATCGCTTTTGTACCTATGGCAAAGAGCTATCTATGGCTGACGGAAAGTTTACAAATTGTTGTGTCTCTGCTATCGGCGAAGGAGATACCGAGTATTATGGAAGAGTTGAAGCAATTTATGAACTTCAATTGAATGGTGCAAACCCACCAAACATCATAGTCTTCAAATGTTATTGGTTCCAGCCGAAGGAGACTAGAAGGGCTCATGAACATATAGGGCTAGTGGAAATCAATCAAAGCACCCATTTGGATGTTCCCAGTGTCTATATTATGGCTCAATAGGCAACTCAAGTTTTCTATGTACCGTGGGCCTGTCAAAGTGATTCAAATCTCAAAGGTTGGGATGTCGTTTATGAAGTGCCGCCACGTGTTAGACCACCTCCCCCCAATGAAGATGATTATAAACCTCACATTAACCCAGACACATATGAAGGAGAATTCTTCCAAGAAATGCATCTTTCCAAAAAACGTTTCAAGAGCCACTCTACTTCACCCTAAAACATTGAAGTAGACAGCGACAGTGAACCCGACTTCACCCCTCAGTCGGAACAAGAAGAGCCTGAACTAGAAGAGGTTACTGTTGCGGATGACCTGTCAATGCTTAACATATTACGTAGATGTGGCCCTTCAACTTGATAATGCATTTATTAATGATGATGATGAGCACGTCATTACTGATAGTGATGATGATGATGCATTTATTGATCCCAAAGCATTTATTGAACTAGATTATGACTAGCTATTAAAAAATTAGGTTGTACTTGGTTTATATAGTTACTTCTATGATTGTGTGATTTACATAGTTACTTGTATAATTTTCTTACTTTGTATGATTGTTTGTTATACATAGTGCCATGGTCTTGATATGCGTCCCCGTCAGTCCTCGCCTGCTTTATGATTCAGATGTGGTAGACCCTCTTTTATAACTATTTGTTGCATTTCGCATTTATGACAATTATGGCCATCAAGTTGACATAGAGATATTTTAATCTAGGAGGTATGTGAACCAAAAATTGCAACCGACCCTCTTGTCGAGAAGTTAAATTTATTTGAAAAAAATGAGCATTTGAAAGAAAAAATTAAAAAATTGAAAAAGAGAAGATGATATTGGAGTTGTATGTTGCCAATGTCATCGATGATCACAAGATGAAGATTAATGCTATGCGCTTGAAGATTGATGCAATGTGCTTGAAGATTAAGAAGATTAGAAAATATGCCATTGATACATCCATTTTGCATCATGCTTATATGTTGATATGTATTGCATTATGGGTAGTTCTTATATGTTTTGTCACAATCCTTATGCCTTTGCTCTCTTATTTTTACAAGGTTCACATGAAGCGGGAGAATGCCGACAACTGGAATTCTGGGCTGGAAAAGGAGCAAACTCTGGAAACCTATTCTGCACAACTCCAAAAGCCCTGAAACTCCACAGAACATCGTTTCGGAAAATATAAAAAATATCTGGCGAAAGAAACAAACGAGAGGGGCCACCGGTTGTGCACGAGGGTGGGGGGCGCGCCCCCTGCCTCGTGGGCCAGCCGGCAGGCCCCCGATGCCCATCATCTCCTATATGAGGTGTTTTGACCTGGAAAAAATCATAAGGAGGCTTTCGGGACCAGACACCGCCGTCTCGAGGCGGAACCGAGGCGGAAACCAATCTAGGGCTCCAGCAGAGCTGTTCTGCCGGGGATACTTCCCTCCGAGAGGGGGAAATCGTCACCGTCGTCATCGCCAATAACTCTCCCATCTTGGGGAGGGCTATCTTAATCAACATCTTCACTAGCACCATCTCCTCTCAAACCCTAGTTCGTCTCTTGTATCCAATCTTTGTACCCAAACCTCAGATTGGTACCTGTGGGTTGCTAGTAGTGTTGATTACTCGTTGTAGTTGATGCTAGTTGGTTTATTTGGTGAAAGATCATATGTTCAAATCCATTATGCATATTAATACCCCTCTGATCATGAACAACATTATGTCTTATGAGTAGTTACTTTGGTTCCTGAGGACATGGGAGAAGTCTTGCTATTAGTAGTCATGTGAATTTGGTCTTCGTTCGATATTTTGATGAGAAGTATGTTGTTTCTCATCTAGTGGTCTCATGTGAACATCGACTACATGACACTTCACCATTATTTGGGCCTAGAGGAAGGCATTGGGAAGTAATAAGGAGATGATGGGTTGCTAGAGTGTCAGAAGCTTAAACCCTAGTTTATGCGTTGCTTCATAAGGGGCTAATTTGGATCCATATGTTTCAAGCTATGGTTAGGTTTACCTTAATACTTCTTTTGTAGTTGCGGATGCTTGCATTAGAGGTTAATCTAAGTGGGAGGCTTGTCTAAGTAAGGACAGCACCCAAGCACCGGTCCACCCACATACCAAATTATCAAAGTACCGAACGCGAATCAGACGATCGTGATGAAAACTAGCTTGACGATAATTCTCATGTGTCCTCGGGAGCGCTTTCCTTTATATAAGAGTTTGTAAAGGCTTGTCCTTTGCTACAAAAAGGATTGGGCCACCTTGCTGCACCTTATTTACTTATACTGTTTGTCACTTGCTACCAATTACCTTATCACAAAACTATCTGTTACCTATAAATTTCAGTGCTTGCAGAAAATACCTTACTAAAAACTGCCTATCATTTCCTTCTGCTCCTCGTTGGGTTCGACACTCTTACTTATCGAAAGGACTATGATAGATACCCTACACTTGTGGGTCATCAAGACTCTTTTCTGGCTTCGTTGCTGGGGAGTGAAGCGCCTTTGGTAAGGAAAAAATTATATAGTGTGCTGAAATTTATTGTCACTTGTTATTATGGCTCAAAATCCTTTGAGGGGCTTGTTCGGGGTATCTTCACCCCGAACAGAAGAGCAAAGAGTTGCTCCTCAACCTACCGCACCTACTGAAAATGTTTGCTTTGAGATTCCTTCGGGTATGATAGAGAAATTGAAAATCCCTTTACAGGAGACAAAACATTGCATCCCGATTTACATCTAATCTATGTGGATGAAGTTTGTGGATTGTTTAAGCTTTCGGGTATGCCCGAGGATGTTATCAAGAAGAAGGTCTTTCCTTTATCTTTGAAGGGAGATGCATTGACATGGTTTAGGCTATGCGATGATATGGGATCATGGAACTATAATCGTATGAAGTTGGAATTTCATCAGAAGTTCTACCCTATGCACCAGGTTCATCGTGATCGTAATTATATTTATAATTTCTGGCCTCACGAAGGAGAAAGCATCGCTCAAGATTTGGGGAGGCTTAAGTCAATGTTGTATTCATGCCCCAATCATGAGCTCTCAAGAGAAATGATCATTCAAAATTTCTATGCTCGGCTTTCTCATAATAAACGCTCCATGCTCGATACTTCTTGCTCTGGCTCTTATATGATGAAGACTATTGAATTCAAATGGGATTTATTGGAAAGAATTAAACGCAAATCTGAAGATTGGTATCTCGATGAAGGTAAGGAGTCAGGTATGGCCCCTAAGTTTGATTGTGTTAAAGCTTTCATGGATACCGATGTTTTCCGTGAGTTTAGCACTAAATATGGACTTGACTCTGAGATAGTAGCTTCTTTCTGTGAATCCTTTGCTACTCATGTTGATCTCCCCAAGGAGAAGTGGTTTAAATGCCATCCCCCTATTGAAGTAAAAGTAGTTGAACCTATTAAAGTTGAAGAAAAGACTATCACTTATAATGTTGATCCTGTTATACCTACCGCTTATATTGAGAAACCACATTTCCCTGTTAGGATAAAGGATCATGCTCAAGCTTCAACTGTAGTTCGTAAGAGTAATACTAGGACACCTACACCCTTTGAGCAAATTAAAGTTGAACCTAGTGTTGCTATGGTAAAAGATCTCTTGGTAGAAGATTTAGATGGACATGTTATTTACCTCCAAGAAGAATCTGCTAGAACAGCCAAACCCAATGCTAGGAATAAACATAAACCTGTTGTAGGATTGTATGTCATCTCTGTCAAGATAGGAGATCATTGCTATCATGGTTTATGTGACGTAGGTGCTAGTGCGAGTATTATCCCTCTGGATTTGTATAACGAAATTATGCATGATATTGCACCTGTTGAGTTAGAAGGCATTGATGTTACTATTAAGCTTGCCAATAGAGACACTATTTCACCAGTTAGGATTGTTAGAGATATTGAAGTCTTGTGTGGGAAGGTTAAATACCCTGCTGATTTTCTTGTTCTTAGTTCCCCACAAGATGCATTTTGTCCCATTATATTTGGTAGACCCTTCTTGAATACTGTTAATGCCAAGATAGATTGCGTGAAAGATATTGTTACTGTTGGATTAGGGGATATGTCTCATGATTTTAACTTTGCTCAATTTCGTAGACAACCCCTTGAAAAGGCACCACCCAGTAAAGATGAAATTATTGGTCTTGCTTCTATTGTCGTGCCACCTAATGATCCTTTAGAACAATACTTGCTAGACCGTGAAAATGATATGCATATGAATGAGAGAAGGGAAATAGATGAAATATTCCTTACACAGGGACCCGTATTGAAAAACAACTTGCCTGTTGAAATCCTAGGGGATCCTCCTCCACCCAAGGGTGATCCCGTGTTTGAACTTAAACCTTTGCCTGATAATCTTAAGTATGTTTATCTTGATGAAAAGAATATATATCCTGTTATTATTAGTGCTAACCTTTCAGAGTAGGAAGAACACAAATTACTGAAAACTCTGAAGAAGCATCGTGCCACTATTGGATATACTCTGGATGATCTTAAGGGCATTAGTCCCACTATATGCCAACACAAGATAAAATTGGAAGGAAATGCTAAACCAGTTATTGATCATCAGCGACGGTTAAATCCTAAGATGAAAGAAGTGGTAAGGAAGGAAATTCTAAAGCTTCCAGAGGCAGGTATTATCTATCCAGTTGCTGATAGTCAGTGGGTAAGTCATGTCCATTGTGTTCCTAAGAAAGGAGGTATGACTGTTGTCCCTAATGATAAAGATGAATTGATCCCGCAAAGAATAGTTACAGGTTATAGGATGGTAATTGATTTCCGTAAGTTAAATAAAGCTACTAAGAAAGATCGATACCCCTTGCCATTTATAGATCAAATGCTAGAAAGGTTATCCAAACATACTCATTTCTGCTTTGTAGATGGTTATTCTAGTTTCTCTCAAATACCTGTGTCAAAAGGGGATCAAGAGAAGACCACTTTTACTTGTCCTATCGGTACCTTTGCTTATAGACGTATGCCTTTTGGTTTATGTAATGCACCTGCTACCTTTCAAAGATGCATGATGGCTATATTATCTGATTTTTGTTAAAAGATTGTTGAGGTTTTCATGGATGATTTCTCCGTTTACGGAACTTCTTTTGATGATTGCTTAAGCAACCTTGATCGAGTTTTGCAGAGATGCGAAGACACTAATCTTGTCTTGAATTGGGAGAAGTGCCACTTTATGGTTAATGAAGGCATTGTCTTGGGACATAAAATTTCTAAAAGAGGTATTGAAGTTGACAAAGCTAAAGTTGATGCTATTGAAAAGATGCCATGCCCAAAGGACATCAAAGCTATAAGAAGTTTCCTTGGTCATGTCGGGTTCTATAGGAGGTTCATAAAGGACTTCTCCAAGATCTCCATGCCTCTGACTAATCTCTTACAAAAAGATATTCCTTTTGTCTTTGATGATGATTGTCTAGAAGCATTTGAAATACTTAAGAAAGCATTGATCTCTGCACCTATTGTCCAGCCTCCTGACTGGAATTTACCCTTTGAGATTATGTGCGATGCTAGTGATTATGCTGTAGGAGCTGTTTTAGGGCAAAGAGTTGATAAGAAATTGAATGTTATCTAGTATGCTAGTAAAACTCTAGATAGTGCCCAAAGAAACTATGCTACTACTGAGAAAGAATTTTTAGCAGAAGTGTTTTCTTGTGATAAGTTTAGACCCTATATTGTTAATTCTAAGGTAACCATTCATACTGATCATGCTGCTATCAAATACCTTATGGAAAAGAAAGATGCTAAGCCTAGACTTATTAGATGGGTTCTCTTGCTGCAAGAATTTGACTTGCATATTATCGATAGAAAGGGAGCTGAGAACCCCGTAGCATATAACTTGGGTTAGAGAATATACTTGATGACCCACAACCGATTGATGATAGCTTTCCTGATGAACAACTGGCTGTCATAAATACTTCTCGTACTGCTCCATGGTATGCTGAATATGCTAATTATATTGTTTCTAAGTTTATACCTCCTAGCTTCACATACCAACAAAAGAAAAAGTTCTTCTATGATTTGAGGCATTACTTTTGGGATGACCCACATCTTTATAAAGAAGGAGTAAATGGTATTATTAGACGTTGTGTACCTGAGCATGAACAGGAACGGATCCTACGCAAGTGCCACTCCGAAGCTTATGGAGGACACCATGCGGGAGATAGAACTGCACATAAGGTATTGCAATCCGGTTTTTATTTGCCTACACTCTTCAAGGATGCCCATAAGTTTGTCTTGTCCTGTGATGAATGTCAAAGAATTGGTAATATTAGTAGACGTCAAGAAATGTCTATGAACTATTCACTTGTTATTGAACCATTTGATGTTTGGGGCTTTGATTATATGGGACCTTTTCCTGCCTCTAATGGGTACACACATATTTTAGTTGCTGTTGATTACGTTACTAAGTGGGTAGAAGCTATTCCAACTAGTAGTTCTGATCATAACACCTCTATTAAGATGCTTAAAGAAGTTATATTTCCGAGGTTTGGAGTCCCTAGGTATCTAATGACTGATGGTGGTTCACACTTTATTCATGGTGCTTTCGTAAGATGCTTGCTAAGTATGATGTCAATCATAGAATTGCATCACCTTATCACCCACAGACTAGTGGTCAAGTTGAACTAAGTAATAGGGAGTTGAAATTAATCTTGCAAAAGACAGTTAATAGGTCTAGGAAGAATTGGTGCAAGAAACTTTATGATGCATTATGGGCCTATAGAACTGCATACAAAAATCCTATGGGTATGTCTCCATATAAGATGGTATATGGAAAAGCTTGTCACTTACCTCTCGAGCTAGAACATAAGGCATATTGGGCTATTATAGAGCTCAACTACGATTTCAAACTTGCCGGTGAAAAGAGGTTATTTGACATTAGCTGTCTCGATGAATGGAGAACCCAGGCCTATGAGAATGCCAAGCTATTTAAAGAAAAAGTTAAAAGATGGCATGACAAAAGAATACAAAAGCGTGAGTTTAACATAGGTGATTATGTCTTGCTATACAACTCTCGTTTAAGACTTTTTGCAGGAAAACTTCTCTCCAAGTGGGAAGGACCTTACATTATCGAGGAGGTCTATTGCTCCGGTGCCATAAAAATCAACAACTTCGAAGGCACAAACCCGAAGGTGGTGAATGGTCAAAGAATCAAACATTATATCTCAGGTAATCCTATAAATGTTGAAACCAATATTATTGAAACCGTAACCCCGGAGAAATACATAAGGGACACTTTCCAGAGCGATTCAACCTCCGAAAAGGAAGAGGTATGTGATACGGTAAGTAAACCGACTCCAAAGTAGTTCTAAAGGTAATTTTTCTCCGTTTTGAATATTTAGAAAAATAGAAAAATAAACCGCAGTCCGGAAGAGACACGAGGCGTCAACGAGGGTGGAGGGCGCGCCCCCTTCCCATGGCGTGCCCCCTGCCTAGAGGGTACCCCGTGTGTCCCCTGGACCCCGTTTTCTTGTGGGTTACTCCTTTTGGTCGGTAAAAAATCAATATATATACTCCCGAAGGTTATGACCTCTGTATCACACAAAAATCCTCTGTTCTTGTTTCGAGCTGTTTTCTGCTAGGGTTTGCGAAGCCAGGCATCATGTCGTCTCCCTCCTCCAACAATGAAGGCAATGATGCTTGGCTAATGAAGATAGATCTGAAGAGGGAAGGACCCGAGGAGATCCATAAGGAGAAGAAGATCAAGATGGAGGTGGAAGATCCGGCTCCGGCAGCGGGAGAAGAAGACACCTCCAAACACCTTCCTAACCTCTTTACCTCAACTAAGCTAGAAGCTTTCAGGATGATTGAGTTAACTCAGATTCGTAACAAGCATCTCAGAAGTGAAAATATTTTGTTGAAGGATTACATTGCTGCTCTCAAAGGTATTATCCGCAAGCTGGAAGATCTCCTATGCTCGATATATGAGGATCCTCCGTCACTTCTTGCAACTCCATCATCACCACCCCCGAAGAAGGAGACATAATCATATGGGTATGGGCACTCCCCTTGGCAAACTGCCAAGCTTGGGGGAGTGACCTCGGTATCGTATCGCCATCACTCCTATCTTTACCGCTTTACTTAGTTCGATCCTTTTGGTAGTATCTTGATCTAGTAGAATAAAGTTAGCATGATCTATTTGTGAGCTTTTGCTTTGTGAGCTTTACCCCTTTGTAATCGAGTCCGTGAGTTATATAATAAACATTAGTGTTGATTCAAGGGCTTGATTTCCTCGCTTGGGTCATGATAAAAAGAAAACATAAAGAGTATCAAAGAGATCATATCGATCTTATGGGAAGTAATGACTTCACATATAAGAGTATGATAAATAAAAGTTGTTGGGAGGTGACAAACATAGTTTTGGTCATCGTTGCAATTAATAGGAAGTAATAAAAGAAGAGAGGCTTCACATACAAATATAGTATCTTGGACATCTTTTATGATTGTGAGCACTCATTAAAATATGACATGCTAAAGAGTTGATGTTGGACAAGGAAGACAACATAATGGGTTATGTCTTCTTATATCTGAAATAAAGTATATTGTCATGGATCATCCAACATGTTAAGCTTTCCTTTCCCCCTCATGCTAGCCAAAACTCCTCGCACTAAGTAGAGATACTACTTGTTCTTCCATATGTCCTTAAACCCACTTTTGCCATGAGAGTCCACCATACCTACCTATGGATTGAGAAAGATCCTTCCAAGTAAGTTGTCATGTTGCAAATCCATTAAAATATGTATGATTTATTAGTGTGGGAGAAATTAGCTTTATACGATCTTGTGATATGGAAGTAATAAAAGCGACAGACTGCATAATAAAGGTCCTTATCACAAGTGGCAATATAAAGCGAAGTTCTTCTATGCTAAGACTTTGTGCATCCAACCATAAAAACACATGACAACCTGTGCTTCCCTCTGCGAAGGGCCTATATTCTTGTCTTATAAGTGTCAAGGTGAAATCCACCTTTCCTTTTTACATTTTATCCTTTGGCAAGCACATTGTGTTGGAAGGATCCTGACATATATACCCACTTGGATGTAAGTTTTCATGATCTATTACTGTTGACATTACCCTTGATGTAAAAGGTTGGGAGGCAACACCATAAGCCCCTATCTTTCTCTGTGTCCGATTAAAACTCCATAAACATAACTAATGCGTGAGTGTGAGCAATTGTGAAAGACTATATGATGGTTGAGTATGTAGGCTTGCTGAAAAGCTCTTATATTGACTCTTTCCGATATTACGATAAATTGCAATTGCTTCAATGACCGAGATCAAATTTTGTTAGTTTCCAATGAAGTTTATGATGCATACTTGATATTGTGGATGAATTGTTACTTTAGCATAAGGATCATATGACTATATTTATATAAGTTGCTGTTATGAGAATGATCATGACGCCCTCATGTCATATTTTGTTTTTATCGACACCTCTATCTCTAAACATGTGGACATATTTTTTGATATCGGCTTTCGCTTGAGGACAAGCGAGGTCTAAGCTTGGAGGAGTTGATACGTCCATTTTGCATCCTGCTTATATGTTGATATTTATTGCATTATGGGCTGTTCTTATATGTTTTGTCACAATCCTTATGCCTTTTCTCTCTTATTTTTACAAGGTTCACATGAAGCAGGAGAATGCCGACAGCTGGAATTCTGGGCTGGAAAAGGAGCAAACTCTGAAACCTATTCTGCACAACTCCAAAAGCCCTGAAACTCCACAGAACATCCTTTCGCGAAATATAAAATATATCTGGCAAAAGAAACCGACGAGGGGGACACCGGATTTCCACGAGGGTGGGGGGCACGCCCCCCTGCTTCGTGGGCCAGCCGACAGGCCCCCGATGCCCATCTTGGGAAAACTTTGTTTTTGCCACTCTAGTTCTTGCCCACTTCACTTATGCCACTCTAGAATTTCACATCTCACTTTTGCCACTCTTAGTTTTGAACAATATATCACAAATGCCATTCTGTTACACATCCGTTAGTTTACCGTTTATTCTAGCCAGTTGACCAGGAAAAGAGCTGTCAGTATCTGCAAAAATGACATTAGTTGCCCCTACTGACTTGTGGGCCCACTATGTAAGTGACACATACACACACAAAGTAAAATAAAATTTGTACACACACCCGTCCCCATCCCAGAGAATGACCTAGCCACATCCATCCAAGCCTCCGCGTCCGCATGCCCCGGCGCGCCGCCGCCGCGTCCACACCCCGCCATCCTCCGCCGCATACACGTCCCCTACAGCCTCACCTCCGCAGCGCCCTGATCTTGCCTCGCCGACGCAATCCGCATCTCCGGTCTCCCCGTCGCGGCGCCCTGCTCTGGACTCGCCGACGCTTCACACATCTGCGGCCTCCCCTCCGTGGCTTCCTTCGTCGGCCTCCCGCTCCGATGCAGTCCACACCAGCGGCCTCCCTCCCCTAGCCCCACAGAAGCTCACACGGGATGGAGGGAGTCGCGCCGTCGGCCATGGCGGCAGGGGCGGCCGAGAAGACCTCAAACCCGCGGGTTCCTCTTCCTGATGGGAAAGTGCTCAATTCCTCAAATACCTGGTGAATCACTGATGTGTGGCATTGTATTTGTTAGAGTAAATTTTTTTTATGTTCATGCTGGTTCGTTGGAGCTTGATCTATTCATGGGGATGCATCTTTGTCTAGTTGTACACATGCCCTGATTCGTGAGTGCAGAACATGAGCAATTAGGGACTCGTGAGATATGATGGTGAAGCAACTAGTTTAATAATTCATGCGAGATGCAAGCAAATGGTTCATTAGATTTCTTATGGAAGTTGCTAGTAGGGGATATTTGGAAGCAGAGTTCCAAGAAAAAGTATTGCATGCACATGGTACTCTGGTCATTACCCAGGTTGCGTACAGTAGCAGTAAACATTGTTAACTTAATCCAAACTTATTAGTCTACAAATATACATCGGTGTAGTAGTATAGGAAAGCTAGCTTGAGTCGGTTTGCTTTTCTTGTGTTACTAGTGTCCGGCCAGAATTAGTAAGGTGTGATCAACGTGGCCATATAATTAGATTAGGAAAAATACTAAGTTGAGTCCGGCTAGGACTTGTGCCTAGCTATCTAGCTGCATTGGTAGGAGTAGCACTAGGATTAGGAATTTGTAGTCCAAGTTGGTTAATAGGTGAATTCGCTGGTGGTGGCTGCATGTATACATATACACCAGCTGGGTATACTTTGTAATCATGAGAAAAGAGAAAAAGAAATAAAGAGGAAGAAAAGATCAATGGAGTAACCTACACTAGTTCATTCAGTACTAGTTAGATTAATGGAGTAACATGTTATCTCATTTGCATTTTTTACTACAAAAAGTCATGGCATTGGTACATATATGGCATACATACATGCTGCATAGTGTAGCACTAGATCAGTAGAAATGTGGGATCCATGGTCCATGTGCTTGTGAAACTTGCTGAGTTAAATCCACTGACCTAGAATTGTACATATACATGTGAACCTTGCTGTGCAAATCCATCATCTAATCTAAATGCAATGACATGTATAGTCTAACTGAATTCTCTATCAGAAAACTATTAGGAAAAGAAAAAATGTTGGGCCACAAGACATAGAAGACATAGAAGCAAATGCCATAGATGCTGAAACTATGGGCACTAGCAGGTAAACATTCTTGTTTGGCTTTAAACAATCCATAATGGTCTCTTATTTTCATTCATTCTCAGTTCTATAAACAAGAGAAAATGAGGTGGTAAAAGGGCAAAGCCTAGCCCAGTTTCTGAAGCATCTAAGAAGAATTCTGCTACACATGATAGTCCAGCAAAGAACACAAGAAGTAAACAATGTCCTCCGTCAAAGAGCACAAGAAGCAAAAAGTTGTGAACCTTCCTGTGCAACTACATGTTATTATGTGGAGCACTATGCCATATGGAACCTTGCTGTGTAGTTGTGTAGCTGATGCCACTTCATGTAATTTTGTGGAGCACCATGCATATGTGAACCTTGTTGTGTAGCTTGCTGTGTAGCTACTGCAATTACATACTACCTCCGTCCGGAAATACTTGTCGGAGAAATGGATGTATCTAGTCGTATTTTAGTTCTAGATACATTTATTTTTATCAATTTATTCGACAAGTATTTCTGGACGGAGGGAGTATTATTTTGTGGAGCACCATGCCTTGTTGTGTAGATGTAGCTGATGCAACTGTTGTACTATGTTCAACTTGTGTGGAGCTTGCCTTTTGGGTGGTCCATGTCCATGTGAAACTTGCTGTTTAGATTAGTTGTGGATTTGTACTCCTATGAAATAATTTGTTGATATTTAGAATGTCTTAACCTCTTTACTATGCTACTGGTCATGATGTTATTACTTTGCTTTCCTCTGGCCAAAATAGTGTATTTATGTGTAATTATGTGTGTTGTTATATTTTCAAATAAGTCATGCCAAAATTTGTAACACATCAGCTATATGGTAATCTAGACGTTACTCTAATGGTAAAAGTAATATTCGGCAAAAAACAAGAGTGGCAAAAGCAAAACAAATAACCAAGGGAGATATGGTCTTTTCCTTGCTTCGTTTGGTCAAAACATCCATTGACCTAACATAATGGCATTTGTGATATATTGTTCAAAACTAAGAGTGGCAAAAGTGAGATGTGAAATTCTAGAGTGGCATAAGTGAAGTGGGCAAGAACTAGAGTGGCAAAAACAAAGTTTTCCCGCCCATCTTCTACTATATGAGGTGTTTTGACCTAGAAAAAATCATAAGGAGGCTTTCGGGACCAGACTCCGCCGTCTCGAGGCGGAAGAGAGGCGGAAACCAATCTAGGGCTCCAGCAGAGCTGTTCTGCCGGGGATACTTCCCTCCGGGAGGGGGAAATCGTGAATGCCGTCATCACCAACAACTCTCCCATCTTGGGGAGGGCTATCTTCATCAACATCTTCATCAACATCTTCACCAGCACCATCTCCTCTCAAAGCCTAGTTCATCTCGTGTATCCAATCTTTGTACCCAAACCTCATATTGGTACCTGTGGGTTGCTAGTAGTGTTGATTACTCCTTGTAGTTGATGCTAGTTGGTTTATTTGGTGGAACATCATATGTTCAGATCCATTATGCATATTAATACCCCTCTGATCATGAACAATATTATGTCTTGTGAGTAGTTACTTGGGTTCCTGAGGACATGGGAGAAGTCTTGCTATTAGTAGTCATGTGAATTTGGTCTTTGTTCGATATTTTGATGAGATGTATGTTGTCTGTCCTCTAGTGGTGTCATGTGAACGTCGACTACATGACACTTCACCATTATTTGGGCCTAGAGGAAGGCATTGGGAAGTAATAAGTAAATGATGGGTTGCTAGAGTGACAGAAGCTTAAACCCTAGTTTATGTGTTGCTTCGTAAGGGGTTGATTTCGATCCATATGTTTCAGGCTATGGTTAGGTTTACCTTAATACTTCTTTTGTAGTTGCGGATGCTTGCATTAGAGGTTTATCATAAGTGGGAGGCTTGTCCAAGTAAGGACAGCACGCAAGCACCGGTCCACCCACATACCAAATTGTCAAAGTACCGAACGCGAACGAGATGATCGTGATGAAAACTAGCTTGACGATAATTCCCATGTGTCCACGGGAGCGCTTTCCTTTATATAAGAGTTTGTCCAGGCTTGTCCTTTGCTACAAAAAGGATTGGGCCACCTTGCTGCACCTTATTTACTTTGACCGTTTGTCACTTGCTACCAATTACCTTATCACAAAACTATCTATTACCTATAATTTCAGTGCTTGCAGAAAAATACCTTACTGAAAACTGCCTATCATTTCCTTCTGCTCCTCATTGGGTTTGACACTCTTACTTATCGAAAGGACTACGATAGATCCCCTACACTTGTGGGTCTTCAGCCATTGTATAAATTGTTACCTTTGTTGCGATCTTCATCGCATTTTTTGTGATGAGGGTAAGTTTTCTCTAGTGTTTTGCTTAACAAATGCATACTTACCTTATTTACCTAGCTTGTCTTCTTCTTCTTCTAGCTAGTCTTCTTCTTCTTCTTCTAACTTTCTTCTTTCCCAATTTGCAGATTTGCTTTAGGTGAGGAAGGCTTGCGTTGATGGAGTCGACTCTTCTCCTTGTGCTTCCTTTTTCTTTGGATTTTTTAGGATGGACAATGTTAAACTTGCTACCTATATACGTATGTATGGATGAAACCATTGTATGATTGTTGTTGGATATGTTGGCTAGCTATATATGGACTTTTGATTTGGTATGTATATGTGTTGGATGATCATATCCATATGGCATGGATATGATTTGGTATGTATATGTGTTGGTATGCTTGTTGAAAGTATTTTCAAATGTGTGTGTGTGTATATATATGAAATTGACTGAATTTAATAAAAAATAGAAAAAACAAGGGCTATGCTGGCACTTTGCCGTCTACCAGTAGACGGCAAAGCAGCCACATGGCAGCTACCTGTACAACCTGGCGTCCACTGGGCTGGCCTATATGGCATGCTTTGTCGTCGGCTGGCAGACGACAAAGACATTAGCATCTTTATCGTCAGCCAGGAGATGGCAAAGAATGCCACGTGTCAGCTACCTGGGGGCACCTAGGACAACCTCTTTGCAGTCCGCTGGCCGACAACAATTACCTTTGCAGCAGAGGGCAAAGCACGCCGTTAACCCTTAACAGACCTAACTTGCCGTCCAACCTCTTTGTCATCCGCGGGCTGACAGCAAAGGCCTTTGCATTTTTTCCATCCATCAGCAGACGGCAAAGTACCCTTTATCGGACCTTGTTCAGCCGGACGGTTTGCCGTCTGCCAGCTGACGGTAAAGACCTTTGCCGTACGCAAGGCATGCCTTTGTCGTCCACTATGGCTAATGGCAAATATCCTGATTCCTGTAGTGATGGCCACCGAGGAGGGGTGAGACGGCCCACAACGGAGCACGAACTCCAAGACAGTGCCTCCAAGAAGGGAAACGGCTACAAAGCGGCGCCACCGTCCGATCCCGAAGATCAGGTTTTCACCCGGAGCAACGCGGTGGGAAGGGAACAACCGCGGCGGGGACTTCAGGAAGGGAATGACATCTGCAGACGCCGCCGCCATTGGATCAGAGCTTCGCCGACCACCCCATGCCACCCGCATGGCCATGGCTGCCCTCCCGCACCTGAGACGCTCACTCCGCCCACAAATATCGCGTCTCCCGCCGCCAGGGCCGCCACCCTGCATCCAAACACCACTGGGACCAACCAAAGGCACTGGCTTTGGTCCAATCGGCAGCCCCAAACCAACTGAAATATAGAGGACGCCCCCCTTTTCTCGGCCGAGTGCGCGCGGCCGCAACTCCGTTAAGTATGCACTTCGGAGAAGCCGTGGATAAGAGTATGCACCCTCGAGTGAGGACTAAAACTATTGTAGAAGTTCCAACAAGTATTCCTAGGAAACGAAGTCGAACGCTTTAGCTGTATCTAGTTTTTTTGGTTTTTTTACACTGTATCAGTTTGATCGTAGAGACGGCTTGCTATTTCTATGTAGTGATCGAACACAATTCTACAGGTACAAAAAGTTGTCATGTATGCATTTCTGCTTTTGGAATGCGCTCTGGGCTGGTGAAATCACGGTCCATACATATTCGGGGCCCTCGGGCGAGACAACAAAATGGGGCCCTTGTGGACAAATAAAAATTTAGAATATATTGTATTTCGAAAGCAATTTAGTAGATAGCATAGATTGATGGTCTTTGAACTAAAAAGCACATGCCACAAATTATTTATTTGTAATGGTCCAGAGAACTACTATATCATAATAGTATGGAAACAATATAATTCCACAAAAGATTGCTCTTGTAAGTGGCACAAAGAGACCATCATCTTTCTCTTCTAAGTATGAAAAACCTTGTCAAAACTGATAGCAACTTGAAGTGTTTGTGTTATCATGAGATATAATGTTAATGCATGAGAACTTACATTAGTTATTCTCTCCAATCTGTTCGTCACTCGATGTCTTCACCCAAACAAAATGTCTCAAAAGCTTCCTAAATATGATGATAAGATATTGTTGTTTCTCCTAACACTTCTGGAAGAAAAGTCATCAATAACCACTTCAGTATTTATTTCATCCAACTTTTCTTTCTCAATGCATAAAGTAGCAAGACCATTCAATCTTTCCTCTGACATTGATGATTTCAAATAGTTTCCCAATAACTTGAACTTTAGAGAAATTGCGTTCAGCTTATGCTGAAGTGACTGACTGGTGCAGTAAATAAAATTTGATAAGCTATTAATATATTTGAACAAGAGTCTATGTCTCTTACAAATGAACCTCCATAGCATGCAATGGCACGAATGATTCTAGTAGAACTACCATTTTAAAAAAATGTCAATCGAACCTTTCTGGGTTCAACCAGTTCATCTCTCTGTTTTTTTTCACTTCCTTGTGTCGCTGATAAACATTTTTTAGAAGATATGTCACCAAAAAATTGGAGAAAAATATTCAATACATGGAACAAAAGCACCTGAATACGGACATATGGCTTGATGTTGAATTGACCATGTAGCATCCCAGATCTGCAAGGCTGCAACACTCATTCCCCGTCCCCCCTTCTCATCCCTAGATCCAATGAAGCTTTGAAGAGCAGGCCAACAAAAGAGTGGGAACTAGGAAGAGAAGAATTGGAGATGTCAGATGGAGCAATCAGAGGCAGAGCACCAGGATATTTAACAACGAATTAAAAGAATACTTGATTAGAGGAAGGAGGTAGACGTACCATCTCAGGTACGATGCTCCCTCAAACGTCTACTTGATGGGGAATGTTGAGGATGCAAAGAGATATGATTGGGAATGGAATACACCATTGATCTCCATAAATAGATGCAAGGAGCGGCGCCTCGAATTTGGAAGTGCACGGGAGCGGCGGCGCTGTTCTTTGGGGATTGGAGAATTTGGGGAAAGGAGCCGTGGAGGCGAGGAGACTAGTACCGAGGAGGTCGATGAATGTTGCAGCAGCGTAGCGAACCCATCGATTATTGCGGTCCATGAGTGCTAGCTACGTGGTGGGCTTGGGCCTTGTTTTTTGGATCTAAAGAAGAAATATCCTAATACATGTATACTATACTACTACATGGGCCAGGGCCCCTACCTCCCAGGGGCCCAGGGCGGTCGCCCCGTTGCCCCGGCCTATGGATCGGCCCTGCCTAGGCACGAGCGGATAGCGATCACGCTAAAGGATTTGAAGCCTATACTTAAGTAGCAACAACCAGCCAGGTTTTGTGTCTATCTCAGATACGACGACTTGGACTTCTGCTGGGAATAGGTGCCGCGGCCTCGGACCCAGATACGAGCAGCGGGCTTGGATCGAATCGGCAACGAAAACTTCGGTAATCTTGGTGACTTGCGGCGGCGTACGGACACGCAACCCTAATCTCTTCTTCGACTTCAATCTCATGGATTGTAAAATCTTCGTCCAAAAAATTGCAAACTCCTCAATCCCTAGGGAGATCCCTCCAAGAACTGTAAGTGCATCTAGTGCCCCTTAGTGATTTTGGTGTATTGATGACTTATAGGTTAAGGGACTAATGTGTTTATGAGTGTACACAGGTCTGTAAGTCTATGAGGAGTTTGATATTTACAGAGAAAGTCGACCCCTAAAAATGAGTTCTTCGACTGAAGACTTTAGATTTCTGAAGACTTTCTGAAGACTTTGAAAGTAAAGAAATTGGTGTGACCTTGAAGACTTGGTACTCATTTGAGGAACATGAAGCGTGAAGACTTTTGTTTTCGTAGTTTCATTTTCACTTTCTTGAGTCATAGGAAACACCGTACTGTTAAAGGGGGTCGAGGAAATACTAAGGAAATTTTTCCATGTGATGCTCAACTCAAAATCCTACAACTACCAATCCCTTCGAGTGAAGCCATTGGAAATCTCATACAGTTTAGTCATATTCTACAGTGATAGAGACGAAGTTCTTCTCGTCTCTGAGGAATTTGTTCTGACCGAGGAGTTAGGAATTCGCCAGTGCGGATTGCCTCCACAGTGAGGAACATGATAGCCCTGAGGAAGTTGATACTCAAATTTCCGACCGTTGCTGTGGTACGTGCCAGCTGTCCCAAAAAATATCTACCCACCTAACGGTCATATTATTGAATGGCATTTATGTCTTATCATGTCGGGTTGCTCCCTAGGATATAAATAGCCGCCCCCTACAACCACTAGCTGGTTGGCTACTCCGAGAGAAACTGACTCTTGTCATTTGAGAGCATCCCATCCTCCTAGGAATTTGAGCGAAAATCATCGAGTGAGGAAAACCCAAACCCAAACACCTACAAACCCAAAGTGATTGAGCATCACTGAAGAGATTGATCCTGTGTGGATCCGACGCTTGTTACCTTTGAATATTGTGCTTCTTCCAGACGGTTAGGCGTCATGGTCTAGAGCATCCAAGAGGAATTGTGGATTGCCGAGTGACCGAGTTTGTGAAGGTTTGGAAGTCACCTGAAGACTTACCATGAGTGATTGGGCAAGGTCTGTGTGACCTTAGCTCAAGGAGAATACGATGAGGACTGTGTGTCTGGGACTGGGTGTCCTCGGGTTTAAATACCTAGTTGCTCCAACCAGACATACAACTGAGACAGCAGTTGGAACTGGTCTACCAAATCATTGTCTTCAGCAAGCTTACTGGTTCTATTTCCTCAACTCTTTCATTTCCTCATAACTATGTTGTGTGCTTGTTCATATCTGTTTAAAGACTTTGACTAAAGACTTTCTCAATTTCCTCAGTTCAATTTCATCAGTCTGTTTGTCTTCATCCTGTGTTATCCTATGTTTATGCTTTTTGTACTCTGTGCTTGTCTTCATTTCATCATGATGACCATGCTTGTGTTCTGCTATGTTTACTTTTGAGTGCTTATTCCACTGCAAGTAGTTCTTCGCTAAGGAATTTCCTCACCCGCAAATTCCTCAGTGAAGAATTCATAAAAATCGCCTATTCACCCCCCTCTTGTCGATATAACGCACTTTCAATTGGTAGCAAAGCAAGGTACTCCCTTGTTCTGTGTGATTTTGGTTTAACCGCCTGGAGTTTTGGTTATGTCAACCGCAGGTATGATCAAGGTCTCTGCTGGGTGTCCTACCTTCGATGGGACAGACTACCCCTACTGGAAGAATAAGATGTGAATGCATCTTGAGGCAATTGATAACGATCTCTGGTATGTTGTGGAAAATGGTTTTACCTCAGTCACACCTTCTCTGAATGCTGCTGATGTGAAGAGATTCAAGCAACTCGATTCTCAAGCGAAGAATATCATTTGTGGCCATCTGAGCAAAGGACAGTATGGAAGAGTGAGTGCTTTGGAAACTGCTAAGCTTATCTGGGATACGCTGTCCAAAGTCAATGAAGGAGTCTAAACACAGCGTGACTCTCGAGTTGATGTTCTTCGCAATCTCTTAAACCGCTTCAAACACTTGACAATGAAAATGTTCAGCAAACCTTCGATCGCCTCACTGACATCTCAAATGAGCTTCAAGCACTTGGTGCCAGTGACATCACCGACCATGAGGTGGTGAAGAAATTGATGAGATCGCTTGATTCCTCATTTGATACTCTGGCATTGATGATACAAGAGCATGCTGATTACAAGTCACTTGATCCCGCTGATATCCTCGAGAGGCTACATACTCATGAGTTCCAGCTTGCTGAGAAGAGAGATCTCTATGGTTCGAGCTATGGCAGATCACGTGCCCTGAAGGCCAAGGTCGTCTCTGAATCTGAAGGTGAAGATTCTGGTAGTAGCCTTGGTGATCCTAAAGAACTGAGCCATGAGCTAGCACTACTCGTGAAGAAATTCCAAAGGTTCTCAAGACGTTGTCGCTTTGGAAAATCCTCAAGGAACAATGATTCCTCATCTAGTGACTACAAGAAGAGGCTATGCCACAAATGCAGGAAGCCTGGTCACTACATTCAAGATTGTCCTCAGTGGGAAAAGGAATCAAAGAAGAAGAAATACAAGGATTACAGTTCTAATGACGCGAAGAAGAAGAAATCGTCAAAATCTTCATCATCAAAATCTTTGAAGTCTACATCTCACAAGAAGAGCAGCTCCAAGAAGGCCCAGGCATTCATTGGCAAGGAAATGGACTCTGAGGCTGAATCTTAGGAACATGAGGAAGAGGAGGCATCTGAGGATTCCGAGTTTGGTGTGGCGAGTCTAGCTCTCGCTACTGCATTCGTCAGCAAGTCTATCTTCAACCCTGAAGAAAATGGCTTCACCAACAAGGCTGATGAATGCAATGATGACTATGCTCCCACCTATTGCTTCATGGCAAAGGGTGCCAAGGTACTCAAATATACCTCCTCTGAATCAAGTGAGAATGAATCTGATGAAAACCTCAAGCCTAGCTATTCTAAACTTTCTAAGATTGCTGTGAAACAACAAAAGGCTTTTTAAAAGGTTCAAAACATGCTAGATAAAAGTGATGATATGTTGGGTGAAGAAATGGATCGCACTACAACCTTGACTGAAAATCTTCAGAGACTTCAGTCTAGGTTTGACAATCTTCAAGGTCATCATAACACTCTCTTATCTGATCGTGAGAAGCTTTCTTATGAATTTCTTCAAACAAAGTAAGATCTTGAACAGCTAAGAGTGAGTTATGAAGATCTTCAGAAGGAGCGCGATTCATTACTTTCTCAACAAATCAACGCTTCTCAGGAAGAATTTATTCCTCCATGCTTGAAATGCATTGAACGTGAATCTGCTAATTCTTCACCTAAATGTTCAAATGCTTCTAATGCTACAAATTCTTCAACTGTCTCTGCTATCACTAATTCCTCATCTGAGGACATTGCTAGTATCACTGATGATGCAGGGCTGAAGGAATTGTACATGACAGGCATGTACAAAAGCCTCAAAGGGCATCAGACTCTTTGTGATGTGCTTAAAAAGTAGATCCTCAACAGGAACCCAAGGAAAGAGGGTATTGCCTTTGAGAGGAAACTTAATGCTGATGGTACATATTGGAAGCCTGAGCATACCCCAAAACCTCATGGGTTGCTGCAAAGGGACCTCCAGTTGATCCATCCAATGTATCTGGCTTTACATGTGAATCTCCTAATTCTTCTGATGAGTCATTTGACTCCAACTATAAATTGTTCAAAAATCATAATGGTGAAGTATTTGCTAGATATGTTGGCACTAACTACAGGAACGGTTCCCCTATGAAGAAAATCTGGGTTCCCAAAAGGTGCCTTTAAAGTCTTCAAGTGAATGTCCTCATGACACCACCTGTGAAGAATAGGAACCCCAGATCAAATTCTTCATATGGACCAAATTCCTCACGTGGATCAAATTCCTCAAAAGGATCAAAGTCCTCTTATGAATATCATCGTGCTAACAACTCTGTTTCGCAGGGAAGAGCTAAGGGCTATGAATATGAGCATTATTCTTCTAACCATTACGTTCATAAGTCCTCGAAGAATTTCTCTGCTTATTCATGTGCTTATCCTAACTCCTCTTATGTGAAACGAAATGGGTTGGCTTCTATGCCACCTTTCTCGTATGGAGCTCGCAGAGTGATGAACTCTTTGCCACCCCTTTAGATGTGGGTGGTGAAGAAAAAGAACTAATCTCTTCTGCACGGTCAGGTCTCCAGACGTGCTCAAACGTCTGAAGAATTTGCTGGAGACCTGAAAAGTGCCTGAAAGGACGCGGCTAATCATGAAGAAATGAACTCTCATTTCTCACGTCCTCATACCGCTTTATCTGTTGCATTGCTTGATGAAATTGATCTGATGAATTGATGTCATATTCTTCACTGATGAAGTATATGAGTTCGTAAGCTGCACTAATTCATCTGCAGGATGATCAACCCAAAGCCACTGAGTGGGTCCTCGATAGTGGATGTACAAATCACATGACTGGTGACAAGAATCTAATGATGGATGCTCTCTTATCTCCATCTCATCTGAAGCATATCATCTTCGCCAACAAAGGCAAAAGTCAGGTATTGGGTCTAGGTAAGGTTGCGATCTCAAAGGATCGACACATGGACAAAGTCATGCTTGTCGAGTCCTTAGGATACAACCTCATGTCTGCCTCAATGCTTTGCGATCTTGATATGGTTGTAGTCTTTGGCAAGTATCATTGTGTTGTGATCATGGAATCTGATAATTCCAAAGTCTTTGAAGGCCTTAGGATAGGAGACTTGTATATTGTTGATTTCTCTACAGGACCTCAACCCGTTGCGTGTCTACCTGCAAAAGCTTCAAAAGGCTGGGTATGGCATTGACGACTTGGTCATGCAGGCATGAGGAATTTGTTGGGGAACGTAGTATTTTAAATTTTTCCTACGACCACGCAAGATCTATCTACTAGATGCATAGCAACGAGAGGGGAGAGTGTGTCTACGTACCCTCGTAGACCGGGAGCGGAAGCGTCAAGTGACGCGGTTGATGTAGTCGAACTTCTTCGCAATCCAACCGATCAAGCACCGAACGTACGACACCTCCGCGTTCAGCACACGTTCAGCTTGATGACGTCCCACGAGATCTTGATCCAGTTGAGCTTCACGGGAGAGTTTCGTCAGCACGACGGCGTGGTGACGGATATGATGTATCTACCGGCGCAGGGCTTCGCCTAAGCACTGCAACGGTATGACCGAGGTGTGTTTCTGTGGAGGGGCGCACCGCACACGGCTAAAACAATTCAACTTATGTGTCTTTGGTTGCCCCCTGCCCCCGTATATAAAGGAGCAAGGGGGGAGGCCGGCCGGCCCCTTGTGGCGCGCCTAGGAGGTGCAATCCTACTAGTAATAGGATTGCAATCCTATTCCTAGTAGGAACTACCAAAAGGGAGAAGGGGGAAAGGAAGGAGAGGGAGAAGGAGAAGGAAAGGGGCGCCGGCCCCCCTCCCTCCTTGTGCAATTCGGACCAAGGGGTGGGGGCGCACGGCCCAGCCCTGGCCCTCCTTCCCGGTTTCTCCTACGGCCCATTAAGGCCCAAAGCTTCCCCAGGGGTTCCGGTAACCCCCCCCCCCCGGTACTCCGGTAAATTCTGAAACTTTACGGAACACTTCCGTTGTCCGAATATAGTCGTCCAATATATCAATCTTTACATCTCGGACATTCCGAGAGTCCTCGTCATGTCTGTGATCTCATCCGGGACTCCGAACTACCTTTGGTACATCAAAACTGATAAACTCATAATACCGATCGTCATCAAACGTTAAGCGTGCGGACCTTACGGGTTTGAGAACTATGTAGACATGACCGAGACTCATCTCCGATCAATAACCAATAGCGGAACCTGGATGCTCATATTGGCTCCTACATATTCTACGAAGATCTTTATCGGTCAAACCGCATAACAACATACGTTGTTCCTTTTGTCATTGGCATGTTACTTGCCCGAGATTCGATCGTCGGTATCTCTATACCTAGTTCAATCTCGTTACCGGCAAGTCTCTTTACTCGTTCCGTAATACATCATCTCGTGACTAACTCATTAGTCTTTTGCTTGCAAGGCTTATTATGATGTGCATTACCGAGAGGGCCCAGAGATACCTCTCCGACACTCGGAGTGACAAATCCTAGTCTTGATCTATGCCAACACCACGAACACTTTCGGAGACACCTATAGAGCATCTTTATGATCACCCATTTACGTTGTGATGTTTGATAGCACACAAGGTGTTCCTACGGTATTCGGGAGTTGCATAATCTCATAGTCATAGGAACATGTATAAGCCATGAAGAAAGCAATAGCAGTAAAACTAAACGATCATAGTGCTAAGCTAACGGATGGGTCTAGTCCATCACATCATTCTCCCAATGATGTGATCCCGTTGATCAAATGACAACTCATGTCTATGGCTAGGAAACATAGCCATCTTTGATCAATGAGCTAGTCTAGTAGAGGCATACTAGGGACATACTATTTTGTCTATGTATTCACACATGTATTATGTTTCAGGTTAATACAATTCTAGCATGAATAATAAACATTTATCATGATATGGAAACTAATAATAAGTTTATTATTGCCTCTAGGGCATATTTCCTTCAGTCTCCCACTTGCACTAGAGTCAATAATCTAGTTCACATCACCATGTGATTTAATACCAATAGTTCATATCACCATGTGATTGACACCCATAGTTCACATCGTCGTGTGACCAACACCCAAAGGGTTTACTAGAGTCAATAATCTAGTTCACATCGCTATGTGATTAACACCCAAAGAGTACTAATGTGTGATCATGTTTTGCTTGTGAGAAAATTTTAGTCAACGGGTCTGTCACATTCAGATCCGTATGTATTTTGCAAATTTCTATGTCTACAATGCTCTGCATGGAGCTACTCTAGCTAATTGCTCCCACTTACAATATGCATCCAGATTGATACTTAGAGTCATCTGGATTAGTGTAAAGCTTGCATCGGTGTAACTCTTTACGACGAACTCTTTATCACCTCCATAATCGAGAAAACATTTCCTTAGTTATCCAGTAACTAAGGATAATTTTGACCGCTATCCAGTGATCTACTCCTGGATCACTTTTGTACCTCCTTGCCAAACTCATGGTAAGTGTGATGGCCTGGCTTATTAGGGATGATAGACTACTCATATAAATAAGGAATTCCTTCTTTTCCGGGAGCCCATTCGGATAGAACTCCAAAGTTAAGCGTGCTCAGCTTGGAGTAGTTTCAGGATGGGTGACCGACCGGGGAGTTGCTCCCGGGTGCGCACGAGTGAGGACAAAGTGCGTAGAAAAGACTAGTATTGATATGTGAGGCCAGTCTAGATCCCGCCAGGAGTAACGACCACCGGCGGGTGTGTCCGGGGCGTTATAAGTTGGTATCAGAGCCGACCCTTGCGGTTACACGGATGTTTGCGGACAGTTTGCAGTCATGTTGTGCATGACATTTGTGACCCGTCGTGGCACACGGCATGACACATGTGCTGTCCTGGAAGCACAGACGGTTGTGCCAAGAGGGAACGTTCCTGTGGCCCGACGAGGACGTCGGTTCCTCTGAGTGAGGGTGTATGTGATGGCCTGGCGTATTAGGGATGATAGATTACTCATATAAATAAGGAATTCCTTCTTTTCCGGGAGCCCATTCGGATAGAACTCCAAAGTTAAGTGTGCTCAGCTTGGAGTAGTTTCAGGATGGGTGACCGACCGGGAAGTTGCTCCCGGGTGCGCACGAGTGAGGACAAAGTGCGCAGCAAAGACTAGTATTGATATGTGAGGCCAGTCTAGATCCCGCCAGGAGTAACGACCACCGGCGGGTGTGTCCGGGGCGTTATAGTAAGGTACACAACAGGTTTGGTACACAGCATGGCATACTTTATAGAACATATGGCTGAGGCATAGGGAATGACTTTCATTCTTTCTCTATCTTCTGCCAAGGTCGGGCTTTGAGTCTTACTCAACTTCATACCTTACAACTCAGACAAGAACTCCTTCTCTGACTGATCCATTTTGAACTACTTCAAAAACTTGTCAAGGTATGTACTCATTGAAAAAACTTATCAAGCGTCTTGATCTATCTATAGATCGTGATGCTCAATATGTAAGCAGCTTCACCGAGGTCTTTCTTTGAAAAACTCTTATTCAAGTATTCTTTTATGCTATCCAGAAATTCTATATCATTTCCAATCTACAATATGTCATCCACATATAATATTAGAAATGCTACAGAGCTCCCACTCACTTTCTTGTAAATACAGGCTTCTCCAAAAGTCCGTATAAATCCATATGCTTTGATCACCTCATCAAAGTGTATATTCCAACTCCAAGATGCTTGCACCAGTCCATATATAGATTGCTGGAGCTTGCATACTTTGTTAGTACCTTTGGAATCGAAAAAACCTTCTGGTTGCATCATATACAACTCTTCTTTGAGATATCCATTTAGGAATGCAGTTTTGACATCCATTTGCCAGATTTTATAATCGTAAAATACGGCAATTGCTAACATGATTCGGACAGGCTTAAGCATCGCTACAGGTGAGAAAGTCTCATCGTAGTCAACTCCTTGAACTTGTCGAAACACTTTCGCAACAAGTCGAGCTTTGTAAACAGTAACATTACCATCTGCGTCGGTCTTCCTCTTGAAAATCTATTTATTTTCGATGGCTTGCCGATCATCGGGCAAGTCAACCACAGTCCATACTTTGTTCTCAAACATGGATCCCATCTCAGATTTCATGGCCTCAAGCCATTTTGCGGAATCTGGGCTCATCATTGCTTCCTCATAGTTCGTAGGTTCATCATGGTCTAGTAACATGACTTCCAGAACTAGGTTGCCGTACCACTCTGGTGCGGAACGTACTCTGGTTGATCTACGACGTTCAGCATAAACTTGATTTGAAGTTTCATGATCATCATCATTAGCTTCCTCACTAATTGGTGTAGGAATCACTGGAACAATTTTCTGTGATGTACTACTTTCCAATTCAGGAGAAGGTACAATTACCTCATCAAGTTCTACTTTCCTCCCACTCACTTCTTTCGAGAGAAACTCCTTCTCTAGAAAGGATCCATTCTTAGCAACGAATATCTTGCCTTCGGATCTGTGATAGAAGGTGTACCCAACAGTCTCTTTTGGGTATCCTATGAAGACACATTTCTCCGACTTGGGTTCGAGCTTATCAGGTTGAAGCTTTTTCACATAAGCATCGCAGCCCCAAACTTTAAGAAACGACAACTTTGGTTTCTTGCCAAACCATAGTTCATAAGGTGTCGTCTTAACGGATTTAGATGGTGCCCTATTTAACGTGAATGCAGCTGTCTCTAAAGCATAACCCCAAAACGATAGTGGTAAATCGGTAAGAGACATCATAGATCGCACCATATCCAATAAAGTACGGTTACGACGTTCGGACACACCATTACGCTGTGGTGTTCCGGGTGGCGTGGGTTGCGAAACTATTCCACATTGTTTCAAATGAAGACCAAATTCGTAACTCAAATATTGTCCTCCATGATCAGATCATAGAAACTTTATTTTCTTGTTACGATGATTCTCTAATTCACTCTGAAATTCTTTGAACTTTTCAAATGTTTCAGACTTGTGCTTCATTAAGTAGATATACCCATATCTGCTCAAATCATCAGTGAAGGTTAGAAAATAACGATACCTGCCGCGAGCTTCAACACTCATTGGCCCACATACATCAGTATGTATGATTTCCAACAAATTTGTTGCTCGCTCCATAGTTCCGGAGAACGGAGTTTTAGTCATCTTGCCCATGAGGCATGGTTCGCAAGCACCAAGTGATTCATAATCAAGTGATTCCAAAAGTCCATCACTATGGAGTTTCTTCATGCGTTTTACACCAATATGACCTAAACGGCAGTGCCACAAATAAGTTGCACTATCATTATTAACCTTGCATATTTTGGTTTCAATATTATGAATATGTGTATCACTACAATCGAGATCCAATAAGAATAGACCACTCTTCAAGGGTGCATGACCATAAAAGATATTATTCATAAAAATAGACCAACCATTATTCTCTGATTTAAATGAATAACCGTCTCGCAACAAACAAGATCCAGATATAATGTTCATGCTCAACGCTGGCACCAAATAACAATTATTTAGTTCTAAAACTAATCCCGAAGGTAGATGTAGAGGTAGCGTGCCGACGGCGATCACATCAACTTTGGAACCATTTCCCACGCGCATCGTCACCTCGTCCTTAGCTAATCTTCGTTTAATCCGTAGTCCCTGTTTCGAGTTACAAATATTAGCAACTGAACCGGTATCAAATACCCAGGTACTACTACGAGCATTAGTAAGGTACACATCAATAACATGTATATCACATATACCTTTGTTCACCTTGCCATCCTTCTTATCCGCCAAATACTTTGGGCAGTTCCGCTTCCAGTCTCCAGTCCCTTTGCAGTAGAAGCACTCTGTTTCAGGCTTGGCTCCAGACTTGGGTTTCTTCGCGGGAGTAGCAACTGTCTTGCTATTCTTCTTGAAGTTCCCCTTCTTTCCCTTGCCCTTTTTCTTGAAACTAGTGGTCTTGTTAACCATCAACACTTGATGCTCCTTTTTGATTTTTACCTCCGCAGCTTTGAGCATAGCGATGAGCTCGGGAATTGTCTTCTGTATCCCTTGCATATTATAGTTCATCACGAAGCCTTTATAGCTTGGTGGCAGTGATTGAAGAACTCTATCAATAACAATATCCTCGTCAACTTTGCAACCAAGTTGAGTCATATGATTGTAGTACCCAGACATTCTGAGTAAGTGTTCACTGATAGAACTATTCTCCTCCATCTTGCAGCTGTAGAACTTATTCGAAATCTCATATTTCTCAATTCGGGCATTTTCTTGAAATATTAACTTCAACTCCTGGAACATCTCATATGGTCCATGACGTTCAAAACGTCGTTGAAGTCCCGGTTCTATGTCGTAAAGCATGGCACACTGAACTATCGTGTAGTCATCAGACCGCTTCTGCCAGACGTTCAAAGCGTCTACACTAGCGGGAGGGGTCTTGTTACCTAGCGGTGCTTGAAGGACATAATTCTTCTATGCGGCAATGAGGATAATCCTCAAGTTACGGACCCTGTCCGTGTAATTGCTACCATCATCTTTCAACTTAGCTTTCTCTAGGAATGCATTAAAATTCAAAGGAACGGTAGCACGGGCCATTGATCTACAACAACATAGATATGCAAAAACTATCAGGACTAAGTTAATGATAAATTAAAGTTCAATTAATCATATTACTTAAAGAACTCCCACTTAGATAGACATCCCTCCGGTCATCTAAATGATCACGTGATCCAAATTAACTAAACCATGTCTGATCATCACGTGAGATGGAGTAGTTTCAATGGTGAACATCTTATGTTGATCATATCTACTATAAGATTCACGCTCGACCTTTCGGTCTCCAGTGTTCCGAGGCCATATCTGCATATGCTAGGCTCGTCAAGTTTAACCCGAGTATTCTGCGTGTGCAAAACTGGCTTACACCCGTTGTATTTGAACGTAGAGCTTATCACACCCGATCATCACGTGGTGTCTCGGCACGACGAACTTTCGCAACGGTGCATACTCAGGGAGAACACTTATACCTTGAAATTTAGTAAGGGATCATCTTATAATGCTACCGTCGTTCTAAGCAGAATAAGAAGCATAATAAGATAAACATCACATGCAATCAAAAAATATGTGACATGATATGGCCATCATCATCTTGTGCTTTTGATCTCCATCTCCAAAGCACCTTCATGATCACCTTCGTCACCAGCGAGACACCTTGATCTCCATCGTAGCATCGTTGTCGTCTCGCCAATTATTGCTTCTACGACTATCGCTACCGTTTAGTGATAAAGTAAAGCAATTACATGGCGATTGCATTTCATACAATAAAGCGACAACCATATGGCTCCTGCAAGTTGCCAATAACTTTACAAAACATGACCATCTCATACAAAACCGTATAACTCATCATGTCTTGACCATATCACATCACAACAAGCCCTGCAAAAACAAGTTAGAAATCCTCTACTTTGTTGTTGCAAGTTTTATGTGGCTGCTACATGCTTAGCAAGAACCGTTCTTACCTACGCATATAAAAAACCACAACGATGTTTAGTCAAGTATGTGTTGTTGTAACCTTCACAACGACCGGGCGTAGCCACACTTGATTCAGCTAAAGTGAGAGAGACAGACACCCGCCAGTCACCTTTAAGCAACGAGTGCTCATAACGGTGAAACCAGTCTCGCGTAAGCGAACGCGTAATGTTGGTCCGGGCCGCTTCATCTCATAATACCGCCGAAGCAAAATATGACATGCTGGTAAGCAGTATGACTAGTATCGCCCACAACTCATTGTGTTCTACTCGTGTATATCATCTACGCATAGACCTGGCTCATGATGCCACTGTTGGGGAATGTAGTATTTTAAAATTTTCCTACGATCACACAAGATCTATCTACTAGATGCATAGCAACGAGAGGGGAGAGTGTGTCTACGTACCCTCGTAGACCGGGAGTGGAAGCGTCAAGTGACGCGGTTGATGTAGTCGAACTTCTTCGCGATCCAACTGATCAAGCACCCAACGTACGGCACCTCCGCGTTCAGAACACGTTCAGCTTGATGACGTCCCACGAGCTCTTGATCCAGTTGAGCTTCACGGGAGAGTTTCGTCAGCACGACGGCGTGGTGATGGATATGATGTATCTACCGGTGCAGGGCTTCGCCTAAGCACCGCAACGGTATGATCGAGGTGTGTTTCTGTGGAGGGGGGCACCGCACACGGCAAAAACAATTCAACTTATGTGTCTTTGGGTGCCCCCTGCCCCCGTATATAAAGGAGCAAGGGGGAGGCCGTCCGGCCCCTTGTGGCGCACCTAGGAGGTTCAATCCTACTAGGAATAGGATTGCAATCCTATTCCTAGTAGGAACTACCAAAAGGGAGAAGGGGGAAAGGAAGGAGAGGGAGAAGGAGAAGGAAAGGGGCGCCGGCCCCCCTTCCTCCTTGTCCAATTCGGTTCAAGGAGTGGGGGGCGCGCGGCCCAGCCCTGGCCCTCCTTCCCTCTTTCTTCTACGCCCCATTAAGGCCCATAGCTTCCCCAGGGGTTCCGGTAACCCCCCCCCCCCCGATACTCCGGTAAATTCCGAAACTTTAGGAACACTTCCGTTGTCCGAATATAGTCGTCCAATATATCAATCTTTACGTCTCGGACATTCCGAGACTCCTTGTCATGTCTGTGATCTCATCCGGGACTCCGAACTACCTTCGGTACATCAAAACTCATAAACTCATAATACCGATCGTCATCAAATGTTAAGCGTGCGGACCCTACGGGTTCGAGAACTATGTAGACATGACCGAGACTCATCTTCGGTCAATAAACAATAGCGGAACCTGGATGCCCATATTGGCTCCTACATATTCTACGAAGATCTTTATCGGTCAAACCGCATAACAACATACGTCGTTCCTTTTGTCATCGGTATGTTACTTGCCCGAGATTCGATCGTCGGTATCTCTATACCTAGTTCAATCTCGTTACCGGCAAGTCTCTTTACTCGTTCCGTAATACATCATCGCGTGACTAACTCATTAGTATTTTGCTTGCAAGGCTTATTATGATGTGCATTACCGAGAGGGCCCAGAGATACCTCTCCGACACTCAGAGTGACAAATCCTAGTCTTGATCTATGACAACACCACGAACACTTTCGGCGACACCTGTAGAGCATCTTTATGATCACCCAGTTACGTTGTGACGTTTGATAGCACACAAGGTGTTCCTACGGTATTCGGGAGTTGCATAATCTCATAGTCATAGGAACATGTATAAGTCATGAAGAAAGCAATAGCAGTAAAACTAAATGATCATAGTGCTAAGCTAACGGATGGGTCTAGTCCATCACATCATTCTCCTAATGATGTGATCCCGTTGGTCAAATGACAACTCATGTATATGGCTAGGAAACAAAGCCATCTTTGATCAATGAGCTAGTCTAGTAGAGGCATACTAGGGACATACTATTTTGTCTATGTATTCACACATGTATTATGTTTCCGGTTAATACAATCCTAGCATGAATAATAAACATTTATCATGATATAAGGAAATAAATAATAACTTTATTATTGCCTCTAGGGCATATTTCCTTCAGAATTTGCACCCACTTGCGAAGAAGAAGCTCGTCATTGGCATTGAGAATGTCAAAATCCTCAAGGATCACTTATGCGGAGCCTGTGAAGCTGGAAAGATGACAAAGGCCATGCATCCAGCGAAGACTATCATGACTACTACTCGACCATTTGAAATGCTTCACATGGATCTCTTTGGTCCTAACCATTATTCTACAGTTTCAAATGATGCATCTCAATATGGCTTTGTTATTGTTGATGATTACTCTCGATACACATGGGTACCCATTGTTACTTACAAACATGAAGTGCATGAAGTCTTCAAACGATTTTCCTTGAGGGCTTTAACCAACTTTGGTGTGAAGATCAAGCACATCAGAAGTGACAATGGAACCGAGTTCAAGAATTCTGGTCTAGATGACTATCTTGATGAACTTGGTATTACTCATGAGTTATCTGCTCCTTATACTCCTCAGCAGAATGGCGTCGTGGAGCGCAAGAACAGGACTCTTGCTGAGATGGCTCGCACTATGCTTGATGAATACAAAACGCCTCGTCGTCTCTGGATTGATGCAATTGATACCGCGTGCCACATCATCAATAGAGTATATCTTCACAAATTCTTCAGGAAGACTGCCTATGAACTCCTGATACGTCCAAAACCTATCTATAATTTCTGCTTGCTCCATGCCACTTTTGGGTGATATTGCTATGGTATTCATACACTTCCATACACTTTTGATCATATTTGGACTAACTTACTAATCCAGTGCACCCCAGTGCCAGTTTCTGTTTTCGGCTGTTTTTGTATTTCAGGTTTTCACGTTTCGAGAACTGCCCAGAAAAATCCAGAAAAATTATATAAAAAATCAGCGTTCCGGAAACAACACTGCGTCCGAAGGGCAGCCTGGGG